>JADRCH010000060.1:2032958-2145341 GCA_019843965.1 Rhynchomys soricoides
AAGAAAGAAAGAAAGAAAGAAAGAAAGAAAGAAAGAAAGAAAGAAAGAAAACTGGCTAGTATAGAGGATATGGACTGGGTGCTTCTGGCCCATAGACAGGCCTTACAGATAAGCCCTTTAAGAAGCACCTGAACCTTCCTGATAAGAACAAATTCTAAGCAGAAAAGAAGTTCTTCTACTCTCTGAAAAGGAAGCCATCCTGTAGGCCACTTCTGTGAGGAAACCAATGACTGCAATCCTACAACCACATGCACATTCTGTCTACATCATGAGATGATCATAGGAGGAGACCTGAAAATCCAGGTAAAAGAAAGCTCAATCTGGCCAACAACTTCATTGCAGCTTAACTACAATGAATACCATGCCTCATCCACAGAAACTACGGCTAATGTGTGGGTGTTGTGATTTCCAGCACTCATGACTCTCATAGTTGGTTCCACCAAAAAAAAAAAAAAAAAGTTAATAAAACTGGTACTTGTAAATTGCTGATTTGGGGTTCACAATTTGCAGTAAATGGTTGCATCTTAGATTGAGCAATGTAATCCCAGCATTCCCCTTGTGCATATCAAGTGAGATCCAACCTTTGAAATGTTTTCCCCCTGTCTGATTTTCTGAGGCTTACAATCTCGATTGATGGGATCAAAAACTGACATTATGTTTACTCACTTTACCTTTAAGAAGCCCTGTAAGCTCACTAAAACTTCTCAGACTTAAAGGTTCTCAGTTACACTCTTAAATGAGTGGTCATTGAGATTTTATGAACAGGTGGTAAAGTGGGGGTAGACAAGGCACAAGCAATGCCTTGGAGTACCCACATCAGGACAAAACCCTGACACTCAGAGACTGTAATATAATATAATATAATATAATATAATATAATATAATAGCCTCTCTCTGCTATACCCTCAACCTCAACACCATGCTTTGTAAAACATGCATAACTTTAACATCACTCTAACACACGCATACACACTAAGATAGATAGATAGATAGATAGATAGATAGATAGATAGATAGATAGATAGATAGACAGATGCATGCATGCATACATACGTACATAGATACATAGGTAGATATGGGTGTGGATATGGACAAATATACATAGGCACGTGCATTTCCACACTGCTATGCTGGTTATGATTTTTCAAGTAAAAATAAGAGAAAATACATTGACTTCATGTTACAAACCAGAATATTACAACACAAAAGAATGACCCAAAAATGTTGCATAGAGAAACACTACTTTACTAATATATGACTCTAAGGTCTTTCCCTGAGCTGCATGAGATCAGAATGGCTGGTACACTGGAGCCAAGGATTGCACTCAGAAAATTACTGAGTTGAGACCTCACATCTACAGCATCCCAGCAAAAGTAGACCTTTAGAGATTGCTTTTTAGTTTGTCTCTTACTGAGCACAGAAATTAAGGAAAATCAACTCACTACCTTAACATGACATAATTGAAACATTAACATCTACCCAGTAGTGTTACTATGAAGATTTAGTAAAAACCACAGTGTGTCAGGATTTAAAGTATGCCCTTGCTCCTTCTACGAGTAGAAGCATGGTCATACATTAAACCCTGATATATTGGGATGTTCTCTAGGATTAGAATTTAAACTTTGTATGTTACCTGCACCTCATTTATCATTCATTCATTCATTTCTTTTTATTTTACTTATTCTTCTCTCATACAATATATCCCAACTGCAGTCTCCCCTCACTCTCCTCTCTCCCAGTTCCACAGCTCCTCTCTTCAGAAAAAGTTCAGGCCTTTCAGTGATGTCAACTGAACTCAGTATAACACAATGCAGCAAGACTAGGCATATAACCTCATATCAAGGCTGGACGAAGCAACCCAGTAAGACAAAAACCATCTCATAACCAGGAAAAGGGCCAGAGATAATCCCTACTTCCACTGTTTGGAAGGAGTTCAATAAAAACTTCAAGCTAAAGAACCACAGTATGTATGCAGAAGGCATGGTACAAACCCATGCAGACCCTATGGTTGTTGCTTCACTCTCTGTGAGCTCCTATGAGGCCTGCTTAGTTGATTCTGTAGGTTGTGTTCTCCTGGTGTCCTCAACCATTCTGACGTCTCCAATCCTTTCACCCCATCTTCTGCACAGTTCTCTGATCTCTGCCTAATGTTTGGCTATGGGTCTCTGCATCTTCGCCCATCAGCTACTGGAGGAAATCTTTCTGATGACTTGGCTAGGCACCTGTCTATGAGTATAGCAGAATATCATTAGGAATCATTTCATTGGCTTTTTAAATTTTTGCTGTTATTGTTGCTATTGTTATACTTGTGATTTGGTTTGGTTTGGGTTTGTTTGTTTGTTTATTTCCAGTTTTGTTTGATTCTATCCTATGTCTCAGAGCCATACAGCTTCTGGATACTGATGATCTAGGCATGAATTCCTTCTCATGGTGGCATGGATCTCAGGCTAGAACAGTCATTGGTTGGCCACTGTCACAAGCCTTGAGCCACAATTGCCTAGTGTATCTTGCGAGCAGGGCAGGTTGTGGGCCATAGATTGTGTGACTGGTTTGATGTACCAGTCTCACACTGAGACCCTATCCTGGTTACAGAACATGACTGGTTCAGGCTCCATTTCCTCTACTAGAGTTCTTGCTAGGGTCAACCTTATAGGTTCCATGAAGTTTCTGCTGAAGTAGGTTTCCATATCACCCCCAGATTCTCACCTATTTCAGTAGTCTCTCTTCATACTTTATCTTTCCATTCCTCCCCCCATCCCATCAGCTCTCTCCTGTTCCCATCCTCACCTATCCCTAGTCCACCCAAAAATCTATTCTATTTCCCTTTCACAGGGAGAGACAAACATAGTATGTATTCACCTGTAAGTGGATATTAACTACTAAGTAAAGGATAATCACACTATGATTCACATATCCAGAGAAGTTAGATAAAGAGGAGAGGTCTAGGTGATGGGGGTGAGCGGATGCATGGTGACCTGCACTTTTTATGTGGTCTGAGCTGTGTCCTCTAACAAAATAATCACTGTTAGACTTTACTACCTGATTAATGTATATATTGACCCTAATGAGTGTTATAGTTAAATGACTAAACACCCTAATAAAATGCCCAACAGGATTAAGAAGTTAATTTGAAGTTCTTTCCTCTTTAGGACACAGTGTCAGAAGTAACTCTAAAGGGAGCAAATCTATGAGATACAATATTATAGCTGAGTAAATTCAAGGAAAAGATTCCCAGAGCTTTTTCTGTATTTTCTCCCATTAACTTGAGCAGAACCTCCATCAAGGCCTATTTATGTGTTTGGCTTTATCTAAAGCAAGCCTGAGGGGATAGGCTTTCTCCTTGACACCATATATTTGTAAATAACACTTAAGTTAATATTTGTAGAGTGATTTTAGTTTTGAAGATTTTTACATGGCAAAGTGAAACAAATTCTAAAACCTTACTAGAGGTTAAGACCCAGCTCTGTTGTGTGCATATGTAACAGTCATTATTCTGGACATCTGTTATGGGTTTCTCATCTAATTCTTATGTAACTCTGATGGAGGAAGTATTTGCTGTTATAGGTTGCTAGTGAGTAAAATAACACAGAGAAAAGTTAAAAGTTCTGTTGTCTATCATACAGCATGAAGTTGTTAGCCCAATACTTGGATTCAAGACTTGTGATTTAAATTGATAGACTCTGCTTCTTAGAGGAATTGCCTGAATTTCCTTGCTGGTCCATATTCTTTATCTTCTCTGAGGTGGATTCCAAGGACACATTTCTGGGAAACACACTGCAAGGTCTCCTGGAAGGGGTTGCTCATCTGGTTTATAGAGCTCTTTGGAAGCCAAGCTTTGTGGCTTCATCTTTACATTTCACCATAACACCCAGAGAGCATGACATTTTTTAAAGGAAAACTCAGGAGTTTCCTAAGGTTAAAAACTGTAAGTTTATAAAATTAATGCACATGAGCCAACACTGGTCTTTTAAGGTATACTCAATTCCAAGGATAGAGGTATCTCCCCCTGGCTCACTGCATTGAGAAGTAGAAGGAATTGGTGCTTAAAGAACTATCTAAATCCTTTCTTTGCTGCATTCATTATGTTTACAAAGTAGTATGCATGTCAAGCCGGTCCTTTAGAATATGCTTCCTAGTCATGCAAACCAGTGGAAGTGAATGTGGTGGTAGTGATGGGGTTCCCCAGATGCCAACTAACGAAATATGGCAACAATGGGAACAGAGGCGAACAGGAAGAAACATGGAAAACCCTATGCAAGGAGGGGTAAAGTATCTAGGAAGACTCATTTTCTTTACTAGAAAATAGAGTAAAGAATGTCACTATTAACCAAAATTCAAGTGGGACAGGTTTGCTCTGCTTCAAGCCATATGGCAAAGCTCTGTGCAATATCTGTGTCAAATATGGGCATTTTGAAACAAGAGTAACATCCAAATTAAAGAGATAACATTATTAATAGATTTTACTCTAAGAATCATTAAAAGAAAAAAGAAAAAATGCTAGGCATTGTGACACACACCTGGAATCCCAGCTCCTTTGGGAGTCAAAGGCAGGTAGATCTCTATGAATTCAAGGGAAGTCATTTCCATTGTCAGTTCCAGGAGAGTCTGGGATGTATTGTAAGATCCTGCCTCTAAAGGAAGGCAGAGAAGGAGGAAGGGGCAAGAGGAAATGGTGACAGTAGGAGAAAACATGATAGAGTGGTAGAGACTGAAGCCAGAGATTTGAGGTCTACTAAAACTCCAGCTCAACATGTTCTCTATAACCTTGAACAAATTACCTACTGTCTTCTTCAGTTTCTTCACACATAAAAAGCCTCACTACCAGTAGCCTATGAGCTTTAAGTGAATTTTTATAGAAATCAAGAATAAATAAATAAAACATAAAGGTCAAGTGGCTCCCTGGGCTTTGTAATGCAGGGACCAGCTCCACCTCTCTTCAGTCCTGTGGAGAAGGTTCTGATGCAACAGCAGCTCCTGCTTAAGCTGTAGAAAGGTGTACCCTTGGCTATGAGTCATCCTCACTGTGCTTCAAGTCCCTTTATAATAAGGGGTAAAGTTGAACTCAGATCCTCACATTCCAATTGGAGACTAATCTGATGGGCCATCTTATCTTTGGTGTTTATAGCAGCATTGCTCTAGAATTCAGTCCAGAGTGTTCCACTTCTCCCTTCACTGAGGGATCTTAAGGGCATGGTCTAATACTGACTATCTTTTACCCCACATCTTAGAATTTGCTTCCAACCTATGGCAGGCTCTTATTCCAAAGTGTTGTGGTGTGAAATATCTTATAAAGTGTCATTCCTGATTTCTGTCTCTAATAATAAATTCTACCTGTATGTTTCATAGAAAATTCTATGAGATATATTTAACTCAGAGTTGTACAAGTTTAATAATGTTGACATACTTAGTCTGAGTAAGATTTTTTGTTATGGGAGGCTGCCCTGAGCAATATAAAGCAGCACCCTAGGTCCTAACATCTAAATATAACCCTTCCCCAAGTTGTAAGAATTAAGAGTACCTCTAAATGCCAAACATTCTTGGAAGCTGAAGATTGTTCCCCATTGTGAGTCATGGTGCTACCATATGAAGCATAAATGGATGTTGGGTGTGAGTGTTTGCAATGGTGTATACCAGTTCTCCAATGACACCATTTAGCAGTATGAAATCCTTTAGGGACACATTAATTCAGCATGAAATCAGACATTTCTAATGACAGAAAACCATATAGTTATAAACTTAATCTCCTGAAAATGATAACTACCTTGGCATCCTTGAAAACTATTTATGTCTGACCAAGTTTGAAGAGACATCAGCTTATGGTTTTACAAGCACCATGAGGAAAGTGAGTGATAGTTAATACTTTAAAACTATAGCCTAACTACCATATCCACTACTTTAGAGAGAAATGTCAGTGATCTGATCTGCATATTCTTCAGGGGATCCTGATACATGAGTTTAAAATGTTCAATATCTGTGATGCTCTCAATATTTTACCATTTTTCAGTCTTTAAAAACAGGCACATTTCAGAGGGGCTGAGAACATGGCCCACAGAATCAACTAACCAGTGTTCACAGGGGCTCACAGGCACCACACTGACAATATAGGTCCTCTACATATACATTATGGTTACGTAGCTTGGTATCCTTGTGGGACTCCTAACAGTGGGCATGGGGGTGTCTCTTACTCTTTTGCCTTCTCCTAGGACCTTTTTCCTCCTACTGGGTTGCCTCATCCAGGATATGTACCTAGTATTATTGTAACTTAAGCAGTGTTTGCTTGATATGCCTGAGAGGCCTGCTCTTTCCTGAAGGGAAACAGAGGAGGAAACAGAGGGAAGGGGTGGAGATTGGGGGGTGTACTTGGAGTGCAGGGAGGGGAAACTGCAGTCAGATGTAATATATGACAGGAGAGTGAACAAAATTACATATATGTGTTCGTATGTGCATGTATATGTGTATATGATGTATATGTGTATGTGTATATGTATAGACAATCTCACATGAACTAAATCAAACAGCTCTTCTAAGAACCCATAATAACTAAGGCCATAGATTCAGAATTATATCATTTTCATGAACACCCTATTAGGTTAAAAACCAATTGCCTTAAAAACCTTTAGGTTCCACCTAGCCTAAAGAAAAATAACAACAACAACAACAAAACACTTGAATGAGCCATTAACGCTATTTCCAGAAAGCCACAGGAACCAGAACATATCAGGCCTTGTGCCACCATTTTTAGTGAAGAAGATTGTCAGAAAATATTTCATTCCATTTCTTTAGGACAGAAAAGAAATGTGGGAAGGATTGGGTACATGAGGAAAGATAGAAGATACAAAGGGTTTAGTCTCCCCTCTTGTCCTTCACTCCCTATTTTTAATAACATATGAAAATGCAATTTTGAGCTAAGACGGGACTTCCCACATAACAGCTCTCTGAACTGACAGGAAAAAACTTCATGCTGAGTCTCTCCTAACAGTGTAAAATCTCTAGGCTTGCAGCTTATTTTTGAAATCTGCTCTTGTTCCAAAAGAAGTCTCTCTCAGTGGTACATGTAAGACATGCAAGTAGTGTAGCGTCCAACACAAGGAAGAATTATTCTTTCACAAATATCCTCAGGAAACTGTAAAATTTAATTAAGATCATTGCTATTTCCTGCTTTCTAGCTCCACCATCAGTAACTAGAGAACCACTCACAGGGACCTTTAAAAATGAGGAAAATTGAAAATGTCCCAATCACCAAGTCTAGGTTCTTTCCCTATAACGTACAAAAAAAAAAAAAAATGCACATGTGTATATTCTTATATATGTCTGAATACATGCAGATATTTATATGTGTGTATATATGAAATTGAAACAATCAAATACTTTACTGTTTAATGAAGTTCATTACTACTCTAGATATGGCCTAACCCCCAACTTCAAAGACCCATTATAAAATAAGGAATCCAAAAAAGCAAACTCTAGCTTTGAGATGATTCTAGGGCAGAAGGCTATACTAAGTATGACAAGCACTCAAGAAATTCCTCATATCTTGCATGAGAGTTGAGAATGGGAAAGGAGGTAATAACTCAGGTGTATTAACAACAGGAAGAATCTGAGCAGCTATAGGGACAAGAAAGAATTCACCATACTGATAAAAGTGTTAGGACCAGACAGTACTGTAGTCAGACGGAATTAAATGGGTATAAAATGAATACCTCCGTGTCTCAGAATAGAAACAAATAGAATAGAAACTGTCCTAAGACAGGAGCAAGAGCCTTAGTGGAGAAATTGATGCTGAAGTCCTTGTCTCTCATTGTGTTTATACTTTTCTCCATTTTATTGGTCCATCGGTATCTCAAATACCCTTTGTTACCCATATAAGTCTATAATGAGTTCTTTCAAAAAGGAAAATGAAAGCCTGCATCACCTCCACTTCTTAAAATACTTGTGCTCTTAACAAGGAGATAACATGTACCCAATTATAGGGATGTGGTATATGGTTTAGTAAAGCTGCAATGGGATCCTACTTACAGTCTCTGCAAATCATTATAGACTCCTCAGAATATTCTTTCCTGCTTGGAAAACTTTATAGAGCTCATCCCTCTTCTATGACTCTATTCTGCCTAGTTTTCTTTGATGATCTTCTCTGAATTAAGCACCATGGTCTCACTACACACTGTCTTACATCCTCTGGAAATTCTAGCTGATCTGGTTCATCTGTAGTTGGGTATCATAAATAATTGTAAGCAGGTTTGGTAGGAATTCTAATGGGTCATAACCAGAGTTCTCAACACAGGGATATATACCTGTGTGTACCAGGTGAACTTCCCACCTTTCCCTTCTCTACACCAGCATCACCAATGTAGTCTTGTTTATACATGCAGTCTCAGAGCTCAACACAACACAGACTTCCAACAGCTTTCCTGAGGAAATGGAGAAACAATTGTCTCTAACAGGGACATGTTCTTCATTCTGCTTCCCTTGCCAGGGTGTTACAAACGTCAACTTTTTGGAAAGTGCTTGGAAATTGTCTAATACTCTCCTGAGAAATATTGCTTCTCTGGCAAGAATGAGTCTAAATTAGAACATTGGCCTGTTCTCTGCTGCCTCTACTTGCTTCAGTCTCATGATGTGTTAACACTTCCCAGAGCCTATGACAGGTTAGACATTGAAAGCAGAAGCCCAAGAAAAATTATAATGAGCATGCAGGTTACTTACTATTATTAATGATAAAACCTTCAAGGAGTCTTTTTGAATCACCTGTTGATATTAAAGTATCAAAGTAAGGTACTATAATCTGAGTATCACTGTTAATAGAAATATGTCTGCATTTTGAGTGATTTGGGATTTACTTACTTGAGTGACTTTTCAATTGGGTTGTGTTCTTACTCTATGTTTTAACATCTCATAGCTATTGAGATCATTTCTGAATTGGCTGTCCACACTGTGAACATTGTACATCATGCCTGATAGAAAATACCATGTTAAGTTTCCCAGCAACCTCTGCTCTTTCACTCTAATGTGACATTTGAGTGACAACTTAAAGAGGAATCATTGGCTTATCAACATAGAAGGAAAGAGAATCAGAGAAATCATGATATGGCAAAAGCTTCCTTTGTTTTTCATGAGATTTGCAGGGTGCCCAAGGTATGAGAACACTCAGGTGAAATGACCTCAGGAGCCATCTCCAGTTGGTTTGTGTTTGCTTCATGGGAAGAATCAATGAATCAATATCAACATCATTTACTGATGTCTGCCAAGAAGGTAGGATATGGGAACAAAGCCTTGCCTCAGGTCTGGCCTGTTATTTTCAACAAGTAAGTAACAACATGGTAGTAGCCAAATGGTCACAGGACAGTTACTGCTACATGTGATTCTGGCACTCATATCTTTTGATTTCTAGGTCAGCCCTTCTCCCTATCACACCAATTGTTAGAACATAAAGCATGATATGCCAGTAGGATCTCTGGTAAATTCCATTTTTCTCAATGTTTGGCAGATGTATGGGAATGGTGTTCAAGAATGTTGTTCTTCCTGCTTATCCCTGAGAAGTCATGTCTTATTATAAAAACTGTTGCAACTATTCATGCTTTATGTATATCTTGATCATCTAGTCCCCATTTGACCTTTCTCTGCATCATGGCTGTCCTTGTAATTCCACCCATAGTTCTAGTTTCCTCTAAGCCCCTCTTAATCACAGGTTCATTTATGACGTCTGATTGATTAGTCTCTAAACAAGATGTTTCCATCCAAACAGCAGCTTCTCTTAGCAAATCTATGCCTTATCTAAGAGCCATGTACAGCAAAGGCATCTAAGAAGATAAGTGTTTACATGATTACACACACAAACCTTCATGCCTTCATAATGTAGAAACAAAATGGACTTTCTAGTACCAACAGGTGCTAAATATTCTACTAAGTAAATATGCTTCAAGAACTTCTGTGCACTATCCCCTGCTCTGATTGCAAATTCCTACAGAACAGTGTGGTACATTTTAGAACAGGCATTTGTAAAGTAGTTGACTTGAATCCAGAAGGCCAGAAAAGGATGACACAAACTACCTTCTTCATTTCTGTAAATGAATTTTAACTGCCATCAAAGATTCTCTTAAAGGTTCCACTAGATATGTAAGGATATCCCTTTGACAATACTGTAGAGACTAAAGACAGAGAAACTAGTTAATAGCTTCTTGCAATGTTCAAGATAGAAGGTGATGGTCTGCAAGTTAAAGCAAAAGACAGTGCAAAATAAGAAACATCTTCTGTATTCAGTAAATCTCTTCATTTTGCAGGTGAGAGGAATATTCACAGCATCCAAGAAAACACACTCAAAGGACCTAAAACTTGGAATCAGTCACATGTGTTTAGCCAGTTTGTCTACATCGTGTATAACGTTTTAGATAACATGTATTATAGAGAACTTGGAAGATCTCTGTGCCTATGGGATCTCATTCCAGATGCTAAGGACTCCAACAATAATATGAAGCAAGGTTCTTTATCCATTTATCTTATTGCTATTTTCATTCCTCTGCCTTGTCCCAGATCAATGGCTCAGAATGAGTTTACTATGACTACTTCTCTATTGCATTTATGCCAGTTGGCATAAAGAACCTTTTTGTCAGTCAGATCTTGGAGTTGTATACCCAGAGGGAAGTGGTCCCTGACCACACCATCAACAACAGCATCTGCAGAAAGTATGTGGAGGACCACACTGTCTACACCAAAACAGAACACCTGTTTCCAGCCGTTGCTTTGAAGTCAAATATTTTTCAGCCTTCTTTCAACAACCCCCTTTGAAGAAAACCTTCTGTCATTTCTATTTTAGCTGGTAGACACCCTTCTTAGTATTGTTGCACACAAGCCCTTCAAAGCAATGTCACTTTATCATTGTGCTAGGGTCCTTAAGAGCTATTGTTCTCACCATTACATAAAGGCAATAGAAAACTGAAGTCCATTAAGATAGGGGTTATCTTTACCATTTTCTAGGAAATGTTTGAGTTCATCTCAAACTAATTATTGAAATATTTACAACTACTTTCAAGAATTGTTTAATCTAATAACCTCAACAATAGATAGTTTTTTTGTACATTGCTTACAATTTTTTTTTTACTTTTATGTTTTATACTCCAGTCATTTCCCCCTTCCAGGTCCCCTTCCCCACAATTCCTCAGCCCATTCCTCCACCCCTTGTCTCCAAGAGGATGCCCCACACACCAGGCCTCCCCACTCCCTAGAGCCTCAAGTCTCTCAAGGGTTAGGTGTATTTTCTCCCACTGAGGCCAGACTAGTCAGTCCTCTGCTATATATGTATCAGGGGTCTCAGACCCCTGCTGTATGCTGCCTGATTGGTGGCTTAGTGACTGAGAGATCTCAGGGTCTGGGTTAGTTGAAACTGCTGGTCTTCCTATGTGGTCACCCTCCTCCTCAGCTTCTTCCAGCCTTTCCCTGATTCAACCACAAGGGTCCCTGTCTTCAGTCCAATGGTTGGGTGTAACTATCTGCATCTGTCTCAGCCAGCTGCTTATTTGGCCTCTCAGAGGGCAGCCATGCTAGGCTCTTGCAAATTTCTTACAAACTGGTAATTCTACTTCCAATAACACATCCCTTGAAAAATCTCTGTGTACAAAAAGGACATTTCTTCTATTTTCTTTTCATGGTAGAAAAAAATATAAAAATAAACTAACTGTCCATCTACTTAGGTAATGACTTTATTCCTTCTGCTATACTAGTCTTATGAAACACTATATAGCTATTAAAAGGACTGAAGTGAAAGATAGGAAGACATATACATATATGATTAAAAAACATGTATCTGAAAATTAAAGAATTTTATAGGTTTCATAAATAAGGTATTATACTGCTTTGAAATTTAAAACAAAGCCACACTATGTATCAGTGGTTGGTACACATTTTCTACAAGGGACAAATGGTAAATGCCATAGACTTTGTGAACCAGATTTTTTTTATATTTTATTTACATTTCAAATGTTTCTCCCTTTCCAGGTCTCCTCTTTAGAACCTCCCTATCCCTTCTACCTCCCCCTGCCTCTATGAGGGTATTCCTCTACTCATCCAGCCATCCACTCTTGTCTTCCCTCCTTGGCATTCCCCTACACTGGGGGATCAAACACCCTCTGGCCCAAGGGCCTCTCCTCCCCCTGATGGCTAATAAGGCCCTCTTCTGCAACATATGTGGCCAGCATCATGGGTCCCTCCATGTGTATTCTTTGGTTGGTGATCCAGTCTCCGGAAGCATCGGGAGGTCAGGCCAGTTGACACTATTGCTCCCTCCATGGAGCTGCAATCTCCTTCAGCTTCTTCAGTCCCTTCTCCAACTCCTCCATCTGGGACCTCATGCTCAGCCCAACAGTTGCTGTGAAGTGAATACTGGGTATTCCAAAATTTTGGGCTAATATCCACTTATCAGTGAGTACAGTCTGTGTTCATTCTTTTGTGACTGGGTTAACTGGCACAGGATGATATTTTCAAGTTACATACATTTGCCTGCAAATTTCATGAAGTCATTGTTTTTAATAGCTGAGTAGTATTCCATTGTGTAAATGTACCAGATTTTCTGTATCCATTCCTCTGTGGAGGGACATCTGGGTTGTTTCCAGCTCCTGGCTATTATAAATATGGCTGTTATGAACATAGTGGAGTATGTGTCTTTATTACAAGTTGGAGCATCTTCTGGGTATATGCCCAGGAGTGGAATAGTTGGGTCCTCAGGTAGTATTATGTTCATTTTACTGAGGGTCTGCCAAACTGATTTCCAGAGTAGTTGTACCAGTTTACAATCCCACCAGCAATGGAGGAGTGTTCCTCTTTCTCTACATCCTTGCAAGCATCTGCTGTCACCTGAGTTTTTTATCTTAGCCATTCTGACTGGTGTGAGGTGGAATCTCAGGGTTGTTTTGATCTGCATTTCCATGATAACTAAAGATGTTGAACATTTCTTTAGGTGCTTCTCATCCCTATGACTTTCCTCGGATGAGAATTCTTGTTTAGCTCTGTTCCCCATTTTTTGATGGGGTTATTTAGATTTCTGGAGTCTAACTTATTGAGTTCATTGTATATATTGGATATTAGTCCTCTATCAGACATAGGATTAGTAAAGATCTTTTTCCAATCGGTTGGTTATAATTTTGTCCTATTTACATTGTCCTTTGCCTTATAGAAGCTTTGTAATTTCAAGAGGTCCCATTTGTTGATTCTTGATCTTAGAGCATAAGCCATTGATGTTCTGTTCAGGAACTTTTCCCCTGTGCCCATGTGTTCAAGACTCTTCCCCATTTTCTCTTCTATTAGATTCAGTGTATCTGGTTTTATGTGGAGGTCCTTGATCCACTTGGACTTGGGGTTTGTACAGGGAGATAGGAATGGATCAATTTGTATTCTTCTACATGTAGACCGCAAGTTCAACCAGCACCATGTGTTGAAAATGCTGTCTTGTTTCCACTGTATGGTTTTAGCTCCTTTGTCAAAGATCAGGTAACCATAAGGGTGTGAGTTCATTTCTGGGTCTTCAATTCTATCCCATTGATCTACCTGCCTGTCACTGTACCAATACCGAGCAGTTTTTATCACTACTGCTCTATAGTGCAGGTTGAGGTCAAGGATGCTGATTCCCCCAGAAGTTCTTTCATTGTTGAGAATAGTTTTTGCTATCCTGAGTTTCTTGTTATTCCATATGAATTTGAGAATTGCTCTTTCTAAGTCTATGAAGAATTGAGTTGGAATTTTGATGGGGATTGCATTGAATCTGTAGATTGCTATTTGCAGGATTGGCATTTTTACTATATTAACTCTACCAAACCATGAGCATGGGAGGTCTTACCACCTCTGAGGTCTTCTTCTATTTCTTTCTTCAGAGATTTGAAGTTCTTATCATACAGATCTTTCACTTGTTTGGTTAGAGTCACACCAAGATATTTTATATTGTTCGTGACAACTGTGAAGGGTGTCATTTGGTTAATTTCTTCCTCAACCTGTTTGTCCTTCGAGTATAGGAAGGCTACTGATTTGTTTGAATTAATTTTGTATCCAGCCACTTTGCTGAAGTTGTTTATCAACTGTAGAAGTTCTCTGGTGGAGTTTTTTTGATCACTTATGCATACCATCATATCATCTGCAAATAGTGATATTTTGATTTCTTCCTTACCAATTTTTATCACTTTGACCTCCTTTGGCTAATTACTCTAGCTAGAAATTCAAGAACTATATTGAATAGATAGGGAGAAAGTGGACAGCCTTGTCTAGTCCCTGATTTTAGTGGGATTACTTCTAGTTTCCATGCATTTAGTTTGATGTTGGCCACTGGTTTGCTGTATATGGCTTTTACTATGTTTGGGTATGGTCCTTGAATTCCTGATCTTTCAGCGACTTTTATCATGAAGGGATGTTGAATTTTGTCAAATGCTTTTTCAGCATCTAATGAAATGAACATGTGGTTTTTTTCTTTGTGTTTGTTTATGTAGTGGATTACATTGATGGATTTCTGGGTATTGAACGATCCCTGCATTCCTGGGATGAAGACTACTTGATCATGGTGAATGATCATTTTTATGTTTAGGTTTGTGAGAATTTTATTGAGTATATTTGCATTGATATACATAAGGGAAATTTGTCTGAATTTTTCTTTCTTTGTTGTGTCTTTGTGAGGTTTTGGTATCAGTGTAATTGTGGTCTCATAGAATGAGTTGGGTAATATTCCTTCAGTTTCCATTTTGTGGAATAGATTTAAGAGTTTGGTATTAGGTATTCTTTCAGGTCTGATAGAATTCTGCACTGAATCCATCTGGTTCTGGGTTTTTGTTGGTTGGGAGACATTTAACAACTGCTTCTATTTCTTTACGGGTTATGGGACTGTTTAGATGGTTTATCTGATCCTGACTTAACTTTGGTATTTGGTATCTGTCTAGAAACTTGTCCATTTCATCCAGATTTTCCAATTTTGTTGCATATAGGCTTTTATAGTAGGATCTGATGATTTTTTTAATTTCCTCAGAATCTGCTGTTATATCTCTCTTTTCATTTCTAATTTTGTTAATTTACATACTGTCTCTGTGCCCTCTGGTTAGTCTGGCTAAGGGTTTATCGATCTTGTTGATTTTCTCAAAGAACCAGCTCCTGGTTTTGCTGATTCTTTGTATAGTTCTTTTAGTTTCTACGTGGTTGATTTCAACCCTTAATTTGATTATTTCCTGCCTTCTACTCCTCTTGGGTGTATTAGCTTCTTTTTGTTCTAGAGCTTTCAGGTATGCTGTTAAGATGCTAGGATATGCTCTCTCCACTTTCTTTTTGGAGGCATTCAGAGTTATGAGTTTTCCTCTTAACACTGCTTTCATTGTGTTCCTTAGGTTTGGGTATGTTGTACATTCATTTTCATTAAATTCTAGGAAGTCTTTCATTTCTTTCTTTATTTCTTCCTTGACCAAGTTATTATTGCGTAGAGCATTGTTCAGCTTCCATTTGTATGTGGGCTTTCTGTTGTTGCTGTTGTTGCCATTGAAGACCAGCCTTATTCCATAGTGATCTGATAGGAGGCATGGGATTATTTCAATCTTATATCTGTTGAGGTTTGTTTGTGACCTATTATATGATCAATTTTTGAGAAGGTACCATGAGGTTCTGAGAAGAAGGTATATTCTTTTGATTTAGGATGAAATGCTCTATAGATATCTGTTAAATCCATTTGGTTCATAACATCTGTTAGTTTATTTGTGTCTCTGTTTAGTTTGTGTTTCCATGATTTGTCCATTGATAACAGTGCGGTGTTGAAGTTTCCCACTATTATTGTGTGAGGTACAATGTGTGCTTTGAGCTTTACTAAAGTTTCTTTTATGAATGTGGGTGCCCTTGCATTTGGGGCATAGATGTTCAGAATTGAGAGTTCTTCTTGGTAGATTTTTCCTTTGATGAGTATAAAGTGTTCTTCCTTATCTTTTTTGATGACTTTTTCGTGAAAGTTGATTTTATCCGATATTAGAATGGCTATTCCAGCCTGTTTCTTGGGACCATTGAAAATTGTTTACAGCCCTTTACTCTGAGGTAGTGTTTGTCTTTAAAACAGAGGTGCATTTCCTGGATGCAGGAAAATTCTGGGTCCTGTTTATGGATCCAGTCTGTCAGTCTATGTCTTTTTATTGGGGAATTAATTCCATTCATGTGAAGAGATATTAAAGAATAGTGACTGTTGCTTCCTGTTATTTTCGATGTTATTTTTATGTTTGTGTGTCTATCTTCTTTTGAGTTGGTTGAAAGATTACTTTCTTTCTTTTTCTAGGGTGTAGTTTCCCTCCTTGAGTGTGTGTTTTCCCTCTATTATCCTTTGTAGGCCTGGGTTTGTGAAAATAATATTGTGTAAATTTGGTTTTGTCATAGAATATTTTGGTTTACCATCTATAATAATTGAGAGTTTTGCTGGGTTTAGCAGCCTGGGCTGGCATTTGTGTTCTTTTAGGTTCTATATGAGATCTGCCCAGGATCTTCTAGCTTTCATATTCTCTGGTGAAATGTCTGGTGTAATTCTGGTAGGTCTGCCTTTATATGTTACTGGACCATTTTCCCTTACTGCTTTTAATATTCTTTTTCTTATTTTGTGTATTTGGTGTTTTGACTATAATGTGATGGGAGGAATATCTATTCTGGTCCAATCTACTTGGAGTTCTGTAGGCTTCTTGTGTAATTATGTTCAACTCTTTCTTTAGGTTAGGAAAGTTTTCTTCTATAATTCTGTTGAAGATATTTAATGGTCCTTTAAGTTGTGAATCTTCACTCTCTTCTATACCTATCATCCTCAGGTTCTGTCTTCTCATTGTATCCTGGATATCCTGGATGTTTTGGGTTAGGTGTTTTTTGCAGTTTGCATTTTCTTTGACTGTTGGGTCAATGTTTTCTATGGTATCTTCTGTACCCAAGATTCTCTTCTATCTCTTTTATTCTGTTGATGATACTTGTATCTATGACTCCTGATCTTCTAGGGTTTCTAACTCCAGGGTGGTCTCCCTTTGTGATTTCTTTATTGTTTCTATTTTTATTTTTAGTTCCTGGATTTTTTCTATTTTTATTTTTGTTCCTTTCCTTCCTTTGTTTGATTGTGTTTCCCTGAAATTCCACCTGTTTGATTGTGTTTTCCTGTAATTCTTTAATGGATTTTTGTGATTCCTCTTTAAGCGCTTTGAGTTGTTTACCTGTGTTCTCTTGTATTTCTTTAGGAGAGTTATTTATTTTCTTCTTAAAATCTTCTATCATCATCATTCAATGTGATTTTAAATCTGAGTCTTTTTTTTCTGGTGTGTTGGGGTATCCAGGGCTTGCTGTGGTGGGGGTGCTGGGTTCCGATGATGCCAAGTAGCCTTGGTTTCTGTTCCTTATTATTTTGCCCTTGCCTTTCACCATCTGGTTATCTCTGGTGTTAGCTGGTCTTACTCTCTCTGACTGTGGCTTGTCTTTCCTGCAAGCCTCAGTGTCAACACTCCTTGAAGGCCAGCTCTCTCTTAGAGGAATTTGGGTTTGTAGAGCTGTGGTACAGGGTCAGGTCTGGGGTGTAGACAGAAACCAGAAGGATCTTGTTCCCAGCTGTCCCTTGCTTCCTGTGTCCTGATGACTCTGCAAGGGTCCCTCTTGATCCAGTGAATTTGAACAGTAGTGGTGGTCTTGCCTGTGCTTGAATGTGTGTTGGCACACCTGGAATACCAGCTCTCTCCTGGCACTATTTGAGTATGGAGCCCTTGTCACAGTATCCACTCCCCAGCCACCAAAAGAAACCAGAAGACCACTCCTCAGTCTCTGTGTCCTGGGGATTCCAGGTGGATCCCTCTGAGCAGACAGGCTTACCCACACTCCTGGGAGTCTAGCTTTCTCCCAGCGCTATTTGGCTATGGAGCCCTGGTGGCCTAGGCAGAGGTTTCCTGCCACAGATGGAAACCAGAAGGCTCCTTCCTCCAGCTGTTTCTCAGCCCCTGTGTCCCAAGGATTCCAGGTGAGTTCCGCCAAGCAGTGTCATTCATCTTACCCTCACTCCTGGGCTTTTCCATACTCCTGGGAGGCTAGCTTTCTCCCAGCGCTATTTGGCTATGGAGCCCTGGTGGTGCAGGCAGAGGTCTCCTGCCACAGATGGACCAAGTGTACCACATTTTATTACCAACAAAACTAATTTTGTTCGCTTTCAATTACAGATAGTCTTAGAAATATTATTGGAATTAATAATATTTCTATTATTATAAAATAATAATAATAGAAAAATAAGCCACTATAAAAATAAGCCATGAGCTGGATTTGTCTTATGAGATGACCTGTTGATTCCTGCCAGGTAGGAATGACTCATGTATTTGAAAATAAATGTATAAGGAAAGGTAAAAGGCATGCACTGAAGATTCATCATAGTACTTACCTCTAATGATCAGAACAGGAAGAGAACATAAATCTAAGGGCCTGTTCCTTCAGAATGCCTTACTTCTTTATTTACAGATTTGAGGAAAGTATTTTTCAATATATGACCAATGTATAGTTTGAGATAAGAAAAATATGGTGACTTGCTATTACATTTTTCTGCATTTAATAACTCTTCTCCAAATTATATATATGAAAAATCTTGTTTTGCTTGGACCAAATATGCTACTCTGAAAAATCACTCATTGTTTACTACATGTAGCAAATATTCTTCATTGAGGCTGGAGGTCTAGCTAGCACTGTGAAAAATAACAGATTCAGTTGAATATGAAGACAAAGACCATCCCTCAAGAGTATTGAAGTCAGGCAGCAGGTAATATTCATATACAGAAGCACCACACAAAATGGAAAAATTAGCGGGTGCTAAAGGAAAAGCTCAGACTATGTGCTATGAACAATCATTACTGCATCCTGAGAGCCCTACAGCTCCATGCTCAGGATGCTGATCCTGACACCTAAAACAATAGTGTGGTGGTTTGAATATGAGTAGCCCAGGGAATGGCACTATTAGAAGGTGTGGCCTTGATGAAGTAGGAATGAAAGGAAGTATGTCATTGTGGAGGTGGGCTTTGAGACCCTCCTCATAGATACCTGGAAAACTAGTGTTCTCCAGTTTGCCTTCAGAACAGGATGTAGAACCCTCAGCTCCTCCAGCACCATATCTGCCTGGATGCTACCATGCTTCTGTCCATGATGATAATGGACTGAACCTCTGAGTCTGTAAGCCAGACCCACTTAAATGCTATTCTTTGTGAGAGTTGCCCTGGTCATGGTGTCTATTCACAGTGATGGAAACCCTAAGACAAGTGGAAAGCCATTGAAGATGTGTGAGCAGGAACATGGTGTAACAAAGGCCTTATTTATTTGTTAATATTTTTAAGCAATGTGTTAGTTTATTGTTGTGTTGTTGTTGATGTTGTTGTTGTTTTCATTGCTATGGTCAATGTCCCATATCTTTTAAAAAGAAGTATCTCAGCTCAGTTTCAGAGGGTTCAGTCTGGCATAGCAAAGGGGACATGGCAGAACAAAACAGAACAGGCCAGGAATCAAAGTCAGCAACAAAAAGAGGATGACTAATGCAAGACTCTTCACTGAGTGATGTACTCTTTCCATCTAAACCAATTTCCCAATATAGTGCCATGAGCTGGGAACCAAGCATTCATAGCAGGAGTCTGGGGGCAACATGTGAGATTCAAACCATAGTAGGCAGAATATTTGTGAATAAGGAAAAAGAAGAGGAGAAGTAAAGTGACAACCCCATCATTCAAAGCTGTATATAGGTGGTAAAGTATTAGCTGCCTCTGGGAGTGTACTGCTGGTTTTGTTTTGAATTGACACAAGCTAAAATCATCAGAGTAGAAGGAGCCTCCGTTGAGGAAATGCTACCATGAGATCCAAATGTAAGGAATAGTGATCAAGTGGGGAGGGCCCAGCCCATTGTGGTGCCATCCTTGAGCTTGTAGTCCAGGGTTCTATAAGAAAGTAGGCTGAGCAAGCCAGAGGAAGCAAGTCCATAAGCAGCATCCTTACATGGCCTCTGCATCAGCTCCTGCCTTTAGGATCCTGCCCTGTTTCAGCTCCTGTCCTGAATTCCTTTGGTGATAAACAGCAATGTAGGAGTGTTAGCTGAATAAAACCTATCTTCTCCAACTTGGTTTTTTGTTTTGTTGTTTTGTATTATTTTTGCTTGTTTTTAGTTTTGTTTTGTTCGTGGTGTTTTGTTGTAGCAATAAAACACCTAACTAAGACAGGGAGGCATGATTACTCTCTGAAAACTCTTCACCAAAGTTAAGCCAATTGATGATACAGCTGAGCTGGGGACCTAAACTGGAAGAAATGCCACAGAACCTTAAGAAGTTGTGACAGATGAAGCAGCTGCCTGATAGAGGCCCAGGTGGGCTGAGGATAGTAGCAAGTGGCAGCTCAGGCTTGTCACAGCAACCATCAAGCCAGGTGCCAACTGTTGAAGAGAAATTCATCTTTTGAGAAGAAGAATGCCATGGAGACCTTGGTCAGGGTTCTGCTCACATGAGGCTTTATACACAGCGGTACATAAGTCACATCGCTAAGAAAAGAAATAGAGTGAACAATAACAGCCTTGATATTCTAGTCAAATGTTCTTTTATTTATAAGAAAAGTAATGCAATAATGGCACTAATATCCTAGGAGGTAACCAACAGCCAACAGTCACCTAATTGGATTTAAGGCCTACTCAGTAAGAAGAAATTCATGCCTGCTGCTATAAATTTAGCAAACTGCTTGTGGCTAGTAAGGCCATAAAACTTAGAAGAAAATTCATCACAGCCAGTTTCCTAAACCAATACAATCTCTAACTGCTTCTAAATATTTATCCTTAGATCCAGATAAATGTAGCTCTCACCTCACATCAAAAAGCTTCTTTTGTAAGTGGTAAAAATCATTACAGAAATCCATAACTTATCAGAATGCAGGGATCAACTGTCTGTGGGGTGACTGGTGTTCATAAATACATTCACAACATATTCCCTATACATAAGGCTCAAGGAACACTGCAGAAGAAGGCCCAGAAAGATTATAGGAGGCTGAGGACCAGGGTATCTGCCACAATATAGTATCTTCTGAGTAAAAATGGTCATAAAGTGGGGAGGGATATCTAGGAGGAGTTTGGGAGAAAGAGAAGGAGAAGGGATTATTATAATATAAATTCTCTAAAAATGTATAAAATATATTATTTTAAAATTATAAAGTAAAAGAGATATTATTGTAGAAATTATGAATGTTTAGATATTAGTTACTTGTTTATGGCTATGACAAAATATCTTAAAGAACAACATAAACATTTTAAAGAGATGAATTATATATTTTGGGTCATATTTAAAAAGGATTCAGTCCATATTCTTGGTTGTATAGATTTGGAGTCCATAGTGAGACAAAACATGATGTCAGAGAAGGTATATGGCAAAGGCTACCTACTGTGTTCTGGAATGGAAAGAGAAAGAGGAGACCAGACCGGAACCAGGCTTATTCTTCAAAGGCAATTATAAACTGACTTGGTTCCTCAAAGTAGACTCTGCTTCATAAAGTTTCCACCACCTTGAAAATTATCAGAAACTGGGACAATGTAGTAAACACGTGGGCCTATAAGAAACCTCTCACATTCAAGCAATAATGATTTTATTTTGGCTTATAATTTAAGATGCTTCTCTAAGTTCAGATAAATCCAGTACTTTAACCTGAGAGAAATCAGAATATTATGATAGAAATAACAGTGAGAGAGGAGGTTATTAACTACATCTGCATAGTGGCTAGGAAATAGAAATGTCAGATGAAGGGGCTAAGGACAAGATATATCCACCATTGGCACTTTCTTAGTGACCTACAAATTCTGACTAGGCCTTGCTTCTGAAAACTTTTTACTGCCTTCCAATATACCATCAAATTATAAATCCTTGAAAAAATTAACCAATTGACTCTCTAGTCACCCCTCAATGAATTGGCCCACCATCAGCAATCCAACCCTTTAACACATGATGTCTTTGGGATGATAACACCACCTAAAAACCCGAGTTTGTGCATAGAGGAACTTGTGAGGAAGGAAGTAATAAATACTTGCTTCTTCCAACAAAGTGTGTTCAAATGTAGCCTGTGGCTTAAGCTACTGCAGGTGACGTTGGAACCTCAGGGATAAACTCAAGGACAGAAACTTGATGAAAATAGTATTTCAAAGACATAAGGTTACTGAGAACAAAAAGTAGAGCTAAAAAAATTAACAAATTAATGAAAAGACCATTATCAACCAAAATATTACGCAGCAAACAAAATGCACATGTATTAAAAACTCATAAGAATTATATGCCAGCAGTCCTTCAGGATTTTCCTACTACATGATCCTCTACACCATCATCATCACACTGTCGATGTTGGGCACATAGAACCAACAACAATAACTGACAGCTTCCAGGCCTATGCAAAGGAAGGGCTTCTGAGCCAAAGGTTAACTATCCAGTGCCCTTGAGGGACATTTTTTTATTTTTAAATTACATTTTGGTTTTTGTGCCTCTGAGAGTCATTAAGACACACTAACTGCATTAAGGTACCCTCAGGATTGTTTGTCTTACTATTTAAGCAAGAAATATGTTCACCAAAGAACTTCAGGAATCCTATATTAGCTTGACATTAGGTAATTTTGGGTTTTAAATTAATAAATGCCTATCTTAATGTTTTCATTAGTTACCATGGGCACATGTTACAAATAAGCCAAAGTTCCAAACATGGAAACATAAGAACCAGAATCTTGGGGGGGGGGGGAGCAGCAATACATATCTCTCCTTAAGAAGACCAATGCTTGGGCCACAGATATAGATGATGATCTGCTATTAGGAATTTTGCCAGGTCTGATTGCTCAAACTCCATGTAATCATGAAAACTGAACCACAGCACCACTGAGCCTTAACTTAGAGGATCAGAGGTTTGACTCAAGGAGGCATGAAACAAATACATAAGTTCAAAGGCAAGAATAACTAAGTTTCCTTGAAGAAATATAGGTGAACTGTGTTCATCATACTAGGCTTTATCTTAATAATTTCAGGATAGTTTCTTCAAATGCAAGAGTTAATGGTAATGCTGAATTGTTTATTGAGTGAACAATGAAGATCTTATACTTCTCTTCAAATGATTAAGAAGTCATCTGCCAATTCAAGCTGTCTACATGTGTATGTATATGCATATATGTGTGTGTGTGTGTGTGTGTGTGTGTGTGAGAGAGAGAGAGAGTGTATGTATGTGTGCATGTGTGTAAGTATGTATGTTTGTGTACATACATAATATATGTTATATAAAAATTAAATTGGTAAAAATTGGTAAAAAAAAAAAATAAAAAAATAAAATTGGTAATAAAAACTAGATAAAAATAATTCTTCATGTTTTAATAGCATGTATACGTAGAAGATAGATGACAGATAGATAGATAGATAGATAGATAGACAGACTATGGAGATAGAATGAATAATAAAAATCTTTAAGTGTTCTTCACACACATTAAGAGATCATTTGTTAATTTCATATCCAAACTGCCAAAGAAAAGCAAGGTCTTTAAATGCCACTGACTTCCTGGCTAGCCATGGCTCAGACTAGCAGATCCCATTAAATATTTTAATGAAATATTTATGTAAATTTTGACATAATATAATGTAGCCAAACTCCTCTTTCCCTTCTATGACATTAACCAATCTATCTTAGGGTGATTATGATACTCAATCTGCTAGCTAATTAGGGACTAATTAGTCAACTTGTATATTTATGAATGTTTCCAGTTTCTTAATTGCAGGCCTGTGGAGTCCTGGGAAATATTTGTGATTGTCAATGGGTTGAAAAATACCAGAACTTTGGGTTACAAATAAATGATATTAAAGATTGGATAATAATAATCCTTCATGTCTTAATAGCATGCCAAAGCATACACAAAACTTTTCCATCCACATTAGTTTATTTTTACAATATCTCATGGAGAAAGTATACTGTGGGACTTTTCTGAATCTGCCATCACTGCTTTTGATATGCTTATAACAAATGTTAACTTGAAGAATCAAAGTAATACATATTAAGTTCTCAATAAATGTTGGAAATGTGAATAGAAAAAGGGGAGATGGAGAAGGAAGAAAGGAAGGATGGAAGGAAGGAGTAAGGGAGGGAGTGAAGAAGGGAGGGAAAGAAGGAAGGAGGGAGGGAGGGAAGGAAGGAAGGAAGGAAAGAAGGAAGGAACAAAGGTGTCACTGTCAATTGACTGGATTTAAAAATCACCTACAAAACATATCTCTGGTTATATCTATGAAGGCATTTACAAAGAGGTTACACTGAAGAGGGAAGACCCACACTAAGTGTTGGCCACACCATACCATTGTGTCATACACTGAACATAAAGAAGAAAACTAAACACCGTCATTTATCTCTTTTGGTTTCTTGACCATGAACACAATGTGACCTGATACTTGTGTTTGTTCCACCATAAATGGAACTGCTTACATTGCCAAGCCTTCTTCACCATGATAAGTGTTATCCTTGAACTGTGCTCAAAGATAAATACTTCCTTCCTTAAGTTACTCTTATCAAGCATTTTGTCACAGCAATGAGAAAAGTAATCAATAGAGAAAGTTGGTACCAAGTTTTGGGACTAATATAATAAATCTGGCCATGCTGTCCATATCTTTGGACAATATGGAACTCGTTTCTAGAAGGAAAGTGGAAGACTTCAAAGATGCAGACTAGAGAAGAATTAGAGGGCTGTAAGTGGCGTATTATGTATGGGCCTTTCTGGAGGGTGTTTCCTGGACCAGAATACCATTAGAAATAGAGGCAATGGGGTCTAAATCATGAGGGTTTACAGGAAAATAAGTTTTAGGAACTAAGCTAGAGGCCTTTAGAGATTAGACTAGCAAACAATCTGGCTGCATTCTGAACATTTCCTAATAACCTTAGTCAAGATGAATTAGAAAACAATTAACTAAGTTGTTTTATAGAAGAAATTTTTTAAAGACGATTCAACATCTAGGATGTGGTGTGATTATTGCTTTCTGCATTTGCTAAGTTTTATAACAAGACTTCAATTAGGAAGAAACTTCACATAATAGAAGTGTCCTGAAACTATTCAGAATTTCTGTTGCTATGATAAAACACTATGACGAAAAGCAACTTGGTGAAAAAAGTGTTCCTTTTGCTCACACTTCCACATCAGAGTCCACCACTGAAAGGAGTCAGGGCAGAAATCTGAAGGTAGAGACTAAAACAGAAGTCATGGAAGACTGCTGAATACTAGCTTGCCTCTTGAGGCTTGTTCAGCCTGCTTTCTTATAGCCTTCAGGATCATCTGCCCAGGGCTGACTCCACCCACAGAGTCCCCCCACATCAATCACAAATATATATATATCACCACTGGCTTGCCCATAAGCTAATCTGAGGCTAATCTGATGAGGACATTTTTTCAATTGCGGTTCTCCCTTCCCAAATGACTTTAGCTTGCATGAAGTTGACATAAAGTTAGTACACAGCCTTTACCTATCAGAAGCTCCAACTTGTGAAAATGGAAATTAATTTAAAAAGATAAAACTGAATTTAAAATTCCACTAAAGGGATTCATTGGTCAAAAACAGTCACCTGGATAAAAACTGTGAGTAACCATCCCAGGGCTTAAGCACTATGCTATGAGGGTGAATTCTAAGTTGTAACTGAGACTCCAGAAGATGCCAGAAGCATGGGACAGAAAATCAGCCCAAGATAGTGTGTGCATGACTTAGGAAGTAGAGATGTAGAAAGTTCTTTGCCAAAAGCCAGTGAAGCCTAGGTAATTCTATCATAAGCTCCAGATGCCAGACATGGAGGAGTTGGTGTTTGTGTTATGAGAATAAAGGCGTATTTCTTGCTCCTATCACATATCCTTTACAGTGGACTGCTGCTTTGATCCTCAGGTTCTTTTCAGGAAGTGACAAAAAACCATATCATCCTTTACCTGAGACCTGATGGTCTAGCAGCAGAGAGAATAAGGATGTTGCAGAGTCGTGCAGTGGCCCTGAGAACTTCTGTTTAGAACTGATTTATGTGACTCTCTATCTTCACTGTCTAAAGCAAGACAGATCTAGCCTTGGATATAAAAAAGTGCAATATTCTCAAAGCAAAGTTTTTGTAGTATGAAAAAGGAAAATAAGTAAATGTATTTTGCTTTATCAGTTTAAAAAATATCTCTATATTCTTCAACACTACAATAGAGTAAAAGGTTGAGAAGTCAGTTTCCATGCATCTTTCCTCTAAATTGTCTCTTTCGTCATATTCTGTGATGGACTTTTGAGGGAAATATTAAAGAATTTGGGGGTGCAAGAACGATAAATATGTGAACCCAGAAAAAAGTGAACATTGGTTCTTTGTCATTCTTGAATTTTGAATAGTTATAAATCTGTAGTATTTAATGTACTTGCATGCCCATGCACACTGCTTAAATATATCCTCCCAAGTTCTTGTAATGGCTAGCATATATTCCAGAAGCTAATAGCCTGAATAAGCAAAGGGCAAAGGTCTTTTGGGAGCCAGAAAGGTAGCTCAGAAGATTTTTTAAAAAAAAGCACTTGCTGTCAATTCTAAAGACCTGAGTTCAGTTTCTGGAACCCACATAAAGCTGTCCTCTGACTTCTCTCTACATGTGATCAGTGTTGTGTGTATGTTTTTGTGTTTACACACACACACAAAACCACCACCACCACCATCATCATGCAAACACATGCAGGTAACAAGAGTAATAATTAATAAAAGGTCTTTTGAAAAATTACAACCTTTGAAACGTTATCCTAAAATGAGAGAAGCAAGTGTTTTCTGGCCAAAGACATCTGAGGGGTAGCACTCACACATTCAGAACTCTACAGGGTTCAAGCAACAGAGCACAGTGCACTGGGAGCAGGCAGTATCAATCAGCCACAAATCACCTGCTCTCATGTTGCTCTAGGTAATCCAAAAAACAACTTTAAGACCCATTTTCTTTGTCTAGAGAACAGTTATTATTTTATTTCATTGCATTAGTAACATAATCAAAGTACATAATTTTAAAAAGACTATGTAAGGAAGTATAAACCAGACTATTGTTTAGATAGTAGCACTTTGTTGGTGGTAAAATTCTGTAATGTAATCCAGGCATATACTGTGTTACATGAATTTTATAAGAGGAGAAACTGATAGGCTGGTGAGATGCCACAGCAAGGAAGAATGATTGCCATCAACCCTAACAGCTTGAGTCCAACCTCTGCAACCCCCAATGTGAAAGGAGAGAACAAACTATCACAAGTTGTCCTCTGACCTCCAAACCTGAGCTGTCATGTAAACATTCATGAAGGTACAAATGTACATGTTAGCATGCACGCACACACACACACATACACACACACACAAGGTGAGTAGACAGATAAGCAGATAGATGATAAATAGACAGATAGATAGACAGACAGATAGATGATAAATAGGTGATAGATAGATGATAGACTGATATGGATAAATAGAAAGATAGATGATAGATTATATAGATAGATTTATATGGTAGATAGATAGATAGATAGATAGATAGATGTAAAAATTTTAAAAATAAGAAACAAGCATTTACTGAAAAAAATGTAATGAAAAAGTAACTTAGTCAAGACCACACATATTGTAATTATCTGCCTATGAAGTTACTATATGTTGTTTAAATTTTACTGACTTTTGCAAAGAGAATTGATAATGGTATATGATGGAAAAGCAAAAGAGAATTAATAAATAAATTAATAAATAATAAATACATACATATATGTGTGTATATAAAATCTTAACATTTAGATGTAAGACATACCTATTTTTCTCTCACTAACCCTGTCTACTGAGTGAAACACTTAAGCCACTCTGTGTATCCCTAGTATATTATAAGCCTCAAATGAAATCAGCTTTGAGAACACACTGGGCCCATGATAAGTTACTTCATCTTCAATAGGATGTTAGCTTTCAGAGTGGATCCACTCCATAAAACAACAGCCTTGACCTGAGTTATGCCATTCTAAATACAGTTGCCAAGGCAGAATAACTCTACATCTTGTTTATACAAGTAAATAATCACCATCTGGCAGCACACCAGGAGACACAACTGATAAATCATTCATTCCACTAAATAATTACCTCTGTAATAAATCTAATAATATCAGAAACAACAGATACATGAGCTTATCAGTCCTATCATATGACACCCCAAACATGTATTTTTATGAATATAAAAGGAGGTGAATCCCAACACTGAAAGACAGCACTGACCTATCACCCAGTCATTCCTTAAAAGCCTCATAAAAAACAAACATCCACAGCAAAAGACACTCTACTTCTATCTATAAGCTTTAACTCAGAGTTTCTGATGCACAGCACACTCGAAACCATCTTCCCCCTAAACATTCATTTAATAATTCTGCTCAATGAACACCCCTGCACCTGTAGACTTTTCCTGTAATTGGGGTTAATTCTCTCTCACCAGTCTTCAGGTCTGCCCCTCTGAACTTTGAAATCTTCTTAACAATTTCTTTAACATTCTGGAACACCATACATGCGTATATATATTGAAAAGTAATGTGTGAACTTTGCATTAATATTACTGATCAATATTAGAGTTAAAAAATTGTACTCTCCAGTAACCATATGTACCAATTGAATCGGTAGGACATGTGAATTAAAGACTTGAAGTAACTTGTGAGTTTATTGTTATCGATAAATCCCAACATCATAGAATGACAAAAACATGTCTATCTGTGCTTCAGACCCAGCATACTTAAAAATCACCACCGTTCTTACTATTATAGCTATTACCTAGTTACTAGTCCACTTTTTATACAAATACTTGTGTGTGTCTGTGTCAACATACAAATGTGTCAACAGGTTCACAAAGCTCTTGGGAGAATTTATTAGGTTAATAGCAATGGTTTTGTGCTTTTCTGCATTTTTAAAGCTTTCATGATACATATGCACTTTAAAAATAAATATGCATTTGTTTGTGTAATGAGCAGAGATAAGAAAGAAGTTACAAAGGGCAGGAGATAGAACTCTTTCTTTTCTTTTCTTTTCTTTTTTTTCCTTTCTTCATTCTTTATTTATTTTTTTTATTCTTTTTTGATACTTTATTTACATTTCAAATGTTTCCCCCACCATCCCCTCCCCTCTCCTCCTGCCTCTATGGGAATATTCCCCCAACCTCCCACCTACCCACTTTCATCTTACCTCCTTGGCATTCTCCTATATTGGGGCATCTAACACCCTCGGGCCCAAGGGCCTCTCCTCCCCTTCATGGCTAACAAGACCTCCTCTGCCACATATGTGGTCAGTGCCATGGGTCCCTCCATGTATATTCTTAAGTTGGTGATCCAGTCTCCGGGAGCATCAGGAGGTCAGGCCAGTGGACACGGTTGCTCCCACCATGGGGCTGCCAACTCCCCAGCTCCTTCAGTCCCTTCTCCTCATCTGGGACCTCACACTCAGCCCAACAGTTGCTGTGAAAAAACTCTTGGGTATTCCAAACTCTTGGGCTAATAACCACTTATCAATGAGCACATACCAAATTCATTCTTTTGTGACTGAGTTACATCGCTCAGGATGAAATTTTCAAAATCCATCCATTTGTCTGCGAATTTCATGAAGACATTGTTTTTAATAGCTGAGTAGTATTCCATTGTGTAAATGTACCACATTTTCTGTATCCATTCCTCTGTTGAGGGACATCTGGGTTGTTTCCAGTTTCTGGCTATTATAAACATGGCTGCTATGAACATAGTAGAGCATGTGTCTTTATTACATGTTGGAGCATCTTCTGGGTATATGCATAGGAGTGGAATGGCTGGGTCCTCAGGTAGTATTATGTTCATTTTTCTGAGGGTCCACCAAACTGATATCCAGAGAGGTTGTATCAGCTTGCATTACCACCAGCAATGGAGGAGTGTTCCTCTTTTTCCACATCCTCGCCAATATCTGCTGTCACCTGAGGTTTTGAACGTAGCCATTCTGACTGGTGTGAGGTGGAATCTCAGGGTTGTTTTGATTTGCATTTCCCTGATGACTAAGGATATTGAACATTTCTTTAGGTGCTTCTCAGCCATTCGAGTTTCCTCAGTTGAGAATTCTCTGTTTAGCTCTGTCCCCCATTTTTTGATAGGGTTATTTGGATCTCTGGGGTCTAGCTTCTTGAGTTCTTTGTATATATTGGATATTAGCCCTCTATCAGACATATGATTGGTAAACATCTTTTCCCAATCAGTTGGTTGCCATTTTGTCCTATTACGTTTTGTCCTTTGCCTTACAGAAGATTTGTAATTTCAAGAGGTCCCATTTGTCGATGCTTGATCTTAGAGCATAAGCCATTGGTGTTCTGTTCAGGAACTTTTCCCTCGTGCCCATGTGTTCAAGATTTTCCCCACTTTTTCTTCTATTAGATTCAGTATATCTGGTTTTATGTGGAGGTCCTTGATCCACTAGGACTTGAGCTTTGTACAGAGAGATAGGAATGGATCAATTCGCATTCTTCTACATGTAGACCACCAGTTGAACCAGAATCATTTGTTGAAGATGGTGTCTTTTTTCCACTGGATGGTTTTAGCTCCTTTGTCAAAGATCAAGTGACCATAAGTGTGTGGTTTCATTTCTGGGTATTCAATTCCATTCCATTGATCTACCTGCCTGTCACTGTACTAATAACATGCAGTTTTTATCACTACTGCTCTGTAGTACAGCTTGAGGTCAAGGAGGCTGGTTCCTGCAGAAGTCCTTTTATTGTTGAGAATAGTTTTGGATATCCTGGGTTTTTTGTTATTCCATATGAATTTGAGAATTGCTCTTTCTAAGTCTACGAAGAATTGAGTTGGAATTTTGATGGGGATTGCATTGAATCTGCAGATTGCTTTTGGCAGGATGGCCATGGTAACTATATTAATCCTGCCAATCCATGAGCATGGGATACTTTTCCATCTTCTGAGGTCTTCTTTGATTTCTTTCTTCAGAGACTTGAAGTCCTTGTCATACAGATCTTCCACTTGTTTGGTTAGAGTCACACCAAGATACTTTATATTGTTTGTAACAACTGTGAAAGGTGTCATTTCCCTACTTTTTCAGCCTGTTTATCCTTCAAGTATAGGAAGACTACTCATTTGCTTAAGTTAATTTTGTTTCCAGCCACTTTGCTGAAGATGTTTATCAGCTATAGCAGATCTCTGGTGGAGTTTTTCAGGTCACTTATGTATACCATCGTATCATTTGCAAATAGTAATATTTTGATTTCTTCTTTTCCAATTTATATCCCTTTGACCTCCTTTTGTTGTCTAATTGCTCTAGCTAGAACTTTGAGTGCTATATTGACTAGAGAGAGAGAGAGAGAGCACAGCTTTGTCTAGTCCCTGATTTTAGTTGGATTGCTTCAAGTTTTTCTCCATTTAGTTTGATGTTGGCCACTTGTTTGCAGTATATTCCTTTTACTATGTTTAGGTATGGTCCTTGAATTCCTGATCTTTCCAAGACTTTGATCATGAAGGAATGTTGAATTTTGTCAAATGCTTTTTCAGCATCTAATGAAATGACCACGTGGTTTTCTTCTTTGAGTTTGTTTATGTAGTGGATTACATTGATGAATTTCTGGGTATTGAACCATCCTTTCATCCCTGCAATGAAGCCAACTTGATCATGGTGAATGATCATTTTGATGCATTCTTGGATTCAGTTTGCGAGAATTTTATTGAGTATTTTTGCATCGATATTCATAAGGGAAATTGGTCTGAAGTTTTCTTTCTTTGTTGGGTCTTTGTGAGGTTTTGGTATCATTGCAACTGTGGCCTCATAGAATGAATTGGGTAGTGTTCCCTCTGTTTCTGTGCTGTGGAATAGAGTGAAGAGTATTGGTATTAGGTCTTCTTTGAAGGTCTGATAGAATTCTGCACTGAACCCATCTGGTCCTGGGCTTTTGTTGGTTGGGAGAATTTTATTGACTGCTTCTAATTCTTTAGGGATTATGGGACTGTTTAGATGGTTTATCTGATGCTGACTTAACTTTGGTATTTGGTATCTGTCTAGAAAATCGTCCATTTCATCCAGATTTTCCAATTTTGTTGAGTATAGGCTTTGGTAGTAGGCTCTGCTAATTTTTTTAATTTCCTCAGAATCTGTTGTCATATCTCCTTTTTCATTTCTAATTTTGTTAATTTGCATACTGTCTTTGTGCCCTCTGGTTAGTCTGGCTAAGGGTTTATCTATCTTGTTGATTTTCTCAAAGAACCAGCTCCTGGTTTTGTTGATTCTTTGTATAGTTCTTTTAGTTTCTACAAGGTTGACTTCAGTCCGTAATTTGATTATTTCCTGCCTTCTACTCCTCTTGGGTGTATTACCTTCTTTTTGTTCTAGAGCTTTCAGGTGTGCTGTTAAGCTTCTGTGATATGCTCTCTCTGTTTCTTTTTGGAGGCATTCAGAGCTATTAGTTTTCCTCTTAACACTGCTTTCATTGTGTCCCACAGGTTTGGGTATGCTGTACTTACATTTTCATTAAATTCTAGGAAGTCTTTAATTTCTTTCTTTATTTATTCCTTGACCAAGTTATCATTGAGTAGAACGTTGCTCAGCTTCCAAGTGTATGTGGCCTTTCTGTTGTTGTTGTTGCCATTGAACACCAGCCTTATTCCGTAGTGATCTGATACAATGCATGGGATTATTTCAATCTTCTTATATCTGTTGAGGTTTGTTTTGTGACCAATTATATGATCAATTTTGGAGAAGGTACCATGAGGTGCTAAGAAGAAAGTATATTCTTTTGATTTAGGATGAAATGTTCTATAGATATCTGTTAAATCCATTTAGTCCATTACATCCGTAAGTTTCACTGTGTCTCTGTTTAATTTGTTTCCAAGATCTGTCCACTGATGAGAGTGGGGTGTTGAAGTCTCCCACTATTATTGTGTGAGGTACAATGTGTGCTTTGAGCTTTAGTAAAGTTTCTTTTATGTGAGTACCCTTGCATTTGGGGCACAGATGTTCAGAATTGAGAGTTCTCTTGGTAGATTTTTCCTTTGATGAGTATGAAGTGTCCTTCCTTATCTTTTTTGAAGACTTTTGGTTGAAGGTCGATTTTATGTGATATTAGAATTTCTACTCCAACCTGTTTTTGGGACCATTGGCCTGGCAAATTGTTCTCCAGCCCTTTACCCTGAGAGTGTTTATCTTTAACACGGAGATATGTTTCCTGGATGCAGCAAAATGCTGGGTCCTGTTTATGGATCCAATCTCTCAGTCTATGTCTTTTTATTGGGGAATTCAGTCCATTCATGTGAAGAGATATTAAGGAATAGTGATTGTTGCTTGCTGTTATTTTCAATGTTATTTTTATGATTGTGTGGCTATCTTCTTTTGAGTTGGTTGAAAGATTACTTTCTTGCCTTTTCTTGGGTGTAGTTTCCCTCCCTAAGTTAGTATTTTCCATCTATTATTCTTTGTAGGGCTTGGTTTGTGGAAACTTATTTTGCAAATTTGGTTTTGTCATAGAATATTTTGGTTTCACCATCTATGATAATTGAGAGTTTTGCTGAGTTTAGCATCCTGGGTTGGCATTTGTGTTCTCTTGGGGTCTGTATGAAATCTGCCCAGGATCTTCTAGCTTTCATAGTCTCTGGTGAGAAGTTTGGTGTAATTCTGATAGGTCTGACTTTATATGTTACTTGACCTTTTCCCCTTACTGCTTTTAATATTCTTTCCTCCTTTTGTATATTTGGTGTTTTGACCATAATGGAAAAAAAAAGGAATTCCTTTTCTGGTCTAATCTATTTGGAGTTTTGTAGGCTTCTTGTATATTTATGTCCATCTCTTTCTTTAGGTTAGGGAAGTTTTCTTCTATAATTTTTTTGAAGATATTTACTGGTCCTTTAAGTTGGGACCTATCATCCTCAGGTTCTGACTTCTCATTGTATCCTGGATATCCTGGATGTTTTGGGTTAGGTGTTTTTTGCATTTTGCATTTTCTTTGACTGTTGTGTCAATGTTTTCTATGGTATCTTCTGTACCCGAGATTCTCTTCTATCTCTTTTATTCTGTTGATGATACTTGTATCTATGACTCCTGATCTCTTTTCTAGGGTTTCTAACTCCAGGGTTGTCTCCCTTTGTGATTTCTTTATTGTTTCTATTTTTATTTTTAGTTCCTGGATTTTTTCTATTTTTATTTTTGTTCCTATCCTTCCTTTGTTTGATTGTGTTTCCCTGAAATTCCACCTGTTTGATTGTGTTTTCCTGTAATTCTTTAATGGATTTTTGTGATTCCTCTTTAAGCGCTTCAAGTTGTTTACCTGTGTTCTCTTGTATTTCTTTAGGAGAGTTATTTATTTTCTTCTTAAAATCTTCTATCATCATCATTCAATGTGATTTTAAATCTGAGTCTTTTTTTTCTGGTGTGTTGGGGTATCCAGGGCTTGTTGTGGTGGGGTTGATGGGTTCTGATGATGCCAAGTAGCCTTGGTTTCTGTTCCTTATTATTTTGCCCTTGCCTTTCACCATCTGGTTATCTCTGGTGTTAGCTGGTCTTACTCTCTCTGACTGTGGCTTGTCTTTCCTGCAAGCCTCAGTGTCAATACTCCTTGAAGTCCAGTCCTCTCTGAGAGGAATTTAGGTTTGGAGAGTTGTGGTACAGGGGTCAGGTCTGGGGTGCAGACAGAAACCTGAAGGATCTTGTTCCCAGCTGTCCCTTGCTTCCTATGTCCTGATGACTCTGCAAGGGTCCCTCTTGATCCAGTGAATTTGAACAGAAGTGGCGGTCTTGCCTGTGCTTGAAAGTGTGTCAGCACTCCTGGAATACCATTTGTCTCCTGGCACTATTTGAGTATGGAGCCCTGTGTCACAGGATCTGCTCCCCAGTCACCAAAAGAAACCAGAAGACTACTCCTCTGTCCCTGTGTCCTGGGGATTCCAGGTGGGTCCCTCAGAGCATACAGGCTTGCCCACACTTTTGGGAGGCTATCTTTCTCCCAGCGCTATTTGGCTATGGAGCCCTGGTGGCCCAGGCAGAGGTCTCCCACCACAGATGGAAACCAGAAGTCCCCTTCCTCCTGCTGTTTCTCAGTCCCTGTGTACCAAGGATTCCAGATAAGTCCCACGGAGCAGTGTTACTCCTCTTACCCCCTCTCAAGGGCTTTTCCACACTCCTAGGAGGCTAGCTTTCTCCCAGCGCTATTTGGCTATGGAGCCTTGGTGGCCCATGCAGAGGTCTCCCGCCACAGATGGAAACCTGAAGGCTCCTTCCTCCCGGCTGTTCCTCAGTTGAGATAGAACTCTTATCAAGCATACACAAGGTCCCACAGGTTCAGTACCCAGTGACTCACAAAAGGAGGGAAAAATGGAGGGACAATATTACATGCATTTGAACTGTGAGTCCAAATAAGTTCTTTATCCCTTAAGCTGCATTTGTCAGAGTAATCAATCACTGCAGAATGATAAGAACCCAAAATTAATACAATGTACGAGCATTGCTTCTAATATTACTATTGAAATTTTAAGATGATAGTTTAAATTATATAAATATTTAAAAATAAAAACATGGTTTTATTTCATAAGGCATGTTAGCTTCTGTAAATATCCCTAAATTTTGGTCATTTTTGTCCACTGAAGCTCTCTTTTTCATATGTAGTTCACAGTTTCCCCTTCATACCTCAACACCATGTCACTCAGAACTCTGGCTTATCCCATCTTTTGCCTCATTGATCTTTAAAATATAGTGTCCATGTTTGTTACATATGGAAAGCGGTTTCCTAGCTGTTGACAGATAGTAATGCTCAAATTTCATTGATCAGAACTGATTATATGATCCTTATCTGCAGACCAAGGTCTGTAATCCTCTGTACCCTGGATTGATGAGTATTTGCACTGTTGTTGCATGGTCATTTTACAAAAAACAAAAACAAGAACAAAAAATCTGTTAACTAATACTTTGAGGAAGGAGTGCCCAACCAGAAGCAAATTTCCTCCAGGTAGACACCTCACCTTATCTGAAGACATTTCTGGTTGTCACCATTTGGAAAGTACTCTGGCATCCAATGGATAAAGATGATGGCTGATTTTTTTCCAGTACTTTTGAGATATCTACTCTTCCTTACAGAATAGAAGTACTTAGCAAAAATTGTCAAAGCTTCTGAGGCTGAGATGCCTTATGCTCTCTCCCATTCCATGGGCTTCTGAAACACAGAGAGGGAGCAGCCCCTTCCTAAGCAAGGAGTTTTACCAAAGGGCCAGAAATTCTTGGTTCTCACTTAAGTTATCATGGCTCTGACCAACTCATTTTCTAATATTCCTTGATGTTAGAGAAATAGCAAGGTTTGTCCCATTGTCCCCATGATTCTAATAAGATTGAGTACAGATAGCCGGTCTATTTGAGAAGTCAAGAAGCCATCAATGTGATTCTAGAGATCTCTGAGTTCATTGACAAATAAAAAGTAATATGAAAGGAAATCAGACTTAGCTACATATATGATTACTACAGCCACGTTCCCCAGATTGTCCAGATCAAGATCATGATGTAAAATAGTCCTCTGCGTCATTTGCATGGTCTGAAAATTACATTAATTTTGACTCAGAAGGTACAATCCACATGGACTTTCATGACAGATACAGCCTAGATGTCTTTTGTTTGAATTAGATAGTATTTTTAGCTCAAGTCATATTCAAACATACATTCAAAAGAAATATGCCTATTCTTTCAAATGAGGTAGCTGTTTTAACTTGGTATTTAAAAATTGTTAGTTAAATAACTAAATTGATATAAAGAGTATACACATATAAACAACCAGGAATTTAACCAAGATGTTACTCTTCAGATAGGAACTCAGTCTTTTATTGCCTTTGTGTATTCATGATAATCGACTTATAAGTTAAATGCAAAATATGTTGAATTAGCTAATTATAATTACTGAAAATTAGCCTTAAATAAATTGGGTCAATCATCACTCCTAAGTTTAGAAATGCATATAGAAGATGGTTTCATAAGAGTCATAAAAGTTACCAACCTCCCTGAACTAAAAATAGATAATATTTAAATATTTAACAGACTAAAATTAACAAAGTAAAAAAAACCACAAATTTTATAATAATAATAATAATAATATATCATTGTTTACATATGGCAAAAATTACTATAGCTCATGAAAAGATAAGTATTGTCTGTGATCATCTAGAAGGTTCTATCAAACATGTGTTACCTGTGAGACTTCTATGATTTGAATGTACTGGCTAGGGAGAGGACTGGGCTGAGCATAACCTAAAATCCACTGTGTGTCATTAGCAAGGACATTAAATAGCTCTGCATGATTGTAAGTCTCCCACTCACAAACAAATATCAGAAACAACATTTTTTTGTTTTACTTTATTTCAATAAAATTTTCCAAATGAGAAAAGGCAAGTGATGGTTAGTACTCTCAGTTTGAGAAAATCTTATCACCTAGGAGACAAAGTCCTGATACAGTTGATAAGGAATGGGCAAATGCACCCATTACACAGGAATCAAGTAATAAGGTCATTGCCAGCCACACAGATAGCATCATATTTATTTTCAATGGAAGCCAATACTAGCATGTTAACAGAGGTGAACACCACCCTTAATAAGCAGAGAAATCCAATATTCAAACTGTTTTTCCTGATTCCAGAACCTGTGCTCTGTGTAATTAATTCCTCTATGAATGTTCCCATTTAATACCTTCACCAGGAGATATTAGAGGAAGCCACAGAAGCTTCCCTTCTGCTCAGTGGGGCTCTGGTTGCTTTCTGACATTAACAGAGAACATGAAGGGAAGGCAGATGGGAAAGTTTCTTCATTCTTCTCTGTCAAGCATCTCATTAGCACTATAGAACCTATCAAAACAGAAAGTATATCCCTTCTCTGCAATGAGCCCAGGACCTTAGAGGAGTCCAGAATTGCTTTAAATAATTACTTGTGACAAAAGTGCCCAGCTTCACATCTTTACATGGGGAAAAGCCTCTAACTGCATATGTGACTCTTTTGCTAATATCAAGGGATGTCATTAGAAAGAAATGGTGCCACATACCTGCCTTTATAAACTGAAGGTCGGCATCAGCAAGTATTTAACCCTGTTACCTTGCCACAAACAGAAGTTGTCATTGAATTTTGACTATGAATTCTTACAGGGAAGATTAGCACAGTTCGGTGAAAACCTGTTTGTCTTTGAGCTTAATCTTACAAAGATTCATAGATGCTGCCCGTCCATCCCACCACTAACTCGACTACCTGCTCCACCAGGCTTCCAGTTAGGCACTCTCACATATGTTATCTGGTTTAATGCAGCAAGGGATCTAAAAGTCCTTTAAGTACTGTCAGTTGCTTTCTCCCAGGACAATTTGCTCACCAGCCAGCCTGCCATTTGTAAAAGCAATAGACAAAAGACTCACCAGATGGCTTGGGGATCTGAGAGAAGAGGAAGTGTTTTCACACAATATGTTCTGATGGGTTACTGTAGACAGAAGCACTAAAGCAAGGTGACTGAGACACAAGTGATTGTAGAGTTTCAAGGTGTTCCATTTGCTCCTGGCAAACAATGCCTCCCAAACCACAGCCATGACCCTGAGAGTCAGAATCACTCCTCCCTCACTAAATGACACTCTGTTCTTCAGAGTACAAAGGTATTCACCGAGGCTGAGTGCTGATTATAAACGGTGCTGTTCTGCTGTGAGCAGACATGTGGGCCCGGTATTGAGAGCGCCAGTTGAATACTGCAACATTGTGGTTGTAAAATTAAAACAGAACAGCAGAATGGATAGGAAATCTCAAGCCAGGTGCTATTACATGCATTTTTATATCCATTTCTTTAATGTCATTTATGGTCCCCTGGATAAATGCATTGCCTAAGATTAACAATGATTGAACAACAATTAACTACGATTCTCAAAAAAACAGAACCTCACTGAAATGCAGCAGTGGTCAAGAGACTAGACTTGAAAAGTGAATCTATAGTTGCTACCCTGAAGACAATAATAGTATAAATTGCTGCATGTATAGAAGAGTTGTAACAGCCCAAGCTGGTCAGAAAGACAAGAGAGTTTTAACACATCAGCTTTGATTGACCATTCGGGTTTTATTTCTGATGTTCATAAGGACACCTCTGCCTAAGAAATTCCTAGCCCTGATGCTCCTATCATTTACATAAAGACCACAGATAGGTAACTCTTTTGTTCCAGTCTATCTGTACCCTATCAATTTCTCAACTACTTGGCTTCTAGAGTCATACATGAAATATGTTTTTTTTTCATTTGTTCAATTATTCCTTTTTTCTACCTCACACTGAGAATATGTACTGTCAGACATACCATAACTTGGTCTCTCTATTTTTTAGTTTCTTCATCTACGAAAGGTACAAATAATCTTGTTAATTATTTGCTTATGATATTATTGTGAGGGAGTTGTAGGTGTAGCAGTCACCTACAACTTGTGCTGGCCTAGTGTACCTAAGACCCTCTTATCTGAGTTTTAGTATTACATAAAGCACATACTAGAATGTGTACACAAGAAGATCAGAAATTCAGGGCAGTACTTACCTACACATAGAGGCCAGCAGGAGGTGTATGACACCCTGTCTTGGCAAGGACCACCTTGGCTTGGAGAGGGGTTCTGAGAAAAGGGTGTTTGGGAGTGGCGAAAGATTGACTCAAAGTCAATTGTGGGTACAAGCTGATAGCCTTTTGCTCACAACAGTTCTCCAGAAATCTCTGTAGATAGCTCTAGGCTCTGTAGTCTGTTCAAGATAGCTTTCTGCTCAAGACAGCTCCCTAGGGGGAGAAAAAAATTCTAAAAGCTCTTTGGATAGTTTATGGGTTTTCTGACCAAAGTCAGAAAAGCTGCTAGAAAAAAAATCCTGGATTTTCCAACCAGAGTCAGAAATCCTGCTAGAAAAATTCTAAAAGAGCTGGATCTCCAAGCAGTTCTTTCTGGGTAGCTCTCTCTTGAAGATCAAAGCTCAGTCTTTTATTTACATATCAATGCAATCATATATCCAGGTTCCTGTTTTATTATCCCATGAATCGGCATTATACAACCTTAGCTTCTTGATCGTTAGAAGACAGCAAATACATTTAAAAAAAAAAAAAAAAGATGGCAATGAATTCAGAGATCTGCCTGCCTGCCTTTGTAAGCACAGAAAATAAGCTGGCTGGGTAGAATCTAATTCTAAGATTTCCATTCCCACCATGCCTGGGCCTAAACCCACTCTGTCCCAGGCTGACCTTGAACTCAGGAATCTGCCTGCCTTTGTAAGCACAAACAATAAACTTAGCTGGGTGGCATCTTGCCCTAAGATCATCATTCCCCAAATCTCTTCACTTACTACTTCCTTAGTATCTTTCTGACAAGCTGACTCATAATGCAGCTGCCTCTGTTCTTTTAGATCTACAAAACCCCTTATATAATATTTTCATATTTCATACTTATATTTTGCATAGTTGAGAAATTATACTTTTTTGAACTCATGTTTTCAGCGTTCTTTCCCATAGCCTTAAGGGCTATCCTGAAAGTCACATCATTTACCATTTTGCTAAGGATATTAGACTCACCCTCACCTCCCAGACTCTTGCTGTCTCTGATTATCATGAAGTCATTAACCTTTGCAAAGAGAACATTCCCCCCAAAGGAGGAACATAAAGTAAAACAAGCCTTAGGCTTAGCAACCATCAACACTCATGGAGGTCTACAACCTGCCAACTCTGCTCCAGAGGTGAGAACTGTGTCAGTCTATCCCTTCTGCATGGGCATGCAGGACTCAGCACTGTCTTAAACAGATGAAGAATACTGTCAGAATTAAATATGAGTATCAATATGAACTCTGAAAACAGTATCTGCTACATATTGACCATGTGCCTTAAGCCATCATTATTATTTAACAGCTATTTTTTAAACATCTACCAGGTATTAGGCAAGGAATCTAGGCAAAAGTCATAAGGATGACTTGGATAGAATTGTCTTGGTCCTTTCCCTGACTCACAGATAGTTAGGTAACAAAAGTAAATATAACAGCAACATTTTTATTGACAAATTTCTCCTCAAACAATTGATAAAATAAATATGTGTATGTTGATGTTCTTGGTGGTCATTATAAATATAAAGCCTTCAGAGTAATGAGTATTTACAGGAAAGCCTGATATTGTTCCTCTTGACTTAAGCTGTATCTGTACTCTGCTAATGATAGAGGTTTGGGGGGGATTGCTTGTTTATTTGTTTGGTTGCTATCTGAATTTTTTACCCTTTCTTCCCTTATATCCATGGTTTCAGAATCACAAGTAGATTTTGTTTTATTGTGCAGCATCAGTATCTCACCTATGGTTTTAACAGATGCAAACAGTAGTCAAATCAAGACAAGGGAGCCTCTGAAGCCCTTCTATTCCACCTAGTCATTGAAAGGAGAATGAACTAATTAATGCTATGGATGCTGAACTCATCACCTTTCAATACTCATTTGACAGCTCCTAACTTCTATTATCTCTCTTGTTTATTGCTGATCTCATCCAGGTGAAGACTGGGGTACAGAAAGAAGTCTCAAAGTCTTCCCAATGCCATATAGCAAGCATGGCAAATCTGCGACTTGAATATTGTTCTACAACTCCAGAATCAGTCTTGTTTTTATTTCTAGCACTGAAGCTGTATCTATAATCTGTTCAGAATAGCTCTTTTTGCTATCTGCATATTTTTACCTTTCTTCCCTTATACCCATGGTTTCAGAATCACAAGTAGATTTTGTGTCATTGTGCAGTGGGTACTCATTATTTTCTCAAGACTTTATGATGAGCACTAAAAGATATGTATGTTTGTCATCATACCCAGTAGTGTGACGTAAGAATAGAGGTGAGCACAGGCTTTAAAGACATGGCTTTGAGGTGTGAGGTCCTCAGACCAGTCATCCTTTCTGAACTTGCTTTTCTTCAGCCCTAATAAGGGAAGGATACTAATAAGAATTTTATGAAAATAAGAGTCAATGTTCACAAAGTGTCTCAAATATAATAAGCCTTCCAGCAAACGGGAGCAGCTGTAATTACCATAATGATCACATTGGACCATATCAGAATTTAGATGAAAATGTCCCCCAAAGGTTCATGTATCCACATAGGTGGTCCCCATTTGGTGGTGCATTGTGGGCAGGTTTAAGAGCTATAGACTTGTTGGAGGATGTATATCATTGAAGGTAGCTGTAAGGGGTTTAAAAACCCATGCCATGTGCAGTTGCTTTCTTTTTGCTTGTGCTTTCTATTAATGATGTAAGCTCTCAACTTCCTGATCCATTTGCCATCCTTCCACTCTGCCATCATGGACTCTCACCTCTCTGAAATAGTAAGCAAAAGTAAACTCTTTCTTCATTAACTTGCCTTGATCACGGTATTTTATCATAGCAGGAGGAAAGCAACTAATACAGCTGTGCAGAGAGATAATACTTTTTCCAGAAAAACTCTTTGAGGACTCAAAGGAATATGTAAACATTCTAAAAAGAAAGGGAAGTAGGTAAAGAGAGAAGGAAGTGTACACAAATTAAACATCAACTAAGATCTAAAACATTTACTTCCTTACTGTACAAGGCTATCCCAATAACACAATGCAGAAGAACTACATTTGTTTCTCAAAAGTTAAATTGACTACTTTGTTGTAATTTACAAGATAGGGTAAAGCAGGTCTCAGAGATCCCAAACCCAACAAACACGCACATACCATATTCATGGCAATCAGGAGTCTATTCACAGGTATATGAATGGATGGTCCCTATTTCTAAAATAGCATAAGATATACTGGTCAAGTAGATTCTGTTACTATCTAACCATTGTTACCTCAAAAGAAATAGGGGAGAAGCTGATTCTACCCCAGTTTCTGGCTCTCATTAGTTAGTCCACTAGCACTATCCTGTTCTTGGTAGTCACTCTACTTCAGAAATGTAGCAGCAAAGTCTCCATGATTTCTAAAGTTCTTTTCAGCTCAAACATTTAATGATGATTCTTCTCCCTTCCCCTCAAAGAACTCTGCTGGCAATACAGAGCAAAGACAGAGCACATATGTAGGAGAGTCACTCCATTTATATTAAATTCCACATTCCTGCAGGGCTATGTAATGTCTGCTGCCCTTCAGTCGACTCCACACACCAATGTTTGTTTACAGTCACTGGGGCATGAAAGGCTATTTTTAAACCTGGCTTTTCATGTAAGAAGGTTAAAACTCAAACTGAATTTGATTTGTTGAAGAACTCAAATCCTCGGGATTATAGCAGGAAGAAAGAGAAATGGAAGTCACTTTAATTACCCTTTGACTCTTCTCTCCCATCTCCCACCCCTGTAAGTCTGCTAACAAAGATACCATTGGTTAAGCTGACTGTATCCAGGGCAGAAAAGCCTTTACATTGGCTGCTGATAACCAAAGGTTCTTGTTTACTTTACATTTTCTTTGGAAACAACAGGAAAACTCTTTTAGAAGGCAGCTGGCTGGGAAGGCAGAAAAATCCAGAGATTTGCACAGCTGGCTTGAGTGAAGCATCCAAAAATTGTATTCAGCTGAGATTTTATGTCAGGTTCTCCTTTAGCAAATACAGGCTTTGAAGTCACACACATGTCAATCCCCAACTTAGTTACTAGTAATGTGGCAGAAAGTCTGGCTCACTCTGTGACTAACATTGGTTTTTTCAGTATTTGGTTTTTCATGAGGAAGCCATCTGTGGACTCCAGCATACAGCATCAGTTCCCAAAGAGACGGGATTGGTCGGCCATTTCTCATGGTTCTTCCCCTTTTGCTAGCATGTGGGAAAATGTTTCACTCATAATAGTTTACATAATGCATAGCTCACTGAGGTGTCCAATCCTAGAGCATTTACTTTATAGAGATTTCAAGAAGCATTGTAGAAGGTTACTGCATAATGTGAGGAATGATTACTGAAGAAAGTGGAGTCTGTTTGAGGAGATGATAAAAATACTCTAGAACTGATTGTATGACTCTGTAAATATAATAAAACTATTTGGTGGTGTTCTTTAAGTGTCTTAATAAGTTAACCACCTCTCTACATGGCTATTTTTTTTTTAAAGAACCTTCTTTACCACCCCAAATTGAACACATTGACAAATACCCATAGTTAGAGCAGAAATTGGCATTCAGGAGTTAAGTGGTTGAACAGTTGGTAACTGAATGAACTGGGAAAAGGGGTGATGAGGAAGAAATACTGTGTCCCATTCAGGAAAGAAATGCTTACACCATTGTCTTCTACTTAATTCACAACTCTCCTCCCCCTGTACTCTCACGTCAGCCTAGTTCAGAAGATGGACATATGGACAGCCAGCAAGTCACAAACCTGAGTCTTTCCCTAACATCCTGGTGCATTCTGCACAATTTCATGGCATGTCTTTAGGGGAAAAACTTGACCTTCAACATAGCTTCAAGAAGTTTCACCTCTGCCAGAAATTCCCAAATCCTGGTTATCTGGTGAGAACAAATCAGAAATTATAAGTTGTGTACACCACATATACTTGTGACCGGAATATCTTAAAATAACAGTTCACATTCTAAAAACTACCTACCATCTAGTGTTTACCAGATACTAGACTTCGAAAAGATTGAGTGAACAAATCTCAAGACTAAGATAAGCTTCAGTATGCCATAAGCACTATAAATACTGCCCAAGGTAGTTATCCTAATAACTAAAGGGAAAGCTAATGTTATCACTTCATGAGAAAACTGAGAAAGAACAGTCAAGGGAGTTGTGTAGGACGTAGGAAGTGAAAGACGTGACAATATGGTGAGGTTGTTCACTCCAAAGTCAATGCTGTTAGCTCTGCTCTGAATACTGTGGTTCTCTGTGTGAATCATTAATCATTGAATAAATTATGATCAGGATCATGGCTGTATACAGGAAGTGTGCTGGATAAAGCAACCTTTTATATTCCCAGACCTACATACATACAAATATAAAAATGTCATCTTCTAATTTCTCTGTCTCCATCTGTCTTTGTCTCTGTCCCTCTGTTCTCTGTCTTTGGCTCTCTGTCTCTCCCTTTGCTCTGTTTCTCTGTGTCTCAGGCTGTCTATTTCTCTCTCTCTCTCTCTCTCTCTCACATAAAATATCTTTCCAGCCCAACCAGCTACCATGGAGACTTGAAAGCAGATGACCCAGCCAAGAGATCTTATCAAGTGATTTTTAATGACGGTTTCTTTGATGAATACCAAGCATAAAGAGTAAGTCTAAAATGGGCATGGGAAGTCAGTCATCCTGAGGCACTTAAATTTCTCAGCAGATTCCTTCTTTGTCCATGCCAAAGGTCACTCTGAATGAAAACTCATTCATTGACAGACATTATTTTTCAGTGACTCAAGGTTTCTTGCAGATTTGTATTATTCTCCTCTCTCGAAATGTGTTGTTTTTTTTTTCAGTTACAATATTCAAAGGTGATATACATATATCTCAGTGATGGTTAGTTTTAATTATCAACCTGACACGACCTAGAACCATTTAGAAAGAAGGCCTCAATGAATAATCATCTCCATCAGTTTGGCCTGTGAGCATGTCTATGAAGTTTTGTCTTAATTAGCTTAATTGATGTAGGGGAAGACCGAGACCATTTTGGGACCACCATCCCTAGGCAGCAGGTCCTGAACTATGCAAAACATAGAGACAGCAAGCAAGGAGGCAACTGTGCATTCCTTTCTCTCTGTTCTTGACTTTAGATGTGTTGGGCACAGCTGTTTGAAGTTCCTGACTTGACCTCACCACATTGATGAACTATAGGAATTGTAAACTGAAATATTCCCTTTCCTCATCAAAGCTGATTTTTGTTGGTACTTTATGACAGCAACAGAATATAGTCCTCTTTATAAAAACTTTAGGAAGAGTGGTAGCAAGGTGGTTCAATGGGTAAAAGCACTTGTCACTGAGTCCGACTACCTGTGTTTGATTTTAGGATGAGCATGGTGCAACGAAGAAAATGACTCAAGCAACTTCTCCTCTGACCTCCACAAACATTACATAGGACACAGCATGTACATGTACATACACAGACACATAAGTAAATAAGTGAATTGGGTTTTTTTTTTATTTTTTTTTACACTCCAGATTTTATTCCCCCCACCCCATCCACCCTCTGACTGCTCCACATCCCATACCTCCTCCCCACCCCCAATCTCCACAAGGATGTCCCTACTCCCCAGCCCCCATCCCACCTGACCTCTAAACTCCCTGGGGCCTCCAGTCTATTGAGGGTTAGGTGCATCATCTCTGATTGAACAGACCCAGCAGTCCTATGCTGTATATGTTGGGGACATCATATCAGCTGGTGTCTGCTGCCTGGTTGGTGGTCCAGTGTTTGAGAGATTTCAGAGGTCCAGGTTAATTAAGACTGCTGGTCCTCCTACAGGGTTGCCCTCCTCCTCAGTGTCTTTCAACTTTTCCCTAATTAAACAATAGGGGTCAGCAGCTTCTGTCCATTGGTTGGGTGCAAATATCTGCTCTTTCAGCTGCTTGTTGGGTCTTACAAAGGGCAGTCATGCTAGGTCCCTTTCTGTGAGCATTCCATAGCCTCAGTAATAGTGTCAGGAAGCAACCCAGATGTCCCACAACGGAAGAATGGATACAGAAAATGTGGTTCATTCACACAATGGAATACTCCTCAGCTATTAAGAATGAGGACATCCTGATCTTTGCAGGCAAATGAATGGAACTAGAAAATATCATCCTGAGTGAGGTAACTCAGACCCAAAAGGACATGCATGGTATGTACTCACTAATAAGTGGATATTAGAAAGAAAAAAAAAAAGGACAGAATATGAAAGATACAGTCCACAGAACTCAAAAAGGTCAACAAGCTGAAGGGACCAAGTGAGGATGCCTCAGTCCCACTTGGGAGGGAGAAGTAATCAATCATAATTGAAGAGGGAGGGAGGGACCTGGAAGGGAAAGTGGATGGGGTTTGGGTGGGGGTGGACCTGATCTGGTATTGAGCAAGAGAAAAGGACTGAAGCCCTGAGGGTCAGCAGAAAGAATAGAAACAGGCAACCTTGGGAGGTAGGAGGTTGGGGGGACCCTCCAGAATGCACAAGAGACCTGGGAGGTGAGAGACTCTCAGACTCAAAGGGAGGGACCTTAGATGGAATGACTGACAGTAGGGGGAGGGAACTTAAAGAGCACACCTCCAGCAGGAAGACAGGGCATCAAATGAGGGAAGGGGTTGTCATCCTACAGTCAAAACTCTGACCCATAATTGTTCTTCTCTGAAAGAACTACAGGGATGGAAATGGAGAGGAGCCTGAGGAAAAGAAGGTCCATTGATGGGCCCGAAGTGGGATCCAGCTCAAGGGCAGGTCCCAAGTGAATTGTTTTTTAATCATTATGATTGTGATTGATCTGATTAAATATTTAGTGGGTTATTTATTTCAATTTACACTTGTTTAACTTGGTGGCTTCTCTGTTCCATAAACTCAGTGCTGGTGCACTGTCCCCACAGAGTGTGACTGAAATAGTCTCACATAGCCTGGGCTGTTTACAAATCTACTCCGAGTGGCACTAATGTACAGCCAAGTTCAGGATCTTTGGCAATATTTATCTCACCATAAAATAATTACCCAGCTCTAGAAAAAGAGTAATGTAGCCCTTTGTACTTGTATTCGTGGCTCTTCAAAGATAAAGGTAGATGGGGTGACCTAATAAAATATTACTGAACTAGCAACCATTTGGTGTGAAATATAACATAATAATTCAACTTTTATATGTGCTGAGAGTCAGTATGAATAGTTACATCTTAATAGAGTGCAAGGTGGGAGAATGGATTTGCCCCTTCAGCTTTGTGTCTTGCAGAGCTGCAAAGTCAAAAGGAAGCTCACACAGTAGGTATGAAGGATACAGGAGCCCAGCACAAAATTGTTCTCCATGGTGGCTTGATTACTACTACTGACCAATCACTATGACAAGCCAAACTGGGAGGATATGAAGTGCTTGGTCCATTTTGATGAATGTAGCACCAGTGAGAAAGTTTGTCTAATCTAACCAGAGAATGTCAGCGTTGGTATATGGTTGGTATGCAACTGTGGTTATATGGGTAGCTATTAGAATTACAGCACCCAAGTGCTACGTATCTTTTAGCTTTCTTGTCTCAGACTTAGGTCAGTGGTAGTCCTAAGTGGATAGTTAGTAGTTCTAGTTTCTCTCTTCCATTCATTCTCTCTGGATAAGAGGGTGTTTTGATTGAGAGATATTTATGAGACCAGATTTTTATCTATTATCTCTATATGCAAATAAAGACCATCTTTGTGCTTGTATTAGCATGTAAGAATACCTGGGCTACTGAGTTTAAGAAGGTCTATACCAAATGCAATCCTAAATCTCCAACTTTACTCTAGCTTTGACCAGATGACCTTCCCCTGAGGCCAGTCAATCATTTATCAATTAGAGTCAGTATGATTTCAATTGTTATTTGTTCCCTATGCAGAGCCCTGTGGGTGACATGAAAATTGGTTGGTGTGATTTCTCAAACAGTTGAGTCAATTACCATAGTAGGATTGAAATTTCATCCTTCAACTGTGCTGCAAATATTTGGCAGCATTTACAGAGCTTATGAGAGCTGAGTTAGGTGCCTATGACTTACTAAGAACAAGGCAGAGTTCTCATCTTTAATGAAATTTAGAAGAGAAGCTGTAAGTATGTGGTCAAAACCCTTGTTTTGGCTGTTTTTTAAAAGAAATGCAAGAATTTCAGTATATTTCTATTTGGTGGTAGCATCAAAACTCCAACTTTTGAACTCAGTGAGGAAAACTAAGTCTCAACAACAGCCATACTTAAAGAATATTCTAGAAAATACAAAGACTTCCATGTGTAACTTTTTAAAATATCACCTTCAAAAAAAGAGTAAGGATTTTACCCTCCCATCTATCACTCTATTTTTAAAAAATCTTTGTAAGTTGGAATTGAATTTTAATCATTTATTTAGATTATTGAATCTGAATAAATATCCAAATTGAAGAACAAGGAAGAAGGGAAATATGCCAGGATTGGAAGTAAATGCCCAAAGAAAATACATTCTGACTAGGATATCCGAGAATTTTGAATTCCTGATTCCCAAAGACAGAATTTCCATAAAGTCTTCCAATGACTCCACTGGGAAGATGCTATAGTCTGTACTAGTGCCTCCCAATACTAAAGTTAGTACCCTTGTAAACGTACCACAGCTCAGGCTCTGATTCACATCTTTGTAAATTATCTTAAAAGGAAGGGAAAAAAGAGAAAGAAAATTCATCATTCGAACTCTACATTAGCAGAGATTGTTAAAGTGCTAGAATGAAGACAATTGATTAATTTATGAGAAATTATTATCACAGAAACTACAATAGTTACTTCTAATGGCCAGTCTGTTCTACTTCAGCAATTTAGCAATTTACAGTTACTAATAACTGTCATGGTGACCAGAACATTCATGTCCCCAACATGAGACAATTTCTCTTGGCATAAGAGATCATAGTTGGAGAGTCTAGTAAGCCTGCAATAGGATTTTTTAAAACTACAGGTTAAATGGAACACTGTGAAGAATGCCAGGCTCATCCTCTCTCATGGGACATTTATGACAATGGAAACAAAATGAGCAACATACTTTACCACTTTACCAGTAGAAAGAACCAAAATAATCAAAGGCCATTAACTACATATTATCTCCTGGACAGCATTTTCCATTTCAGTTTCAGTTTCTATTTAAATAAGTCATGAACACATCTTGTCCAGCCAATAGTTGAAAGTACCAAGCTTGTAAAAGTATAAAAATGACCATTGGCTAATTTGTAAAGAAATTACCATTGTAGAAATTACAGCATTCATTTTCTTTATTCCTTTTCTCTTCTAAATTTTTCATTATATATGCTTGCTTTACATGGCACTGAGTTATATAAAGACACTTCCATACAAGAACATAGTGTATGTGGGGCATGTTATTCCCACACACCCCTACCCTCAACTTTCTCACCCCTTCCCCTTCCTTTTAGTTCCTTTTGTTTCTGTAGATCAGTGGTTCTCACCCTTCCTAATGCTGCAACCCTTTAATACAGTTCCTCATGTTGTGGTAACTCCCAACCATAAAATTATTTTGTTGTTACTTCATAACTGTAATTATGCTACTGTTATGAATCATAAATATATGATATTCAGGATATCTAGTATACAATCCCCCAAGAGGTCATGACCCACAGGTTGAGACCTACTGTTCTAGAGTCTAGACAATTGTACAGTAATCATTTCTCATGAACAGCCTGTCCTGTCTCATATTGTTTACTACATTATTTCAAAGGGATCATGGCAGTTTTCTTTTTAGAGCCTACTATGGACTCAACGTGTAGGTAATCTCATTTATCCATCACACAAGAATTTGAGACTTGTTTTGTTTATTTCTCTGCTTATTTGTAAGTAGGGTCTTAAAGACAGTAAATGATCCAGCCTACTGAAGACAGTATTAGAGGATAAAATGAAGATTCTATCTACTTAAGTCATTTGAAGTACACTTGAGATAGCCATTGGGAGTTCATGTATAATACCATCAACTCACAAGGAATAATCACTCATATTTAGGCTGGGAATGGTTGTGCACAACTTTAATGCTAGCACTTGGGAAAGATAGGCAGATTTGTGTGCATTTGAGCCTAGCTTGTTATGCATTAGTGAGTTTCAGGACAACCAGAACTATATAGTGAGATTCCATCTCAAAAACAAAAACAAAAAACAAAAAGCAAAAAAAGCTTATTTATATTTTACCAGCTTGCTAAAACTCCTGAGAAAGTGGAGCTGGGTGGGTCAGACAGTATGAGCCACATGGTTTCTCAAAAGAGTGGCATCATGTGAGGCAGGATAAGCCAAAAGATTAAGAAAAGCGTAGGATTGAATAGGGAAATACTTCCTTTCTTCAAATGCTAGAGCACAAAGGGTAAACAGGCCTATGGCACATAAGCTACACCCTCCTCAACATATATAAGAAAATGATTTTTGCAATAAGCCCAGATATAACACCAATACCTTTCAAAACAGATCAGTGTGCAATGATTTACAGTCAGTCATATTTAAAAGTAAAAGAAACTATATTCAACATGCCTAGATTAAAAGTTGAACCTACAAGGCATTGAAGAGACTCAATGTATTGATCTCTCTCATAGGAAAAAAAAAAACAATAAATGAAGTGAAGTAAAGTTACTGCCTGATGAAATTCATAAGAACCCAATTTATGTACTATCTTTCTATATCTGTACCTCCTTTCTCCTTCTTTCTCTCTTCCTTCTCTCTTTCTCTCTTCATATGCATGTGATTTAGAGATTAGATAGATAGATAGATAGATAGATAGATAGATGGATGGATAGATAGATAGATACATAGACAGATACATGAAAGAGAAGTCTAAAATATAGGTACTGGCAAAATCACTATCCAGTAATCTTCACAAACAGCAAGAGAGAATGTCTTTTCAGATCCACTGTTCCCATAGCTGATGATCTATTTCTGCTAAAAACCAACAAACATTCACAGGTATTAAGAAGTAAAATCTGCAAGTAAGATAGTTAAGAAATAGTCCATATTTGACTTGACCTCTGGACCCACAGTTCCTGAGAATTATGTGAAGGAAGTACTCTTGCTCAATCATATTTTTACCATACCATCAATCCCACAAAGAAACAGAGGAACTGAGCCAGCTCATTCTACCCACATATGCCTCAATTCTGAACCCAGGGAAGGAGAAGTTGGGCTTTAGCCTCATTTAGTGCTTCTGTGTAATGCTGGAAGCAACCCCATGGTGGCATGGCTGCCTGGTCATTTTGTTCAATGTGAAACAAATATTGATGGATGTGCATGCATCCCATTTGCACACTTGGAAGTCTAGTAGCTCATTTAGCAGGCATTTGTTAAGGGACAATATTTTTCCAGGCATCCTGCTAGCAACTCCAGACATAGAGAGTAAGAAAACAGTTCCTGCCCTCAAAGAGGCCAATGGCCAGTTGAGCAGATGATGGCTAAAACACTGATTGATGACTTTAAAAAAAAATGAGTGCAGAACCATGTGGGAGTCTAATGACAGAATTATGCAAAATCATAGCAGGGAGGGAACACCAGGTAAAGGTATCACAGTTCTTGACAAAGGCATTTTATATGTGGAACACGTTTTAAGACATACAAACTTTCCAAACTGTTGGACTATCTATCTTCAAACTCTTAAAACACAGGGAGAAATGCTATCTCCCCCACCACACCACAATTCCAAAATGGAGTCAAGCTCTGCTTCACAACCCTTTCCACCCCACCATTAGACTATTTTGGTGCTATTCTGCCCAACTGCTTAGCTCTGGTAAGGACATCATTGACAGAAGAAAAAATGCAAAGCTAAAAGTAGAGGCAAGATTAGCATTTCTTGCCTAGATTGCAACTATGTTCATGTATCCAGAAAACTTCAAAGTATCCACTAAAGTGCTCTACTGTTAAAATGAAAGACTACAGTGAGACAGAAGATTTTCCCACATTCCAATAGCAGCCAGAACATAATATAAGATGCTGTTATGATCCCCCCAGAGCTCCCAGGACCTAAACCACCAACCATTGAGTACACATGGGGGGCACCCATGGCTCTAGCTAGATATGTAGCAGAGGATGGCTCATTTGGTACCAATGGGAGGGGATCCCCTTGGTCTTGTGAAGGCTTGATGACCCAGCATAGAGGAATTCTAGGGCACTGAGGCAGAAGAGAATGGGTGGATGAGGGAGCACCCTCATAGAGGAAGGGGGAAGGGGAGAAGGGATAGGGTGTTTGTGGAGGGGAAACTGGGAAGGGAAACTGGGAAAAGTTAACATTTGAAATGTAAATAAATAAAATAACCATATTTTTTAAAAATACTGTTATTTACAATATAGTAGCAAAAAAAATGAAAAAGAAATGTCAAATTTACATTCTGATACTTCTGAGGGTAGCAATGAGGTCAGTGACATTGAACAAACAGGCTCTGTGTGGGGAAATAAAAAAACACTTTGCCCAACAGAACTCCAATCAGAAAGTGACATCTCAAAGAGATATGTAGATGAAGTCTTGTCTTAAATAAATTACATTTTTTAAAAAGAAATTGTTTCATCTGGGACTGTACCGAGATAGTTCACAATGAAAAGAAGTCATTCAAGCCTCCAATGGGAAACAAATATAACTCCTTTGAGGGGAATAAAGGCCATGACTTATGGAATACAAATGATGACACGTCATATGACAATAAAGACCCCAATATGTGCAAAGAAATATAAGCATGTTGAACACAGCATGGTCTATATTGACAAGAAACAAACTAAAGAAAATGTTTTCCCCACCAGTAAGGCAATGGTTAAATGAACTGTAATGCATAAACATAATGGAATGCCCTGTGATTGTGTAACACATCGGTGATCTTGGTCTTAATATGAAAGAGAGCATTAATAGGTGTAATGTTTTATCTTATTTACTAATTTATACATGTGGCAGGTTGGATTTCTGACCAACACAGACAATAATAATAGAGATATTCATCCATCATCTATCATCTCTCTTCTAGTTCTCTCTTTGTTCTCTCCGCGGCATCTTCAGCATGCTCAACAATGCCTGGGAGGTAGCCAGTGCATAGTAAGTACACCTTCAGTGAATTAATCAATTTAGAAAGCTACCTAGTGTCCAGTGTGTAGCAAATTCTTAATGTTACATGTGATCATGGAGATGGCAAGAGAAAGAGGAAAAACCTTACACAGAGAAGAGACAGATCGTGCAGCCTGTGCTGTCACAATCTGCCAGAGAAAACTGCTTTCCAAACCTACTACTGAAATGCTTCAGGGCCTAGGTTGAACTTCCCCACTCTAAAGCTCATTCCTAGAATATGGCTCTATTAAAAGACTTAGCGACTCAGCAGCACAGAGGATACTCCATTTCCTCCCTGGGCCTCATTCTTGAAAGGTCAGGCCCCACTGACTTCCCATATCCCATCTATTGTCACAGTTCATTGTTCTTCCTCCATCATAAGGAGTAAGCAGGACAATTACATCACTGGCCTCCTACCCCTTCAACCAGCTTTTCAACTGAGAAAGATCAGCCTCTCTTCTCATGTGTGACTCTGTCGTACAACCAGCCCGGTGCAAAGAAATTGCTCCGGGTTTTCGGTAGAGTGTCTGTTTCTTTGTTTATAGATAAATTGTAGGTTTACCTAAAGCTGCAGATTCCTCATAACAACCCTGTAAAATGAACAGTAAAGAAAGTGAGCCCCACTTCTGCCTGCCTGCAGCCCTGGAGGACAGAGAGCTTAGATCAAGACAGACCAGGACTAGAATCCAAGCCAGGCTAACTCCAAAGTACAGTCTTTAAACTTGAGCCGGGCTTTATTCGAGACTTGAAGTCTCAATGCAGTTCTTCCTATATCTGATGGTAACATGGCAAATCTTCCTGGAGATGGCAGGGAGAGAATATAAGACTTGGTGGATCTGAGTTTTCACATGCGACAGAGACAATCCCAACTGCCTGGTTAGGACAGACTTCTGCTGACTTATCCCTGGGAGCCTACGTAAAAGAGAGACATATAGGTAAATCTCGTATGTTCAAACCACGATCTAATAAGAAAAGTCCCTTTATTCCCCTTCTGATGTAGAATAGCAAAGCTGATTAATGAAGTAGCAGAAGTAAGAGGGAGACATGACCCAGGGAAGAAACTGACTAAGCACAGTGAGGAGGTCATCAGTGCCTTGAAACTTCAGCAACCCTCTGGAGATCAAAACTTGTTGCATTAATTTTGTTTCCTTCTAGGTATGATCCCCTGTAATTTTTAAATTATCTTGGACTTTTTTTCACAGTTTAAACTATATTCTAGGGGAAAAGGTTTAAATTACTATAACTAACAAAGTATCCATTGGTTCACATATAAAATGCAGCTTAGAATCAATCAAATAGATCCATAAAGCCTTGGTAGCTAAATCAATACAAATTTCAAATTCACAAAATTTTTGTAAAAGTTCTCACCCAAAGATCCAGAGACTAAGCCACCAACCAAAGAGCATACATGGGCTGGTCTATGTCCCACAGCACATATGTAGCAAAGTACTGCCTTGTCTGGCCTCAGTGGGAGAGGATGTGACTAACCCAGTAGAGACATGATGCTCCAAGGAAGGGGGATGGGACCAGGTGAGGGGTGGATGGATGAAGAGGTGGGTAGGTGGGGGTGGGGTGGAGAGCATTCTCTCAGAGGCAAAGGGGAGGAGGGAGGGTTGAAGAACTCTTGGAGGGGGACTCGGGAAGTGGGGCAACATTTGGAATGTAAATAAATAAAACAATTTTAAATAAATAAATAAATAAATAACAATGAAAAATGCACTCTTCCTTTAGTATTCAGAAGGAAGCAAGTTAAAATTAAAATGGCATTGCTTTGTCCAATTAGATTAGTTTAAAAGCAGTGTAAAAGCTACACTACTATTCAGAGCGCAAAATTCATAAAATGGCATTTACTGGGTGCTAACTATGTCTTATGAGCTATCAAAAATGCTCTGCATATGTTCTCATGGCTTAATCTCCTCACAGCCTTGTAATACAACTATGGTTTTCAAGGCTGGCTTTAAGATGAAGAAAAAAATTACCTAAGGGCTAAGGGCTGAGTTTTAAAATATAAATGACCTTTGGCCCATTAATTGTAATTTTAATGTTTATATAGTATATATATAATCTATAGAAAAGACATATTAAAATACCCTCTAATTAACAGTTTATAATAATAAATGTTGTAAAGTACTCTAAATAATTTTAAAATTTTCTAATACTTTTGCGATAAAATTTTATGAAATATTTAAAACATTGTTAAGAAACAGTTTTAATAACACAACAAAAGATGATGGCCTTATCTGACATTAATGGAAGAGGAGGGAAGCTTGATGGCCCAGTGTAGAGGGATGCTAGAAGGGTGAAACAGGAGTGGGTGAATGGGTGGAGGAGCACCCTCATAGAGGCGAAGGGGAGGGGGAGAGAGGCGATAGGATGGGGGATTTGGTGGAGGTGTAACCAGGAAAGGGGATATCATTTGAAGGGTAAAGGAATAAAATGATTAATAAAAAAAAGAAAAAGAAAAATAAATAGGAAAAATAAATTCAGGAGAACAAAAGAAATACCCATCCTTCATCTACCATGCCATGTTACACTAAACATGCCATACTGTATATAGTACATAGTATCTATATACTTGTGTCTATTAATAAACGTTCAGTTTTCAATCTATTCTATGAATGGTAACATAATTATGAGGTGATAAGAAAGATGATACATACTTGTTAAACTATGTGGGGCCCTGCCAAGATCTGTGTGATTCCAGGAATTTAAACCTAAATACTGAAAATCATTAGAAAATATAGCTAACCACCAAAAAACCAAACAACCCAATCAAAAACTGGGATATAGAACTAAACGGAAAATTCACAACAGAGGAGTCTTGAATGGCTGAGAAGCACTTAAAAGAAATGTTCAAAGTTCTTTGTGATCATAGAAATGCAAATCGAAATGACCCTGAGAGTCCACCTTATATCAATCAGAATGGCCAAGGTCAAAAACTCAGATGACAGCACATGTTGGCAAGAATGTGGAGAAAAAGGAACACTCCTCCATTGCTGGTGGGATTGCAAACTGGTATAACCACTCTGGAAATCAATCTGGCAGTTCCTCAGAAAATTGGAAATAGATCTATTGAAAGCTCAGCAATACCACTCTTGGGAATATACCCAAAAGATGCCCCCACCATGCCACAGGAGCACGTGTTCCACTATGTTCATAGTGACCTTATTTGTGATAGCCAGAAGCTGGAAACAACCCAGATATTCCACAACAGAAGAATGGATACAGAAAATGTGGTTCATTTACACAATGGAATACTACTCAGCTATTAAGAACAAGGACATCCTGAATTTTGCAGGCAAATGGATGGAACTAGAAAATATCATCCTGAGTGAGGTAACTCCGACCCAAAAGGACATGCATGTTATGTATTCACTAATAAGTGGATATTAGACAAAAAAGTACAGAATACCCAGGATACAACCCACAGAACTCAAGAAGGTTAACAAGCTGAAGGGCCCAAGTGAGGGTGCCTCAATCCCACTTGGGAGGGAGAAGAAAACAATCACAGGGGCAGAGGGAGGCAGGGTCCTGAGTGGGAGAGGGGACAGGGAGGGGAAAAGGGGAACATGATCAGGTATTGGGGGGAACAGGACTGAAGCCCTGAGTGCCAGCAGAAAGAAGGGAAACAGGTGACCTCGGGAGGTAAGAGGTGGGGGATCCTCTAGAATGTACCAGAGACCTGGAAGGTGAGAGGCTCTCAGGACTTAAAGGGAGGGACCTTGGATGAAGTGCTTTACAGTGGGGAGGGTAACTTGTAGAGTTAACCTCTAGTGGAGGGTCAGGACATCAAGTGGGGGGATAGGATTTCCATCCCAGAGTCAAAAGCTCTGACCCAGAATTGTTCCTGTCTAAAGGAACTTCAGGGACAAAAATGGAGAAGAGCCTGAGAGAAAGGAAATCCAGTGACAGGCCCAAATTGGAATCCAGCTCAACAGTAGGCCCCAGGGCCTGACACTGTCATTGATGCTGTGGTGTGCTTGCAGACAGGAGCTTAGCATGGCTGCCCTCTGAGAGGCTCAACAAGCAGCTGAGTCAGATGCAGATACTAGCACCCAATCAATGGGACCCCTGTGATTGAATTGAGGGGGAAAGCTGGGGAAAAGCTGAGGAAGAGGATGACCCTATAAGAAGACAAGATCTGTCAGACACTGAGCCACCAACCAGGCAGCATAACACCAGCTGATATGAAGTTCCCAACTGGCCTCAGTGAGAAAAGATACACCTAACCCTCCAGAGACTTGAGGCCCCAGGGAATGGGGAGGTCTGGTTGGGTGAGGGTGGGAGATTAGAGACATCCTCTTGGAGACAGGGAATGATGGGATGGGGAGTGGTCAGGAGGCAGACCAGGAGAGGGATGAAGACTGGACTGTAAAAAAGGATTAAAGAATAAAACAAAATATTTAAAGAAAGAAAATATAACTATAAACTTCAAAACAATTAATCCAGATGTAAGTAGAATTGCCTTCAAGAGATAGTATAGAAGAGGATGAGTATGTTGAAGTATTAAGAATAATTTTATTTTGTCAGTGTGTGTGCGCATGTGTGTGTGTGAGAGAGAGGGGGACAGGGAGAGAGAGATACACATGTGCACATGTGTGGTGCATGGACCTATGTGTGTGGATGTCAGAGTTCAACATCAGGTATTTTCTGCAATCACTATCCGCCTTCTTTCTTGTGGCACTCAATGAACTTAGAGCACCAGGACACTATATTGTCTGGCCTGAAAGTTCCAGGAATTCACCATTCTTTACCACTACATCCCTACCCCGAACTTATTGCTGTGGTTACAGAGGTGCAATGTCCCCCTCTGGCCCTCATTCTTAGAGTGGGAACACTTGAGCAACTAACTGAGCTGTCTCCCCAGCCCTGCAGGATTCATTTTTAAAGTTTGAAATGGTGCCATGTAGATATCACTCATTTTATCATTGTAACACTGTGGAATATTTGTTCCTTGTATTTCTAAAATTAAGTATAATTAGCATATTAATGTGTCTTCCTATTGTAGAGGGCATGAGGTCCTTGTGCTCACAGATAGCTCTAGGGAAATCAGGAATGTTAAATTAGCAGGCTTTTCTCATTGGAAGGGATTTACACCTGTTTCTGCCTGGAAAGCTGGAATTGGGTACCATTAATAACCTGGTGATCTTAGCTATCTGTAGGGTCAAGCTTCATCTGAATCCCCAGATATTCTGTTTATCACAAATCCCTAAGCATCGTGTCTCAGTCAATAGAACTCATTCTTATGAAAGAGGCCCCATGTGTCTTACAAGAGTCTACTACTATGATTATTCCAGATCCTCCTCCCTAGACCCTTATACTGAGCATCATTCCTCAGTCAATAGAACTGGATCTTATGGAAGAAGTCATGGGTACTTTGCAAAAGACACATACTTTGCAAAGGAGTTTCTATGTAGTCGTGCCTGCACAGGAGTTTCTATGTAGTTGTACCTTAAGCTTTGCTGTGATAATTGTCTGGTAAGGCAGCAGCTTTCAGAGTACATTGTTTCCTTTTTTTTCCTGTGCTTAAATATGTCAAAACTAAAGTGCTTGGGGTCAGACTCTAGAAGTTTGAACATGACAATTTATGTATTCATTTTTATTTAATTCATTTTACAAATTTGATACATGTAATTTTTCATTGAATGAATAGCTAGATTGTTGGGTTGTAACTAAAAATATGCTAACCAGATGGTAGCATATGCCTGTAATCCTAGCAATAACTGGTAGAGGCAGGAGAATCAGAGTTCAAGAACATTCTCGTATATACAGATAGTTCAAGTCTATCCTGAGATACGTGAGATTTCTTTAAAATAGAATAGAGATATGCTTGTTTGAAAACACAATTTCCTCTATCTGCATTACAGAATGTATACTAACTACACCTACCTAAGAAGTACATTGACTATTCTCTATGCTAATCAGCTTTCTCTACTTCTTCACACTAAAAGAAGGCAGATGGCTCACAGCTTCTCTCAAGCAATCAGTAAAGACTAACTAGTATTTTGATTCCTGAGGAATCACAAGTTCCCAGGAGAAAGTCCAGGAAAGGTCATCCAAAGCCAATAACCTGTCTCTATTCTGGGTAGCTAAGACTGCAGAAGTGGGTAATGGGTGGGTGAGATGGCTTTAGTGGGTAAAAGTGCTTGCTACACAAGTTTCATCACCTGAGTTTGGATCTCAAGGATCCACATAACATCCAGATGGAGTTGCATAACTGAACCTGTAATCCTAGCATCCTTTACATGGAGATGAGAGTCAAAGACAAGAGAATAAAATGATGTTATTGGGACAGCTGGCCTCCCTTATTCAGGGAGAAGATCCCTTGTCTCAAACAATGTGGAAGGTGAGGGCACAAATCTAAATATTGTCCTTGGACCTTTGTATATGCTGTGGTAGACCCACACCCTCGCACAAATCACAAAGACACACAAGTAATAATAAGAAAAGCGGGTAGTAAGCTCATAAGGAACTCTGAGGGGTTCATTCTATTATGGGCTGGCAAGGCAGAAGCTCTCAGAACACAGCTCCTTGGATGCCAATAGAAACATCCACTCCGGGCAGATAAATCCTCTCCATCCTCCTCACTAGAAGATGACCCAGCCTTCCATTTTGGCTTTGCCTAATGATCAACATCAATATCCCCCACCTAAAGTCTCTGTTTATTGGTTATTACTTGGTAAGACCCCCCCTCCTCCGGAAACTTTCTTGGTATCATAAATTATGGCAGAGATCACCGAGTCCCATATCCACTGAGAAGAGGGAAAAATAAAGTTCAGACAAAGCCATAGTAATACATCTCGCCTGAGAACCTCTTTCCCCAGCTAAGCAATTGTAGACAGATGGCCTTTCCAGGGTGATAGATAATGTGAAAGATTTTATCTTGGAATAAGGAAAACTAGGAAGTTGTTGACATGTGGCCTTTTCTAAGCTTGGTGGCCTATGTTCTAGTTTCAGTGAGGGCATGTAACAATTATAGTACTTGTCACTTTCTCTGCCAACCAGTCACGAACAGAAACTTTATTTTTCTGAGTGTATTTCATAGTCTAAGCTTCCAGTTGAGGATACGTACTAAAATAAATACAGTAATTTGTGACCTCAGCACCTAGACTCATCTTAGCTACAGATCCGCAAAGTGACCTCAGCTAAATTAATTGTTAGTTTCTCTTTCTATATCTGTACAAGGACAATGATTCATACACTATTTATAAAGAATCATAAAGCTTAAGTATTTTGTATTAGTGACACTTATCAATACATGTTTCTAGACAGAAATAACCATCTATGAATGATGATGTTAAGAACAGTGTTGATTGGCAATGAAGACCAGTATATATTTTATAATAATGCCATGCTGTATAGTTATATGTGTGTATCTAGTATCTCATTTGTTCAATCAATCAACCACCATGCAAGGTAAGTATACTATTGCCTTGATTTAACACTTCAGGAAACAGAGGCATGGAGAATAATGGAAGACAAAAGATCAGGAGCCTGTGATAACAAAGGTTCTCATCAGTCAAACCGAGCTGTAGGACATGGGCTGTAGAATAGCTTTAACATGTTTCTCTCTGTTATAAACATGATTGTTTTAAAAAGATGTCTCATAATACGTGTTAATCTCCTTTTTAAAGTGATTAAAAATAGAGCTTTTTACTTACATGATGAAACCACAGTTACAGTCAGGTAGATCTGTTTCTTTACCCATCCATTATAAGGTCAGAGTGGAGCAAAGAGAAAGACTTTCTTCCCACTGTGATACTGTAAGCAGTTGACAGTGCAGGGAAAGAAAATATCTCAAATGATTCATTCAGAAGATTGCTTGAGAAAATCCTAGCTCTGTTACTTTAAAGGTGGAATAGGCATGTCTATATTATCTTACATCATTTTTCTCAGCAGACTCTGCAAGCAGCAAGCTTTTCCATTGCTACAAGTATGATATACTTTCATTTAGCATATTGCTCTTCATTAACATTAATCTGGGCTTATAAATAGCATGACTTCAAAATTGCAAGCATCCTATTATCTTGGAATTATATTCAAGTATTTTAATTTATCTTATCTAGTAACTTTAGATTTTCATTAAAATAATATTTTTCACATGGTCTGGTTTATTTTTAATTAAACATCGATAAGACAGATGCCAAGCAAATTGCTTATATTCAGCAATGATATACCCAGCCTTTTCTGGGACTCTTTTTCTGCTTTGGGTCTCTTCTAAACTATTAAAAAAAAAAAATTAATGACTTAATTGTCAATTACTTTTGTGTTTGTTTGAGTGGTCTGTTGTTGTTGCTATCATTGTTGTTGTCATTTTTGGTTGATTAGTTGGTTGGGTAGTTGGTTTGGGTTTTGCTTGTGTGTTAGGTCCCTCACGGCCTTGGTTGGATCAAAATTACATGGTTCCTGCCCCTGGGACATAGCCAGCAGGCATGGGCCTCCTTGAGTGTCAATGGCAGCTATGGGAGTAAAGCTTGTTTTTATAATAATATATATATATTTTACATTCCTCCTTCAAGAAATGTCCTTCCTGTTAATGTTAATGACTCCATGATAAGCAAAAATGGCACAAGTCCAGGAGTCAAAGGTGTAGCTAATATCTCATCAAAATGGTAAATTCTGGGACCTTCTGGACAACCTTAAAACTGTGGAAAAGAACTCTAAAACCATGAATTCATATATATATAATTTCTTAAATATGCAAAATACAAGGATGCTATATGAATTATGAGGGCCTTCATGAATCTCAAGGAACAAAAGCAGCTGCACTGCAAGTCAACTTGTCAGAGAGATAATAAGAAAGGAAATAAAGAGATTTAGAGAGTGATAATCATAAGAAATCCCACCAAGCTAAGTTTTTTGTTTGTTTGTTTATGCATACAAAGGCAGACTGATTCCTGACTTCAGGGTCAGCCTGGGACAGAGCAAGGTTGGGCCCAGAAGTGGTAAAAAATGGTAATTTCAGGACAGCCTCCCCAACCCTCCAGCTAGCTTATTGTCTGTGCTTAACAGAGGCAGGCAGATCTCTGAATTCTTTTGCAAGTTAAAAGAAAATGTGTGCTTGCACTACTGAGAATTAAGGAGTTAGGATGCTAATTCATAGCATAATCAAAAGGAAACCTGGAATAAGTGACTGGATTGATAGGTAAAATAAAAGACTGGGCTTACAATCTGCAAGAGATGAACTATCCAGAGAATTTTTTAGAATAAAAAGAGAACTGCTTGGAGAAGGGACTGGAGCAGAATATAGAGAGATAGCTGTCTAAAGATCTCCAGAGAAAGCAGAACTTAGAGAAATCAATCTGCAAAAGCTGTCTCAAGCAGAACATAGGTCGTTGGCTTGGACCCACAATTTGACTTTGAGACATTTGTTTTCACCAATCTCAGACACCCCTTCTCTCAGAACTCCTCTACAAGCCAAGGCTTGTCCTTGGCCCTTGTAGCTTGATGGTTTGGCAAGTTTCATAGGATTCACCTGAGATATTGTTGAACCCAAAGGTCGCAACTATGGGTAGTCCCCCCTCACAAAGACACAGAGATAGAGAGTGATGCAATCAGCAAGAGGTTTATTATTTCCAATGCTTTGGGGTGGTCCTGCACATGAGGTAGAGGCGACCACATGGAGCCCGTTCAGGGACCTTATACAGGATTTTAGAGCAGCCACCATTAGGTACAATGTGATTGACAGAACAGTGTGACTTTAAACTGATTGGTCTTTAGGGAATGAGGTAGCAGGGGCTTAATCAGCCCCTCCCTTCCAGTCAACATGCTTTCTAGCCTGTTTCTTCTGTGTGCTTGGAGGGGGGGAGGGGACCCTGGTGGAATATCTCAGTTCTCGTCAGCCCCTCCCACAGGGAATATCTGCTAGCTAGGTGGCCTTATCTCCGGAGAGGGGAGGAGGGGAGAAAAAGCACTTCTTTCAATATCTCACCTCAGCTTCACATGGTGTTGGCCTGCTTACACATGCACTAGTAGTATGCTGGCCACTGATTACCTCACTTAGATGTCTAACAAGTAGCTGAATGTTGGCAGAGATGAAGATCCTTAGTTTTTCCAGAGCAGTAAAATAGGAAATCATCCCTGCACCATCACTTACAAAAATATCTTCATTTATCACATTAGATACTCCAAATTGTCCACAATAGGGCATGATATCTGCAGTAAATGATATCTGTAGTAAATGATATCTGCAATAAATGATATCTGCAGTAAATGGAGGTCAGATGAGACTGTTTTTTCCTTCCTTTTCTCATGGAGGAAAACATTGATTCTGCAAATGGGGATCATTTTACCATTTTCTTTTTGATTTATATTCCCTTTTATTTATTTCTTTTGTTCTTATTACTTTAGCTAAAACTTTGAACACAGTACTAAATAAAAGTGGAGAGAGTTGGACACCATATCTCATGATAGATTTTTAGAGGAAATATACTTAATTGTTCCTCGTTTACTATAATAATTACGATATTATTTTGTTGGGATATTGTGATGGTTTATACTGCAAAGTTGACAAGATCTAAAAATACCTTTGAGACAAATCTCTGGGCACGTTAGCAAGGGAGTTACTAGATTCAATAAATTGAGCTGAGAAACCTTCCCTAAATATGAGTGGCACCATTCCACAGGGTTCCAGAACAAATTATTTAAAAAAAAAAAAAAAAAAAAAAACTGAGCACAAACACTTATTTTTCTTTGTATGCTGATTGTGGACTGAAGGCCCAGATAGTGAGATTGGAGGCAGGATGGATTTTATGGAGAAATGAAGTAGAGGGCAGACTCATACAGATACAAGAATTCCAAATAAAGGAGGCCAGAAAAGAAACTTCCTGGAAACATGCTAAAACACTAAATGTACAAAACAAAGAGAAGGTAGTGAAAGCAGCAAGAAAAATATAATAAAACACATCACATTTAAAATGGCAAAAGGCAAGTGCAAGAACATAATCAACAGAAGCCATTGCAATATGGCACCAACAGAACCCAGCTCCCCTACAAAGCAAGCCCTGAGTATCCTAACACACATGAAGAGCAGGAGTATGACCTTAAATCTCATCTCATGAAAATGATAAAGGTCTTTAAAGAGGATATAAATAATTCTCTTAAAAAGGAGAATTCTCTTACAGAGGAAAACACAAGCAAGTAGGTGAAGAAAATAAATAAAATGATCAAGATCTAAAAACAGAGATAGAAGCAATAAAGAAAGCACAAATGGAGGCAACCATGGAATGGAAAACCTAGGAAAGAGAATAGGAACTACAGGTGCAAGCATCACCAACAGATTACAAGAGACAGGAAAGAGAATCACAGGGGAAGAAGATAGTATAGAAAAAAATTGATACATTAGTCAAATAAAATGCCAAATGTAAAAGTTTCTAACTCAAAACATCTAGGAAAGTTGGGACACTATGAAAAAAACCAAACCTAAGAACAATAGGAATAGAAGAGGGTGAAGATCCCAATTCAAAGGGCCAGAAAACATCTTCAAGAAAATCAGAGAAGAAAATGTCTCTAACCTAAGAAAGAGATGGCTATGAATGTAGAAGAAGCTTACAGACACCAAATAGATTGGACCAGAAAAGAAAATCTTCCTGCCAGATAATAACCAAAACACTAAGTGTACAGAATAAAGAAAGAATATTAAAAGCTGCAAGAAGAAAAAGCCAAGTAACATATAATGGCAGACCTAACAGATTTATACCTGACTTCTCAACAGAGACTCTAAAAGCTAGAAGATAATGGACAGATATCTTGGAGACCCTATCCAGAGATCACAGATACCAGCCCAGACTACTATAGATGGAGAAGCCAAGCTATTTCATGAGAAAACAAAAAACAAACAAATAAATTTGAACAATATTTTTCTACTAATCCAGTCCTACAGAGAATACTAAAAGGAAAAATCCAACACAAAGAGGATATATCTACACCCAAGAAAGCCCAAGAAATTATCTCACAACAAACCCAAAAGAAGAGATTTACACACAAACAGTAATACCTACAACATCAAAATAATGAGAACTAACAATCATTGATCATTAATATCTCTAAAAATCAATGGACTCAATTCACCAATAAAAAGACACACTAACAGACTGGATATGTAGATAGTATCACTCTGGTGAATATAAGAAACATACTTCAAAAACAAAGATAGATACTTCCTCAGAGTAAACAGAGAGTAAACAGCTCAAAAAAGGCTTTCCAAGCAAACAGACCCAAAAACCAAGGTGAAGTAGCCATTCTAATATCCAATAAAATAGACTTCCAACCAAAAGTAATCAAAAGAGATGAGAAAGTGCCATCATATTCATCAAAGAAAAAATCCACTAAGATTATTTCTCAAATCTGAACGCTTATGCCCCAAATGCAAGAGCACCTAAATTTGTAAAAGAAACTTTACTAAAGTTCAAATCACACATTGAACCCCACACAATAATAGGGAGAAACTTCAACAACCCATTCTCACCAAAGAACGGGTTATCAAACAGAAACTAAACTAAGAAACAATGACACTAACAGATGCTATGAACCAGACCTTTCACCCAAAAACAAAAGAATACCTTCTTCTTGGTACTTCACAGAAACTTCTGCAAAACTGACCATATAATCAGACACAAAACAAACCTCAACAGATACAAAAAGATTGAAATAAATTCTTGCATTCTATCAGATCACCAGGGAATGAGGCTGAACTTCAACAACAACAAAAACAACAGAAAGCCTACATACTCCATTCATGGAAACTGAACAACTCTCTCCTCAATGATAACTTGATCAGGGAAGAAATAAAGAAATTAAAGACTTTCTAGAATTCAATGACAATGAAGGCACAGCATACCCAAACTTTTAAGACTCAATGAAAGCAGGGCTAAAAGAAAAATTCATAGCACTAAGTGCCTTCGTAAAGAAATTGGAGAGATCTCACACTAGCAACTTAACAGCACACTTGAAAGGTTTAGAACAAAAGGAAGCAAACACACCCAAGATGAGTAGACCGCAGGAAATAGTCAAACTCAGGGCTGAAATGAATCAATTAGAAACAAAAAGAACAATACAAAGAATCAACAAACTAGACAAACCTTTAGCCCAGCTAACTAAAAGGCAGAGAAATATATCCAAATTAAGAAAAATTAAAAATGAAAAGAGAGAAATAACAACAGAAATTGAGGAAGTTCAAGAATCAGTAGCCTATACTCCACAAAACTGGAAAATCTAAATGAAATGGAGGAGTTTCTAGATAGATACCACTTACTAAAGTTAAATGAAGATCAGGTAAACTATCTAAAAAGTTCTATAATTCCTAAGGGCTAATATCTAAAATATATAAAGAACTCAAGAAGTTAATGAAGTGGAAACTTCTAGTTTCTTTAGAAAGTCAGTTTTGTCAAATGGTGTTTTGATGGGGTACACAGGTAAAAGGATGTCTTGCTATAGGGGATACATGAAAGAATGTTTTCCTGAGGCAGACACAGGTGAAAGGATCTTTTGCTACGGAAGACACATGAATGGACTCTTGACAAAGGACTATAAATATGAACCTGACAGACAGTGGAAGAGGAGCATTGGTTTGGTTTTGCTCTGCCTTGCCATTCTTCCCTAAGGACATGCATGTATTAGTTCACCTTACATAGCATGGTTGAGCATAGCTTGTGGTAATGCCAACATTGAGAGAAACTCTTGAAAGAACTTCTGCTGAAGTTCCTGTGGCTTCTTGCCACTTCCATGGCCTTGCCTCAGGCCAGTTGACAAGCCTGGTGGTTTCTTCAGGATTGAACTATAGTTGCTGGTTCGTGCATGTGTCTGCCTGCTGAAAGGACTAGACTGAAGCTGCTGATTCATATGCAGTGTTTGCTATGGGACTGAACTGCTGACAAAGAAGATTGAGCTCACTCCCAAAAACTATTGCTAAACAGGTCCACTTCCCCCATATCCTAATAACTTTTATCTTCCACTGCCCCTGGTGGGAGGTGGGCAAGAGAAGAGGTTGAACATTTATTAAAAGGCTGCAAAAAATTACGCCTACAAGTTAGACTCCAACAAACCGATTCAATTAAAAAGTGGGGTACATAGCTAAACAGAGAATTCTCAACAGAGGAATCTAAAATGGCTAAGAAGCACTTAAAAGAAATGTTCAACATCCTTAGTCATGGGGAAATACAAATCAAAATGATCTTAGAGATTCCACCTTACACCAACCAGAATGGCTAAGATAAAAAACTCAAGAGACAGCATATGCTGGCAAGGACGTAGAGAAAGAGCAACACTCCTCCATTACTGGTGAGATTGCAAACTTGTACAACCACTCTAGAAATCAACTGTCTGTTTTTCAGAAAATTGGAAATAGTTCTGCCTGAAGACCCAGCTATACAACTCCTGGGTGTATACCCAAAAGATGCCCACCATACCCCAAAAATAAGTGCCCCATGATGTTCACAGCAGCCTTATTCATAATAACCAGAAACTGGAAACAACTCAGATGTCCCTCATCTGAAGAATGGATACAGAAAATGTGGTTCATTTACACAATGGAATGCTTATTCAGGTATTAAAAACAACAACATCATGAATTTGCAGGCAAATGGATGGAACTAGAAAGTATCATCCTGAGTGAAATAACCCAGACCCAAAAGGACATGCATGGTATGTACTTACTGATAAGTGAATATTAGCCATAAAGTACAGAATGCTCATAATAGACCCCATAAACCCTAAGAAGTTAAAGAAGAAAGGCCCAAGTGAGGATGCTTGAATACCATTTAGGAAGGGGGAACAAAATAGTTCTAGGAGGCAGAGAGAGTGAGAGACCTGGGTGAGAGCTATGAGGGAAATAGGGGGTCAGGATCAGGTGTAGGAAGAGACAGAGGAGAGGCCCAGAGGGCCAGAAGAATGAATGGAAAATGCAGTTGCTTGGGAGGAATCTCTAGGCAGTCCTAGAGTCCTAGGATAGGGGAGGCTCCCAGGAATCAATGCATATGACCTTAGCAGAGATGCCTAATATTGGGGACATGGATCCCAAAGGGGCCATCTCTTGTAGCCAGGCAGGACCCCCAGTGGAGGAAAAAGGACACCATCCCACCCACAAAAACCTCTGACCCCAAAATTGTCTTGTCTAAAAGAAATGCAGGGGCCATTATGGAACTGAGATGGAAGGATTTGCCAACCAATAACCAACCCAACTTGAGACCCATCCCATGGGTAAGTACCATTCCCTGATATTAATGATACTCTATTACACTTACAGAAAGCAGCTTATCATAATTGTCCTCTGGGAGATTCTACCCCACAGCAGACTGAAACAGATGCAGGTACCCACAGCTAAACAGTAGATAGAGGTCGCGGACCCCTATGGAAGAGTTGGGGTTATTGAAGGCCCTGAAGGAGATATGAACTCCACAAGAAGACAAGCAGTGTCAACTAACTTGGAGTCCTGGGAGCTCTCAGAGACTGAGCCACCAACCAAAGAACATATAGGGACTGGACCAAGGCCATGGGCACATATGTAGCAGAGGGCTTCATTTTCCTACCTAAGTAGGAGAGGATGCTCCTAATCCTACAGAGACTTGATGCTCCAGGGTGGTGAGATATTGGGGGCACCCTTTCAGAGGTGAAGGGGGAATGCAGGAGGGATACTGTGAGGAGGGAATTGGGAGGAAGCAATGTTTGCAATGTAAATAAATAAATAAAATTTTAAAAAAGAGAGAGAAATAAGTCATTGTGAGAGAAGAGAGTAGAAGATAAGGGTTTTTATACGTTAGTCAAGAAACATCCCCTGCCAAGGAATTTAAGCAGAAATGTCAACTTCAAGGAGGGAATGAACTATCCTTAGTCTTGGGAAGAAGCACATTTCAGATATAAGGTAAAACAGATATTAAAACCTAAAATGAGAACTATTTTGGATATATTCCGGGGGGGGGGGGGGGAGAAATCTAGTGTAGATAAAGTTGCAGGTATTTGTTAGACAGACTTCTTGTGACTCCTAAGAATCTGGTGCCTATTGTCACTTGTATACCACATTAACCAAGTGAATGAATGAACTGGTGCATGAGCACTTAACCCCAAGGCTGATTGGCTGAGTGCTTTCATTTATGGAGGTACAACACCACAAACTGGAAGAATGATCTAACTCCAAGTTCCCAGAGCCTTCCCCACTATTCCCAGTGCTCACCTGCTATCAATAACCCCCTCACACACACACACACCAATAACCCATCCTGCTCCAAGATCAGTGTCACACTGAAACACTGAGCATGGTTCTTATTCCTCTCATATACTTCCATTCTGGACACTATAAATACAGCAACATAACCAGAACATCCTCTGTGACCTACCTTGGTGGAGCCTGGCTTTGCTCCGAGGACATCATCTCTACAGTTGTTCCATGACCATTTTTTTTCCACAGTTGTGAAGCAAGTTACATTCCCTTGGTGCTTGTCTTAGATTCTTGCCCTTTACGGTTGAAGATAGTTGCCTTGACTACTTTTCTCTACTAGTTTCTGTCGTCTGTTAAACTCATAATTGTTGCATCTCATTGGCAAACAACTTGATACTCAACAGTCACTCAAATTCCAACCCTGGCCCTCACTTGCTAGCTCCAGTGACATCATAAGTAAATTCCCAAGAAACTGGCTTCTCAAATAGTTAAAGTTTCATTTCAAGCTGTTTCCTGTGATGCCCATTGGCTGCTAACAAGTTCAGGGCTATCACCTACCATTCTTCTACCATGGACGTCTACGACCACGTTATCCCTTACTTGTTGATGTAACTTCTTGTTAACCTTTTGGTATCAAAATTTGTTATAAACTGATGTATGCCAGTTGTCCCCACTAATTCCCTACTCTCCACAACTCATGTTCACCACCATTTAAATATATTTTGAGAGAACCAATATCCCCACTCCTATGTCTCTTTCTTTTCTTAACTAAAAAGAAGATTAATTTTAATTTGTTCCTTTGTCTATAAATGTACAGCGAACATGTCTGGAGAGAAAGACATACTAAAGACTAATAATTAAGATCTCTGTAAGAAAAATAACACCAATCCCAAATAAGCAACTTGGAAATCTTTTAATACAGGTAATTTTTTTAAAAAAATCTTTGAGGAGCACATTGGGAAACACACAAATAATTAAGAAGTATTAGCAACATCCAAGATGATTTTGCTTCCACAAAGCCTCAGAGGAGATAAAAGATGAGTTACACAAAGTCAAGATTTCTTTTAATCAAGCTAGAGTGAACCCAATATGGGTATGCTTCCATCTAAGGGATTGATTGAATAATACTACAAACAAAAGAGATAGGTAACATAGTCTCATAGCCAGTCTCTTGACAGAGGCTTGAGAATGGGCCATTAGGAGCACAGTACCAAGCAGAGTGAACATAGAGAAATCCACAACTCTAAATTAGTGATTACTAACATCAACTGGACCTTGGAAATACCTGTACATTGCACTGACTAATACTTTCTCCAACTTTCTCATGCTTTCCAGAATGAATTCAAAATTCCACTCTTATCTTTAAAATCCCACTCCCACTCTTTCCTTTTTCCCACTTCATCAGCAGCAGGGGCAGGGTGTAGCAAAAGCTGTAAGAACACTCAGCTTCCTTTATCTGAAAAAGTTTTGTAAGCCTCCCCTTCAACTCTACTCCCACATTAACAATAAGAAGTTACTATCATCCAAGAGCATTCCCCAACCTGATATTCTGGATCTTACTTCCTTCCTCCTCATTGGGATCTTTTACAATGTCAACAACAAGCTTCTCTACACATATAAGCTCTTTCCCCAGGATCTTTCCCATTAGTGTTTGAATATATACCCATATATCCCATCTTTGAAAATTAGTATTCTAACCCCACTCACCCTTCCAGGAAATACCTACTATCATTCTATTCCTACATGACCCTTTCAAAAAATTTGTGTAGATTTCATATGTACACTGACCATACGAAATGATGCCATTTATGCTTCTGAGATAGACACATCCGGGAAGAGGCACAGAGTGAAGAAACAGCCTTAGCTTTACCAGTGGGGGAGGGAATAGGTGAATTATTGTGATGATTAGATTGATGAGGATTCGGAAATCCACTTTTTTCATATTTCTGAAAATAACAACAAAGGAATGATATTTCTGCTGTGAGTAGTAGCTTTGAAAGTTACTCAATAATACATATTTCCATCACCCTGTCCAAGTTGCTTTTCTCATCCCAAAGGACTCAGAAATTTCTGAATTCTTCACGCTTTCTGCAGCTAGAGAGTAGTGATTTTGTTGTGTTCAGGGGTATACATTTCATTTGCCTAACACTTTACATTTTATCAAGACAAAACCAGGATTCCTTTTCCATAATTAGATCTTCCCACAACTTGTGATAATTTCTGGGTAAGAGAACTTCAGCTACTAGCTTGACAACTGACCTGTTTACAGTGCCTTTGAGAACCCAGGTACACACCACTTTACTGATTTTTCAAGGGAAGAATTAGTTCTAGTCCCAAAAGACTTCTGTTAAAGTAGATGGTACTACAGCAAAGTTCCTATGTTAACATGCATCATGACCTAGAGTGCTGTATAATGTATATAGACTCTACAGGTAGTAGGCGGGTATTAAGCGATATATATATTGAACAGTGGGTATATCAGTCAGCACATTCACTATGAGTTTTCCTAATATCGGTCATTTCCTCCTACAAATGATAAACAATATATTTTGCAGATCATCGAAGAAAGTCTTTTGTGTGATCTCAAATCCCCTCTCCTCCCGTGTGTGTGTGTGTGTGTGTGTGTGTGTGTGCACTTAAAACTTAGTCTCCTGTTTGCATTCACATTGTATAGGGAGTTGAATAAGAAACAGAGTTATGGAACCCTTTCATGTTAAAGGGTTAATCAATAAAGATTACAGAGGAGCAATGACTTGATCAAGGTCACATGGTAGTTTTAGGATTGATATTAGAGCTGATGATTATAGACTCATCAGCCAGGGCTTTCTCCACTGCCCCAAGCTACCACCTTCATTTGACCCAGCCCAACAGTTGTAAATGTGCTCACATTTAGAATGTATTCTTCATTCTCATAAATTATATTTAATAGCTTTTATAAAATGGAAAAGGTAGTCAGAAAAATGACCCAGGTACCATAAATCTGGGGAACATCTCAGGTGCCAGGGGCACAGCAGGCAGGTTAGCAAACTGTGCAGGCACCATTTGAGCTTCGAGTTTAAAGGGCAGGGCTTGCCTTCAAAATTTTAGGTTCTTCTTGTAATGTCTTAAGATCTGCCATCATTTTAATCATTCCTGTCTAAGCATCTTCAATCTTATTAAAATATTTTGCCATATTAAAGTCACATGATAGTAGCCCATGATAAATATTTCTATTCCTCTGGCCTGATTTATGAGAACCAGCTAGTAAATAGCCTCTGATTCAAACAGTGATTAACCATTATTCATGAAGCAAAATGAGCCTGCCCTGTCACATAATAAATTTTATGTAATCTTATCTTGCTTCATTTTTCTACCAAGGTCCATCTTCTCCTATCCCAACATGGACTCAGAAGTGGTGTTCAGAGAAACTGAAAAAGAGACTGGGCTCTGCTGCCAAACCATCTCTTTGCAAAATGGTGAGGATGACTCAGAGAAATGCAGTGACTGGCCGACATTCACATCAGAACACCCTTGGAAATGGTTGTCGGGGAGAGGATGGAGGTTTGCCATTGATTCCCTAAATCAATTCAAAGCAAGCCCTTAAAAGGTAAAGACCGGCAAGTATAAAAAAGAAGGAATTTGACTGTGTTGTGAGCCCCATGTTTTTAAAACATTGGTGGTCATTTGTAACACTTTCTAACCATACCCATGGCAAATCCAGGAAGCGAATCATCCCCTGAAGTGATGACTATTAAAAGTCATATAGTAATTCTTATTTTGCCATGGATTTCCAGTCACTGACATCATCAAATTAGCCTGAAGATCCCTCAAAGTAATGTGCTGTTTCTGTAAATGTCTCCTGTGAGTCTCTCTCTCTCTCTTTCTCTCTCTCTCTCTCTCTCTCTCTCTCTCTCTCTCTCTCTCTCTCTCTCACTCACACACACACACACACACACACACACACACCACATCTTATCTTACTGAGCCTCATCCCCACTGATCTCTGCTAACCTCCTGTGCAAAGTTCCCTGTACACTGACCCCTAGTCCTTTATCTTACTCGAATGTCACAGCCCCTCCTTCTGCTTCTACAATTCTTAGCATCCCTCCAAAGGCATCTTTGCTATCACCTTTTGTGGAAAAGGAGCCCTAAGGATATCCTTTCCTATGTCTTTTTAGCAGCTCTTCCCATAGCACATCGTCAAACACATTTCCTAGGTAACTTGTAAACATGCAGGTTCACATTTAACAAGATGAATGCCTGCATTTTCAGGTGCTGTCAATATGCTGACCAATATATTCATACTTTGAGTACCCTGCAGGTAAGAACGCCTCTGCTGAGGTTTGATTGCACTCCTTGACTTGAGCTGCTCCAGAATCCCTTTTCAAATGCTTAATTATGGGGCTAAATAGTTGTCCTTGAAGTCATAAGCAAGAATCTTTCACTTGCAAGTAACAGAAATTCAGGTGAATGTAGAATGAACCAAAAAGAAGAGGGTGGGTTGGGCTCAGTTAATCAAAACAAGAAGTTCAGACACAGCTGGACCCAGGTATTCAAACATTGCTGCTAATACATTCCCTCCATTGACCCTGCTTTGTTCAGTCTCATTATTAGGAAATGAAAGAAGTAAACCTAACTACCTCAAGGAAGACATATCTTCTTTCCCCGATGAACACATACTGATAGGGAAGACAGGTTAAACCAACAATTACTCATGCAGCCACTGAAAGAACTCAGCAGGTCAAAGCACTTGCCACTAAGCCTGACCACCTGAGTTCAGTCACTAGGCCTCACATTACAGGAGAGATAAACCGATTCTTACAAGTTGTCCTCTGATCTCCCAAAGTGTGCATACACACACACACACACACACACACATAGATAAATGATTGATTGATAGATAGATAGATGTGTGATTTTTTAGAATATTAGTAATATCCAACAACACAGACATTTTTATGGAGCACTTACACTTGAAGTGATAAGAAACCTATTCTAGGTAAATAATTCAGTGATGGGTACATAGATCTAAGCAATGAACAATATGAGGGACTTTCCAAATCAGAGGACATAAGACTTGGGTGAAAAAGAATGACCGTTAGTCTGCATCCAAGCAGAAGTCATATTGGATGCCTCCTTAGACAGAAACTTCATTAATAAAGCAAGTAAAAAATAGGGAAAGCCTATATCATGACCAAATAGCTAAGCTTCATGATACCAAAACTGGGCATGACTAAAGGATCTATATGAACTAAGATCATGAAATCTTAATGCTCATAAGTTAAGTATCATCCCACCTAAAGTTCTTATTTTACAGATGAGAAAGTAAATTGAGATCCAGGAATCCTAAATGATGATCTTTTTAATTTTTCTCGCAACATTAATAATTCATCTGCTTATTCCAAAATAGCCAGCGCGACCCAGAGGTAGCAATACCATGTCAGAGATCAATTACATATCTGTTCTTAGACTGGATTCCTTCAAACCAGGCTTGCTACCAACAATGGAGGCATCTCAGAAATGTATCTGTGAACTTTCTGGAATGACTGGGGGAGGAGTTGACAGAAGAAAAACAATGTCAAAAGTTCTGGAATTGACAGAGATACAGAGGTAAATAAGAGGTCACTTCAGCCCTGTAGTGGTAATTACTGTACAGAATTACTATACTTGCTTTCAGAGATTCAAAGATCCCAAAACTATGCTTTGGATTGGAAAAGAATGGGATAGACAATTAAATCACATGATAAATACATTAAGTTTGCTGACTTCAAACACACTAAGAATCACTCAATCATACACACATACATATAGACATATGCATGCTATTTCCATACACAATGGTTACGCATCGCAGCCCTGAATCCAGATGTTTGGATTCAAATACAGCCCCTCTGAGTGCTAATTATGTGACATGTGGCAAACACTCAACCTCTTCTGCCTTAACCCCTCATGTAAACAATTAAGTAGATGAATTTTCAAGTGATTGTGATAATTAAGTGAGACAATGCATGCAGACTTGTTTAGAGCTGGTCCTATAACACAATAAGGACCTCTAAGTATTTGCTGTCATAATGGCCTTGCCTTTCATTTACTCCAAAACTTCATTTCCCTTGAGTGAGGATGATGTAGGTTACAAGAATCTGCAGTTTCCTAAGCCATTCAGCTCTAGCTTGTCTCCTGGCATGAGGATGCAAACCTCTGGGGCTGCAATCTTCTTGTCCAAAGATAAACAGTGCATATAAATGAAAGGTCAGGAAGATCAAGGTTTCTGCAGATACACATGACTTCCCAGTAAAGGAATGCTTCACTTTCAAAGCATCACTTAACTGTCTGAGAAGTAGCAGAATTATTGAGAAGGACCCTGGACCAGGAGTCAGAGATTTATATAGTCTTGTTCCAAACTGGCCATGGTCGCTTTCTATGATCTGAGGCAAATCACTCATTTCTGTGTCTCATTTTCTTCTCCGGTAGAAATGAAAACAGGGTCATTATGTAAGAGTCTGGGCAAGCCTTAACTTACCGGAGACCCTCCAAGTAAACAGAAGAGGTCGGGGATTAATGCAAAATGCAAAATAAATTTAATGATTCACCAGCATGCTGAGGTTGCTCTGCATACCAAGACGGGAGATCAACCTCAAGTAGCCTGTTCAGGGACCTTTTATAGAATTTTAGAGCAGCCACCATTAGGCACAATGTGATTGGCAGAACAGTGTGACTTTTAAACTGATTGGTCTTTAGGGAATGAGGTAGCAGGGGCTTAATCAGCCCCTCCCTTCCAGCCTACTTGCTTTCTAACCTGTTTCTTCCATGTTCTCGGAGGGGGAGGGGACCCTGGTGGAGTACCTCAAAGTTCCAGAGCTGACTGCTCAATTACAATTTCTCCTGAGGTCAATTACTGAGGTTGTCACTGGGACCAAACTAATATGAAATTATGTTGAAAAGAAAGGAAAAAAAGAGAGACAGGAGAATGAAGGTAAGAGGGATAAGAGGGATAGAAGAAAGGATTCACAAAGAGGGAGGAAGGAAGGAAGAAAAAGGATGGAGAGACGGGAGAGGTGTTGGCAAGGAAACATTGTCCAGAGCCAGTTACCAAAGCTGATGTGGGTTCTATTTACCCATGAAAAGAATTCCAAAGATGATTATTGTAATGTAAACAGAAGAGGTATTTTAACTGTTGAACACTGTCAGGGGTTGCGTATCCAAGCTCTAGTTCTCTGTGTCTTTCCATAAGAAAGGACAAAAGTTGTGATGGTTCTGATGTCTGTCTACTCTTCCCACTACTCCCACCAACCCAATAAAAGGTGTAAATGCAGGAAAATCAGGCTTACATTTTCCCCTCACAGAAGCACAGCTTGTCACTTTTGAACGTCTATAAAGAAAACCCCCAAGTCAGGGGTGGTGTGAGATAGCCCAAGATCCTGCACAGGCAGACCATACTCTACAGCACTCTCACCTTCCTGTTCAGAGGCAAAGAGTCCACAGTTAAGGGACCCTCTTCTTCTTTCTGGAGCCAGGGATACCTACCTAAAAGGGCTGCTGGAAGGGGGAGCACTATAATCTTCTGCTCTGTTATATGATAATGAATGATTAATATTGGTTAACATTCATGATTATAGTATTCTACCACATTGCTATTAGTTAGCAATAACATCAGTTTTATTATGTATCATTTGTAATTTTAATAATCACTAAAACACAAAACTGGATTTTAAGTTATTACTTTAATATTATAAAATGATCCCCATTCATTAACTTTTCCAAACCTCGAAATGGTTTGGTTTGGCTATTAGAGAAGTTAGATGCTCAGGGTAGAGGAAGAAGTTAATGTTCAGAGGGGTGAAATCATCTTTGAGACCTTCTAAACTTTAAAGAAGTTAAATATGTCTTGAGCCTTTGTTTTAAATGTGTTTTTTTCCCCAAAATGTCAAATTCATTCCATTATCACTGTCTACCCTGAACCAACCCTGTGCGATTATAAATCACCTTTACTCTATAAAAACATAATTTGAACTTTTTGGAAGTGTTAGAGGTTATTTACAACCTTAAAGTGCTGAATACATGTGAGAGAATCTGCTCCCCAATCCTTTCAGATGTCCATGCTCTCAGGATACAGCACAAGTCTGACTATGCCTGAAGAGTCTAGGTGAACTAAGCTATTGATTGTTGGTAGATATTACTTTTGTCTAGTAGATAAAAGGCCAAGTTTGACCAAAAAATTAAGTAATCACAAGGCTAGTCAGAGAAGTAGCCTTGCTGGGATCAACAGGAGACAGACATACTGAGCTGTGTATAAATTATCATTGTGCTTGTTTTAGGGTCTGCACCAAAACCTTTTCCTGTTGGGCTTGACTTTAACACTCAGACTTAGCTTTTCCTTGGCCCACTGACCCCAGCATCCATCATCCCCATTTGGAACAACATTGCTGTTCCCTATGCCTGTCCAAGCATCTGGTCATCTTGACCTGAGTGAATCAATTTGTTGAAGTTTCTTTAAAGGTAGATCCTTTGTCTCCGTCAACAACAAAAATAGCTAACTCATTTCTATGAGTTAGCCCTAAGCAATTAGAGGATTTTGCTCTACTGAGTTTGGAAATTTTAAACTGTGAGACTCAAACTTCTGATTAGAAAGTACAAATAAGGAACTATAGTAGAAAAACAACCACACTTTCTTGAACCAGAGAAAGCAGGCTTGCCATCTTAACTATGCACTTTCATTTTGTATATGTAAGAGCTGCTTTTGTTGACTGCGGTTTCATAGACAACGTTTTTACCTATCTCATTTTCAAATGATCCACATTTAACTATGCATTCACTCAATAAATATGCTCTGAGTAACTACTGTGCTGTAAGCACTGAGCCTGGAGTGTAGAGTCCATTTAATTCAGAGCCTATCAGAAAGGATGGAGACAGAGAGAAGGGAGTATATTTGAACCTCACTGGGCAAAGAAATAAACTTGATGAGCATCGTTGAAAACTTAGAAAAAAAATCTAGAGAGAAGGCAAAAAGAGTATCTGAGGACCAGTGTTGAGCAATTGGGTTATTAGTGATTTCATTTACTAAGGTTGAATACACTAGATAGATTAAAAGATGCTCACAAAGGATATAAGGAGGACTATGGACAGTAGGAGAGATGGCACAAGCTATGTTAAGCACAAATTAACCAGAGTGATAGATATATCCACAAATTACCCAGAATGATACACCAAGAAGTGACAGGGATGAGTCTTCCGTTCGTGGGAGTTCAGATCCCAGAGTGCTTCCATACTGTACTGTTTGCATTCATTCTCAGGGCTTCAGCCTCCTCATCCATAGCACAAACAGAATGATGCCACCTTTGCATATGGTTTTTACACTAGTTGTGTAAAGTATATTTTTCCTAATAAAGGATTTCAAGATACCTAAATCTATTTTAATAATTCCCCAACTATTTTATTTCCTACCATCAACATGGGGAAAGACGCCTAAATATGACCCTACAACCACCACCAAAAAAACAAAACAAAACAAAAAAAACCAACAACAACAAAAAAAAAAAACCCAGAAAACCTATACTTGGGGCTAGAATTGAGGCATGATTGATCGGTTGTGGATTCTGCCTTCTCTAGTCACACTTTAAGATTTTAAGATTTTTTTTTCCTGTATATTTCCTATCACTTTCCTCTGCAGTGACACAGGAAGAGGACTGTTAGTTGGCTTTGCATTTCAATAAGCAAGTGTCATAACTGGAGAAAGTGACCCTTGGACCAGGAGGTCTGCTTCCATGATTTTTTGGGTTGTTTACAGATACTGATAGATGATAGATAGATAGAAAAAGATATGAGAGAGAGAGAGAGAGAGAGAGAGAGAGAGAGAGAGAGAGAGAATGAATACAGGATAGACAGACATATGCTTAAGATTGAGCTTGAGTATTGTAAATTATGAATATAGCCTATGCTGTGTGACAATGAATTAAAGGAGAAGAGTAGTCATTGACTAACCATTTGGTCACACAGTGTTTCACATGATCTAAAATAAAGCTAGGTAATGAACACTGGGCACTTTATTCTAACTTGTACATGCTCCTGATCCCCACTACCCAGGTGCTCCCACCAGACTCCATATAAGCTAAGAGAGTCTCTCCTCCCCTCTTCTACTGAGGGGAGAAAAGAAAGGAATACTTCTCTGGAGATGTCAGCAGGCACCACTTTATTTGTAGGTGGCTGTACAGATTCTCATTTCTAGGCTCTGAAGACCCTGGCTTTTTGCTTGCTGTTTGTCATGTTACTGTTGAACCATTATTCTGCCTCTGCCTTCCCTTAATGCCCTTGATCTCCACACCTCACCTCCCCACCCCTGCCTGTTGCCTACTCATCACTATCCCAAAACCTCTCACCCTTTCTTCTGCCTGTATCTCTCTTATTTGCTTCCACTGACATCCATTCCCTGGGTCAGCATCCTGCGCTTCTCTCTCCTCAAAGAATCATTACCAGTAATGAACAAACACAGACATCTTGGCACATTTTATCTTACTCTCCAAGCTCCACCAGCCTCCCAGAAGCCAGTCACAAGCTTATGGTTTTAAAAAGTTCACATAACATGGTGCTTTGCCTACTAGGCTTTATGGTCTTCTACTCAAGGGCAGAGGAACTTTGCTTGCCTGTGAATCCCCAGAACCTAGCACACAAGCTACCAAGTAAAAGTCACCTAAAAAGACTTATCTAAGGGCTGGAATGGTAGCTCAGTGGGTGAATGTTTTCTTGCAAACATAAGGACCTGAATTTAATCCTCTAAAACTCATGTTTTTAAAAGAAATGGATGAGGTGATACATTTATAATCCTAGAATAGGAGAGGCAGAGATAGGTTCTCTGTGGTTCTCACTAGACCATCAGACTAGCTTATTTGGCAAGTTCTGGATCAATGAGAAGCCCTATCTCATAGACAGTGTGGACAGCACCTGAGAAACAACTGGTCTCAACATTCACATAAGTACCTGTACAACCTGCACATACACAAAGCAGAGAGAGAGAGAGAGAGAAAGAGAGAGAGAGAGAGAGAGAGATTTATCTAAATCCAATCGTGTAAGACCCCAGAATATCTTTGAATTTCAAAACCTACATTGTATTATCTTGTATTATTTGGTATGGTATCATAAAATACTGAATTACATTATATATTGAAGGCAGGAGTTAGCGCCTTATGTCCATTAGAAGTATCATTTATTAGTTTTTGATGTAGTCCTCAAAATTTTGAGACACTCATTTGTTCATTTGGGCCCACCATAGTCAATAAAAAGATGCTAGAGTTTCTACAACATCTAAAGAAGATTAGATGGCTTTCAGAATGCAATTCCTGCCTTTTCATTCCAAGCACAATCATTTCCATGACTAGATTCAAGACAGCAAGAAACTGTATTACATTTTCAAATGGATAAATCACTTTTCAACATGCCATTGTCTCAGGACTCTTGCTTCCAGCTATCATTTCAAAGTGAAAAGAAAAGAGTAGAGAGATATAGGAAGCCACATGTCACTTGGAAGATGACAAGTTCTTAGTAATTGCATATTCAACAGATAAATCATAGATGACTTTAAGATATCTCTCAATCCAGTGTCATTGTAATTATTATTGATGTCCACCATTACAGATACTCTGATTTTGTGCCTTTAAAGGCTGAGAACAGCCAAGATCTGACTTTCCAACTTTGTTCTGATACCTGACCAGTTCCACATCTCTAGAAGCTTAATTTCCTTAAACACCAGCTTATAAACCCCATCTGAAATCTCTCCCTTCCACCACTCTAGATCTCTCTTGTTAGCTTAACACTTTCTAACTCGCCTAGTGCTGAAGAAAGTTACATAACCCAAAGAGGATAAGGTCTGGCTAGACAGTGCAAGTTCTTTTTCCAACTATGCACCTCCTGGGATATGTATGTTAATCCCACAACCTCTGTTTCTTCAAAGACTATAAGGATATAAATGACCTTTTCTCTCTTGACCTCATACAGATTGATGAAAGTCATATGGAACCACATTTAGCTTCACAAATATTATTGCTACATATTTAAACACTCTGAGGTGATACAATATTAAGGTGTTAGAAATTTATCAGGAGTAATAAGAGTATAGACCAAAAGTCAAAAACTGGTGACTCGTGGGAACCACCCAGCCAGAAAATGTGTTTAATTTGGCCTGTATGGTGTTTTTATGTAATGGAGCCAGTATTTAAAAATAAATATGTTTTATATTTTTGAAGAGAGAAATGAAAAAGAAAAATAGAATTCCAGTGTCTCTTGGAACTTGGGAGTTTTTGCAACAGAAGTTTATTCTCCTAAGCAGAAACATTCGGCTGGAGTGGAGTAACACCTGCCCTTTCAGATGAGACATGAACTACACAGTTTGCTATCATCTCTGCCTCTCATAGCTTAGTGTGCCTTCACACATGCCCAGTCACTCATTTCAATTTCTTGGTGTTGGTCCAGGCACCAGCATTCTTGTGACATTCCTGCTGTAACTGGAATAATCAAAGTGAGAGAAATCCTAGGTTGGAATTATGCCATTTCCATAAGATGCCCATGTAACTGTGGACACGCCATTAGCCTTTCAGTCGTCACACTTCTTGATATAAACACAAAATAATCTGACCTTTAGATTCTAGTGAGTTAAATATAATATTTATACAATGTTAGATCTACATATTAGACATAGATGTAGTCATTTAAAGATTCCATGTTGTTTGAATTGATATCTATATCATAAAACTGCTAAAATGAAGGTAACAGCTAACAATAGAAAGTAGGCAGTGGGGAAAACCACTTCAGTACAGACAATTATTATCTATATGGAATATTACTTACTTGCTGCTAGAGTTTAAATGTGCAATAAAATAAAAATAAATAACGGCACATCACAATAACCAAGCTGTTTCTGAAAACTTTCAACATTTGATCTGTGATTATAGTGTATATGTGAATGTATGTGCATGAGCATGTACATTGCATATGCATGCTCATTCATGCATGTGTGTGTGTGTGTGTGTGAGAGAGAGAGAGAGAGAGAGAGAGAGATTTCCAATCAGCTCTTTTTCTTTTCTCTGTATGTTGTAGGGTTTTTTTTATCTCAATCTGACAAAGACTGTATGTGCAGTCAGGATATATCTGACAATCAGGATCAATTTGGATATTTATGTTTTGTGCAATCTCCTCTCTATCATCCTCAGGTTAGATTATCTGCTTCTTCTTCTCCACCTCTACAACCTGAAATTCTCCTGTATCTTTAACAGCAATCACAGAAGGCAGTATACTATCATACTTGCATGTCTCATTCTGAATGGTGAAGCTTGCAGGAGCAAGGACAGTGGCCAGAGGTGTTTTTATGCCTAGGTCATAGTAGCAAAATTTCAGTCAATAATTATTTTATGAAAGTAGTTTTCAGGTTAAATTAACATATTTGGATAAAGCAGACTATTTTCCAAGTTATACACAAACTATCCAATCAGCTTAGGATCTGGCATAAAAAGATGAATCTCCCCTTAGGAACAATGCATATGACTGATAGGATGCCCTGCTAACTGAGTTCCCCCCCACAACTGTGACCTACAGTGAATGCTCACAAAGAAAACAGCAAGCAAATAATTGGGTCATGAGACTGGAAATGAATCTTGTTATGGAACAAAATTCTGATTGCATGAAAGGTTAAGTGGAAACACTTGTAAAGTTTCCTCCATCTTAACAACCCAAGACTAGATACCCCACTGAGAAGAAGACCCGCTTCATATGCCTTCATTATAGCTATGTGTGCAATTCTCTAATCTTGCTCTGAAGCTGAGCAGCCACTGTGAAGAGAGAGTATGAGCACAGCCTCTCCCCTGCTCCTATGCTGGCATAGGCCCTAATAATTCATAAATACACAAGAGCTATTTCAGCCACACTGGTTCACATTGCACTGAATTACCCATTTTGTCCACCTCTAAATATCTGAAAAGGATCTTCCATAACTCCTAGGTCTACTAATAAATAATGAGCTGTTTTTCTCATTTGCCATATTTTTCATAATTGTTTTTAATGCAATGTATTGATTTTTGCATAGCATTTTTCATAAAAATCCTTTCTGGAGACTCTCAGTGCCAGCCACAAGTAACGTCAAAATATTATAAATGGGGCTTGGTTTGAGAGTAATTTTTTTTAACTAATTGAATTGTGATTAAATTAGTGGAAAAAATCAGAACATCTAAATTGAAATTTTCAAACTTTAAAAAATTACATGAGCTAAATTAATTTCCATTTGTTCATTGTATCACTATTCAGAAAATACTATACTATCTCATGGCATTGAACAGCATGGACTGTGTAAGATATTAGTGTTAATCAATCTCTTTCCTTGAGGAAAAAAATTAAGATCCAGGGTTAGCCCATCCTTACATAATGTTAGTCACTGCTGTGTGCTTTAAATATGTGAACTCATTAACCTTAAAACCAGCCTCAGGAACTTGCCAAGTACTATAACGTTCCTCATTAAAGATAGTAGATGAAGACACCCAAGTTAGGCAGCCTGTGTGAGGTCAGACAGCTCAGTCACCTAGCCAGCAAGTCCAAAGCTGGGACACTAAAGAAACCTGGCTGAGCCCAAAAATCTATGTCCCTTGCACCTAGCTCTCCATTTTCTCCATTTGCACAAGAAACCCCTGTGCAAAGGTCTGTGGTCATGAGTAGATTTGAACATGGTTTGTCCCTAAATTAAGCAGCTTGGGGTCAGCAAATAGAAAATCCCTTCACTGTTAGCTTAACATCCAATGTAGTCTTTATCTCTCCACCTGCCATGCATGTGTAAATTTTATTGCCTTTGAGCCACAGGTGAAGTCCCGAGCTCAGTTAGCATGACCACACTGAAATTGCAGGAAAAGCAGAGGGAGGCCAAGCTGGATTTCTAACAAGACATACCACCAGTGGCCTCACACACTCCCCTCACTAGGGGCCTATGATCCTCAGGCATTCAAAAGCTCAACTTCAAATGATTCCTCAATTTTAATTGAAAGGCATTTTTGCCCTCTTTGGAAAAGAACTAAAAGGTAATAATGAAGAAAAGACTTTAGGTTCAAGGACCATTCTATCTCTGTGAGACCATTGAAAGTCTAAAATATTTCCCAGCAAGATCCATTTGCTCGGCTATTAATATACTTTATTATTTTTCCACTATGGCAAGAGTCTCGCATTCCTCTAGCTGGTATTTCTCTTAGGTGGAAAAAAGAACTCATTATCATTTAGCCATCAAAAATTCTGCTTGTCCTAAGATGAGCATCTTTAAAAAGAAAGCAAAAAGGAGGCTTTGTGAAATAGAAAAAAAAAAATCTAACTGGAATGTGAGAGTTAAGTCACAGACCTGTTGTCACACCTATAAAACTGAATTAAAATCATAAAAGAAAAATTTATAAACTTCCCCTACCAATTAGTGCTGCATAACAGAAATATATGAAGTACTTAGGGTGGGTGGCCTTTGTTTAATTTTAAAGCTTCATTTTGACATAGAAATAAAGAGCTCAAATCTTATTACACTGAGGACTTTTAAAAGTCTTCCTAGCCAAGATGGGCAAAAAGGTTCAATAAGTGACATGCACATACATAAACACACACATACATACACACTCACATAAACACACACATACATACACACTCACACATACATATACATACACTCACATGCACACACACACACACACACACACTCATACACACATCAACCAATAGCTGCCTAGTTGGACTTCATGGCCACTGGACAGAAGGGAAATCATATCTAGTACTGGCAACCCAGGGCAAGTGAGATCATGCACTTTTGAAAAGAATCTGCTCCCGACACTTTGCTAGACCAGCATAAAATTTTTTTATGTATTCTAAATCTTATCATTATATCCACAGATAAGCTTAACAGCCACCCCTCATCAAAGAAGCCTGTTTTTACAGAAAATGAAGGCCATCCCAGAGAACCACAACTGGAAATAATGCAGACATCAACTAATGGTGAGGAACTCTGTCCAAATGAATAAAGCTACATCACAGCTCCTCTGCCCATGGCTCAGGGAACATTGAAGAAGACTGTAAGAGCCAGAATACCAGGAAGTCTGCTGTGAAATAGTCTCTCCTAGAAATAACTGCATAAAGAACAGATTAATATCAATAGAAATGATAACATGGAAAGGGAAATATTTGGCAGAAACATACCCCTAGACAAAGGAATACAGGCAACTCATTAGCCTTTCCCAGGGACAAGCTCCTTTATGGGTTGTCTGATGCAGATCAATCATCCCTAAGGTCATATACATGCAAACAACAAAAATGGGCTCAGTGGGGTGTATTTATATTATTTTTGTGAATTCACATACATATACATACACACATACAAATATGTATGTATATGAGAAAAATAAAAGAGGCTATCAACCTGAGTTGAGTAGAAAGGAAGGTATCTAGTAGGGGCAGGTGGGAAAAAATGAAGAGAGAAGGTGATATAATCTATCAGTTAAAAACATTTAAGAAAAAAACTGGAAAAAAAAATCTTCCTAGCACACAATATCTCAAATGGATTCTTATAGCTGCTCTCACTTTTCTGGGATGCAAATTCCATCAAGTCAGCAAAATCACTACCAATTCCACACAGCCTAGAAGTTTATAGTAATAGATCCTCAAGTTGAATGAATAATGAATGATTTCCTTTCTTTTAAAGGCTTCTCTGCCCTCCGCCTCTCCTCATATGTCCAAGGTGTTTTCAGCAATAGTAGAGTGTGTGTGGTTGTTGCTATTACAGTTAAGAAATTCCCTCCAGATACAAGTGACTTGATTTTTGGTATCACTCTCTTCAGGTTCCCATTGTAGGAAGAACACTCAGGAGATGTTGGTGGGTATCCTGATGAGACATGAGGAATTTCTAACTCTAGATCATAAGGAGGATCACTGGAAGTCCGAGATTGGAAAGGTGAAAGGTAGGATAGCAGGGAAGGTAGAAGAGAGTAAGGAGAAAGTACACCCAACATTTCCCCCTTAGGCCAAACTAAAGGCCTAAGTTCATGTCACTGTTGCCATTTATTTCCCTTACCAAGAGCAGTTCAAATTTGCTTTCTAAGCCTTGCTGTCATCTGGAGAGACAGAGGTTTACACATTCCTGCTACACTGGACACCCCTCAGAAGCCCACCAATGGACGACAACCCCAGGGCAAACTATGATTCTCCATGGACAGCCACTACCACTTCATCCTCAAAGAAGATCCTTGAGAGGAATGAACCAGGCTCTTCTCAAAGTCAGGCAGACTCAGCTTGTAAAAGTCCCAAGTGTTCCCTCACAAGACTCATTTGCCCTTTCTCTGACCCCCTGATCTGCATTTGCCCTTTGATACTTGGCCTTGGCTGGGTCTTCAGCTGGGTTTTGTGTCAGGGCATCCTGACCTAGTAGTCACCATAGCATCCCAAGAACTCTGTCTGACCCATCTGGGAGCATCTCCGGGCAATGAGCTTTTCAACTGAGTGTCTAGGAGCCAGAGGAGACACCTAACTCACAAGCAAAGCTGCAGGTACAATGGAAAGGCATGACCCCACCCCCAACACCCAGGAGATACTCAGCTTCCATATAAACCTTTGCCTGGCTCCCAAAGAAACCTCACCCTTGAGATTAGGGAGAAGATGATTGTAAGGGATAAATAAGGCAGAAGTCAAACAAACTGGTAGCAGGGAGGTAGAACATTTATTGAAAACCAAAATTTCAAAAGAAGAAACGGCAGAAAGAAAGACTGTAGCCTCTGAGTTCAACCAGATGATTCTAATTCCAGCTCTGCTATCTCTGTCTCCATCTCCCCCCTCCCGCCCCCCCGCAGTGGCTTCCCAGAGCACAGTATCCATCTCCTTGCTCCCTTCCCCCACAGTTTACACCCTTCCACTGCCAAGCTGCATCCCTCTGCCAAGCAGCATGCCCAGCATAAGCTCTTTATAGGAAAGCTCCATGCAGGTCCAGACCTTGGGAGCTCTTACCGATAATAAGAACTGTTAGCAGGCAAAGGCACAGGCCCAATTAAAAGATGGCTTTCATTCCAAGAGGAATACTCTGGCAAAGTCCCAAGTGCTTCGGAAGCCCCTCCCTTGACTCTCCCACCCCAGCTTTGATGCTCTGATTATCCTATTGTCAGATCAATAGCCCATCTGCTCCTTGGAGTAGTCTAAGCTGTCCTGTGTTAAATTAAAACAGATAGAATCAATCCGTGGTTAATTTCTCCCAACCAAACAATTTATCTCTCTTTTGGATGCTCTTGGAGGGTGAATTATATAATCCTGACACACCATTAGGGCTCTCTGACCAAAGAAAGCCCACCACAATGCCTGCCTGCTCTCTTTATTAGCGACTCAACAGTGTGACAAAGGCAGAGATTTATCTTAGTGTTATTCAGAACCAGCTTGAGTCTTGCAAAGTCTGCCAGGGCCCTGCCAGGGGAAAAGAATCAGGAATATCATTGCATGTTAATTATCATGGAGGAGGAGCTGGATCCAAATTTGATAAGCTGAACATAAGCTCCTATTTCTGAAGACTCAATTGTCCCACTGAAGAGCAATTCTTTTCTGTTTAAGGTAAAACTTAAGACATCTGGTACAAGAACGTCAAGGGAAACAGGATATAAGCCCAAGCTGAAACACACTGAGGATGGGGGGTGAGAACTTATTTTAACAATAGGCAGTTTTTACTGGCACTTGTATATAATAACCTATTTAATGCTGAGTGAAGTAAAATATATACATGAGAAATAAAAGGAAAAGTGACCCTTGGAGATTACATAATAAGTGAACTCTCAGGATTAATAACCATGAGGCATATGGAGTGAGAACATGAATAGCAAGCTGCTGCCCTCAAAGTCTTTGTGTTCTGTGCAAACCTACTATGCACACATGGGCTTAGCTCCCTAAACCAGAAGGCCTAGACATTCCTATGGCATGCTAAGTCAATGGCTAACACCTGGTGCAACAAAGAAGCTAGAAGTTTCTGCTTCATGGCTTGGGCCAATGTCCACACACTTGATCTAACAGCTATTTTAATATTATTTCTGATATGGATTGAATCCAAGGAATCCCTGACTCCTGATCTTATGTTCTTTCCCTATATTGGGTTTGTTGGGTTTCAGACTCAAACAGACTGCTAAAGTGCCTATTTAACATGTCAAAGTGGACCTGGCTCAAGGTTCTCCCAGCATTCCTCAGTCCCTACCTGTTACAGGGCATGTCTAGCATACTATGCAAACTATCTTTTAATTGGGCACAATGCCTTTTCCTGCTAACAGTTCCTTTCAGCCAGGGTCTGGGCTTCTCCTCTCCTGGAAGCTCCTCCTAGGCACTGTGGTCTCCCCACACCCCTATCTGCATTTTCTCTCTCCCTCCCTGCTTGCACATGCTCTTTCTCAATTTCTCTTGTCCCTCCCTTCTCTATTCCTCCCCATGGCAACTTTTCTGGTCTCGTTCCTTGGGACCAGTGAACCTGCTCAAGATCTGCTTCCCAATAAACCTGCCTTTATATACTTTAATTTGGCTTGAATTGGCTCACTTCACTGACAGATAATAACTTATCAGTATTTACTTGTTTGTTTATAATAGTTTGAGACTAATTTTTCATTATATACTACATACTGTATTCAAACTCATGATCCTTCTGGCTCAGCCTTGCACATGTTGAGATTAGGGGTATGTGCCACTATGCCCAGCCTAAACTCCTCGAACTCTTGAAAAAAAATTGCATACCATATATTCTGATCATGCTTTCTCCTCTCCCAACTCTGTCCAGATCCTCCCATCTTCCAAGTCTCCCAACTCCGTGTCTCTTCTTCTCTTCTCTCCTGAATTTATACTCTTGACTCATTCCTGAAAGGAAAGAGGAACAGTGGGAGACAATTTGGAAGATTTAGACCATGGAAGACAGATCTGGTCCATCATTTGTACGATAAATCTAGTGCACAGTGGTTCTAACTTTTTGGAAATCATCTCTGCCATGAGGTGAGAGTGATAATAAGCAACCAATGTCTGCTAGTGACTTGCAATATGTCAGGCACTATTTTAGAACTTCAAATTCCAGTATTTTAGCATGGGAAAAACATGACTATAAAACCTTATGAAGAAGGGTAGGCGATAGAAGAAAGGCTGGTAAAGGAAGGTATCCTTGTCCAGATATATACTGAAGGTAAACAACTTTCTCAAAATTTCAGAGTGGACAGATGGGAACCAAGATTCAAACCCAACTCAGAGTCAGGGTCAACACTGGTGGTCAGTTAGTCTCTATATTATATGACAGAAAGGCGACTAGAAGACAAGAATATTGCTGAGGAAAAAATACAAGTAAGCTGTCTTTAGGAATTGTTCCTGGTGTCTTAGGACAGTTCCCATCCTGGCGAGCAAAGTATCCTGTCTTGCAACAAAGTCTCCAAGATGCAGGGCTGATACTCAAATTCTCTGGATGGTATAACCAATCGAGTCATTGGCAGTAACTATCTGCCCAGAATCTACCCAACTTTATTCTGATACCATCCTGACTTCACTTTAATGAAGCATTTTTTTATAATCTCAGTGTTATAGCCAAGGTATAGCCAATCACAGTGTTTCTTTCTGTTCAGTTTAAGGCAAGTGCACGAGACAAGGACCCTGGAAACATTTGGAGTTCACCTGTGCTTCCATCAAATGCACTAGACTTTTCTGTTTTAAAGAATCTCTCTCTCAGGGAAGAATTTTGTTACTTACAGCAGCAAGAGTTTTGTGAGCTATAACTATGTAATTCATAGATAGGAGAATTAAAAATAGTTAAGCCCAATCTGCTGTGTTCTTGAAGCCAAGCAAAAGCAAGCTGGTAGTGAACATGACTCATGAAACATCACAAGGCACTGTCACCTCATTCTACCCATCTTTAATACAGGAAAACACTTCATAACTGTCAGAAATGGTTGTATGGGTGTGTGTGTGTGTGTGTGTGTGTGTGTGCGTGTGTGTATACATATACATATCCTTAAATGATCAACTCTGAAAAAAAGCTCAGCAGTAAAAGTGACAGCAACCTTGGTAAGGAAAGAAGGGTGACAGAGAAGGATGTCATAGATTATAGCCAGAAAGCAACAGAATGTCAAAGCCTGACTAACACAACTGCTCAAGGATGCCTTCTAGGTATGCAGTTTTGTCCCGAAAAGTTAGGTCACTAGGGAAACACACCTATACTAGTTATTTTTAACAGAGACACTGTTGACAGCTAACAATTATTGAGTATGTGAGCTGTGCACAGTACCATTCATTAGTTCTCATAGCACCAAATGCAAACAGCAGCAGCTTCTCAATTTGTGGAAATGAGAAAACTGAGGTCACTAGTGCTTCAAAGTTAGACAGGTTTCAATCTCTTTGGCTTTGTCCTATACATGTAATTGTTCAATACAACTATTCTAATTTGCCTCTATAGTCATTGATTGAAAATTCAGGTCCTTCTGGCTCCCTCCTGAAAGCTTATATATCTGTGGACACAAACTATCTCAGTAATGCTTTCCATCTCTTTATTTCTTGAAGCTTTCTTTGCCTCCATTGCTATTCATTACATATTGGGTGGTCTGAAGTGCATGTGGGTTATGATCAATGACCATGTGTATTTGAAGTTGAAGATGTTAAAGAGTCACCCATGTCTCTTGTTTTCTTCTTGAGGCATAAACAAAGCCAATGACCCTGGGTTCTTTAAATGATTTTGTCTATCCAGAATGCACTCAGATAGACCAAAGCATATACCTAGTCGTTCCAACCCTATGATGAATAAAGGATCATAGGTCAGCTCTACTCAAACAGTTCTTTAGCTCTGTTATTTCTTCTTTAACCGTATCATAAAGCATGTTATCACTAAGATCAGAACTAGAGGGCTGAGGGGCTTGAGTGGCCAATGTCAGGAATGCTAGTTCTGTAGGCATGGGCTGCAGCATATAGTACATATGCATTCAAAGACCAGCTCAGCCTGAAAAGCCTAGGGTTTGGGTTATTTCCAATAGTTTGTACTATGGATACACATCTAGTAGGCATGAGCTGACCTCATGATAAGTCATCAGATGGCCATGGTGGGGGGGAGGGGAAGACCAATAGGTCACAACCTACAACCAATTCATTCCAGGTCACAGAAACCAATACATCATTTAGACAAGCCATCTGACCTTTTTGCACCTCCCTTTGACCCTTTCCAGGACAATGTCCCTGTTATTCATGAGTGATGATTGGAAGCCTGGGTTTTAGGCCTATACCTACATAAGCCATAACTTGATGCAACCAATGTCAGGTCTGAACTTTTCCATAAAAATAAAGTCCTTGGGTCAGTTCTAATGTGAATCATCAACTCTATCACCACAGGAGATGTAAATATGAATGTGAATGTTTCCATCCCTTTAAAAGAACACACACACACACACATACACACACACACACACACACACACACACACACACACTTCACTGCCTTAACAACAGCTGTACATGGAATTGAAGGTAAAATTATGGAAACTCAGTCTGGAGAAACTCTTCCCAACAGTGAGAAGTCTGACTCTTCAATAGCATTATGCAGCCATGAGGCACACCACAGGAAATATAGACCTTCAAAGAAACTCTCCTGATGTGTATCCTGTTATGTATCCCCTTCCCTTTCTTCATGTCTTGCCATATCATGCTCTGTTATTCACCAGTTCCCCATATAAAAATTAGGAACCAAAGGAAAATAAGCATACAACACCTAGCTAGTTAATATTTAATATTTACAAAGCACCTACTTGAATTTTACTTTAAAAACCAACAATCAAAAATATAGTCAATGCCCAATCAAAAATTTGTAACTTGGGCATGTATCATAAAGATATATGATTTGAAATGTCTGGTCATTTGTTTGTAACAGTTTGAATCAAAGTAGACACACACACCACCACCACCACCACCACCACCACCACCACCACCAGGTTAGTATCTTTGGTAATATTTTAAAAGTTATTAACTTTTCCAAGCTCTCTTTAATCCATATTTGAATTCAATTTCAAATATTCTTCAGAAACCCAAGTTGGGTAATGATACAGTCTATATGAACTAATAGACAAAATCAGAGTCAGTCTAGTCATTAAATCAACCTCTGTTCTTTGCAATGGAGACAGAACTGCCTATGAAAGCACTTGACTATCTCATGACCCACACAGTATATTGAAATTACTCAATTTTAATGGATTCCCATCACCCCTTCTTTGGCTCTTTTTTCTTTTTTTCAAATCAAAGTCATTCATATCTTTACTCATTTAACAAATTTTGAGAGCTTCTTACATGCCAAGGGCTGTTTCAGATGTGGAGATGCTGTGTAGCATCAAGACACTATCTCCCATGCCCATGGACTTTATGTCTTCACATTATAGAACAATATCTCTAGAAAGTACCACATCTCAGTAGAAAGCCCATCCTTCCTGTTAAGTGACATTTCCTGGAAAGGCATAAATAAGTGTAACTTTTCTCTACATATCTATGCAATTCTAACTTCCAATTAATTTATTAGGGTTACTTTTAGGAGCATGGGTGAGGAGTTATTTACAGGAGGATTAAAGACTCAATGGCAGCTTAATCAGTAAGAACCACCATAGTATAGGTGACAACTCAAAACTCTGCATCCCTGGAGTGCACTGCTTAACTTGTATGTATCTCCACTGAAGAACCTCCTGACTTCTCGGGATTGTTTCTTGATTGTGTAACCTTGGGGAGGAGCCTTGTGAATCTTAGACTGTCTGAGTTTCCTGAGTCTAATGAGTTTCATGAGCTTCCAAAGCCTTGAGTGTCAGGGTAGCTTCCTGAGACTTGGATACCTCATTTCTTTCCCTGATAGATAATTTTTTTTAACGACAAAGATGTCACTGCTCAGGCCCCTTATAACAACTGTGCTCCATACTTTGGACAGTCCTTCCCATGTCTCACTTCCATTATGTCTGCTACATATAGTCTTTCCAAGTTAGGAAACCCCACCACCCAACAAGAATATTAGCAACACAAATTTTCTCCACACCCCTATGCCTAGCATAATATCTCCTACAGAACACATTTCATGCTTGGTTTATCTATTAATGTGATTTTCATTCTTCCAGCCATAATCAGACTGACTTACACTTTTCATATCATCCCACATGCCCTCAGAGCCAGAAATTTCACCATGAAACAGAAAAATTAATAATTTTATAGAAGCATACAGACTTCAGTGTACATGTCCAATCCACATATCTTATTTTACTCTACCTTCCTAGAACATGCAAAGGGCAATTGGGCAGAAAAATATGTAAGACTCAGTGAGGACAGGATGATTGCTACTCTCCAATTAAAGTGAGAAGAGAGAGAGAGAGAGAGAGAGAGAGAGAGAGAGAGAGACTGAGAGAGCATGCAGCATAAGAAAGTCACCCCACTCCCTCCAATTGACTTTTATGGTAGTTTATCTGCCTAGATTGAAACAACTGTATGTGTTACTCTTTCTCGGAAGGTAAAAACCAAAATATCATGTCAATTATCTGGAAATAAGTACAGATAAGCAAAGAAGACAAATTATCTTATCAATGATTTCTCAAAAGAGAAATAGAGGAGACTAAACGTATGCATGGAATTCACATTGGTTGGGCTTACAACTCTCTTAGAAGAAGGAAAGATGTCATGATTTAGGCTGCACTGAAGAACTTGACATGTGGGATAGCCAAGTATTCAGGGTCCAAATGGAATCAGTCTACATACTACTGAATATAAGGATTATGTAGAATTCTAGAGAAACCATTGGTATATCAATAAAGTACACACGTGTATACATGTTCTTTATTTCAGATAGTTCTAGCAAGGTTAATGTATTAGTCATCTCTCCATTCACTATGGCAACCAGCTGATATAAACAACTTAAAAGGAAGAAATCCTACTTAGGCTCCTGGTTTCAGTGGTTTCGTTCTGTACCTACCTGGTCCTATTGGTTTGAGGAATATATGGAGACAAACATGTCTGGCGCTTGTAGCAGAAGACTTTAACTGAATGTCTGGAGGTAAAAAAGCAAAAAAAGAGGGGAAGGTCCTGTGGTCCCAACACAGTCTTCCAAGATCTGTCCCCAATAACTTAAAATCCTCCAATGGGGCCCCACATCCCAGCAGCACAATAGCATGGGGACCAAGGCGTTATGCCATGCCAAACTTTGGAGAACACTGCATATCAAACCATAGCAGCTGACAAAGAACTTAAACTTAATTAAACTTAGTGGCTTGCAAAAGAAGAAACAAAAAAAGTACAAAAATAGGGGGACTTGGGAAAGGGCTGGAGGGGTGAGTGAAGGATAAGAGAGAGCATGGTAAGGGAGTGTGCCCAGAATAAACTGTATACTTATAGGAGATTTCCAAAGAATATATCAATTAAAAATATATAAATAAAAATGAAAATAAAGTGAATATGTTAGCCACCTGCCCGTATGAATATGGTCTATAAACAACAAAGCTAGGAAAAGAAACCCAGACAAGACAGCCAAAATTCCCATCTTACCATCCTCTCTATCACTGTTCCAGGGAAATCCGTATTAACTCCTGTATTCAATGACCATTTATCAAGAAATACCTTTATGAAACTTTGAGCTCGGGGAGTTTAAGAGGAAAGGCAAAGCCATGGCTGCCCCTGCCTGCTTGATGAGTTAACACATACAGGATATAATCCTGTCCCTCCCTAATGATTAAACTCTCCAGGCAGGGACATTCACAGACATAGAAAGATTGATATGATACATCCAAAAAATAAAAAAGGCTTCAATTGGCTGTCAGAACTTTAATTAAAACACTTATAGATCAACTTCCCTGCAGCAAATGGTCTGTGCCACTATTACTATAGCAAGATGGATGGTCCCTGGGAAAACAGACAAGAACTCTCTCCTGGACTAATGTGTAATTTCATAGCCATTGATTTTTTTACTTTAAAAATTCTTCCCTGGCTCTTGGGAATTGGAACTTGTTCTGGGTGACCTGGCAGCAACGTTACTTTTTTGTTGTTTGCAAAAGGAGAAAACTATTTCCTAAACCCATTCATATTTTATCTTCATTGCCTTGATTCGAGACGAAGCTTAAGTTGTGTGGTAGGAATATTGAGAGACTCAGAAAGTAGCTACTGTAGGCGATAAAAGGTGAAAAGGGTCAGGTTGAGTAGGGAGAAGGGAAACACGATGAGAAGGAAAGGTCGGAGGGTAGTAGTGAATAAGAAATGAGCAAGAGAAATAACTCAAATACTTTTATAAGATTACCAGTAAAATCTGAAAAGACTAAATTACAATTTCAAATAAAAAAATTACAAATTGGCAGAAGGTATTATTTTTTATCATTTGTTTTATTCACTGAACAAAATCTTATTTAATGCTTCCGATGTACTATATACAAAGGTCATATTATAAACCTAAGGATAGATATATCTTTCGACTGCAACAGACCAGCTACACATACCAATTTATAGCAGGTGTAACAGCATGCACAGGACATGTGCAAGCCTAAACCAGACCAGCTCCCAGCACAGAGAGGAAAATGGGCATGAGCCCAGGACTACTGGCAATTCTTAGTTGCTAGGAGATGAAAGGTCAATTTTCTCTTCTTAGAGCTGCTGACAAGTCAACCAGGAAAAGACTACACATCCAAGAATATTTGGGCAGCACAGATTAGCCTTGATGGTTGAAAAAGAAAAGAAAAGAAAACAAAGTTGGGTGAGATGAGAAGAGGGTATGGCTAGGAGAAGAGTTGGGGCATGGGGGTGAGCATGATCAAAGCATATTGTATGACTTTCCCAAAGGACTAACAAAAAATAAATAAACCCACAGGCAGATTTTATCCACAAACTCATATTCTGTGTATGACTTTTATCACTGTGTAAAATATCTTTAAAATGATCTTTACTCAAAATTTCAGAGCTTGAAGTCCACGGTACTTGCTTCCATTGACTACAGTCATAGAGGCAGGAGCACACAGCAGGGGCTACTACTTGCTGCATGATACTCAGAAAGCAGTGAAAAGAAAAACAGAGGGAAATGAGCAAAAAAAGGACTAGCCCCGAGTGACCCACAGTGAGGTTCCACAGCCTAAAATCTTCAGAACCACCCAAAACTGCATTATCAATTGGCAACCAACCACTCACAGTACATGAGTCATAGTAGGACACTGATCATCCAAAACCTAACACCCCATAGTACAAATAACAAAACAAAGCTTATAAAAGCTGTTCAGGTTCTTGAAGTAGATATACCACTCTATAGTTGGCTATAGTCAGAGATGTATAGACATAGTTATAAATATCGTTGTCATAAATAATGTAAGCAGAAGCATTGGCTTTAAGATAGAATGAAAGAGAATTTTTCTTCACTCTTGTTCATGTGCACATATTAACAGTTCCTCATCACTATGTCCTGAGATGACTTATCCTGGTACAGCCCAAATAATAGTACCATATTTCAAAGTATATAAGATAAATCATTTTTATGCTGTCCAGATAAAAAAGTATGAGATATGAAGAAATAGGCAAACTCCAGCACTATAAATATGTTATTATAGAACTGACAAAATGAGAGAACAAATGAGAATTGGTGTCATACAATGGTTATACAAATCTTTGAATACTAAATGTGTTTCAGAAACTTCTGATCAAAAGTATTTATGTGCAACATTGAAGCATCACATATAGCCTCTCTGTTGAGTGGTATTGTGGTCACTGTGTTATAAACAAGTAAACTGAGGCACATAATAATAATCTATAAATAGATAAATGTATCATAGGTATAGCCGGCAGAACAATGCCCCCTTTTTCTGAAGATTCCCCCATCCTAATACTCAGAAGATATAAATCTGTTAGGGTAAATGGCATAGGGAATTATGATTTCAAATGGACTCAAATTTTTAATTATCTGGCTTTAAGACAAGATTTGAGTTGGAGAGGTGATTTAGTATGCAAAGTACTTGCTGCACAAGTATAAGGACCTGAGTTCAGATCTCCAGAACCCACATAAAAACTCAGCATGAGGAATGCTGGGAGGTGAGACAAGTGGATCCTGGGATCTTGTTAGTCAAGGTAGCCAATCAGTCAGTGAGAGGTACTATCTCAATAAGTAAGGTAGAAAGCAATTAAGAAAGACTACAGCCTCTAAACACACCAGCTTGGACAGTTGGGAATCTTAGCAGAGATTGGATTTTCTTGAACTATCCATGTGAAATCAGTGTAAAAAGTAAGGGTTCTTTAAAGCTCAGAAAAGATGGCAGAGTGATATGATATAAGAAAGGATCATTCTTAGTGACATGAACATGGTGGAAGAGGAAAGGGATGTAAGGATCTTTTGAAGGTAGAAAACTCAAAAAGTCAGGCTCTTTATCATGTGTTGAAGACTTGATCCAGAATTCACCAGTAGTCATAGTTAAAGTCTTGGAGCATGAGGGCTCAGGTACCTGGAATGGACTAGTCCATTTATAGATTCTCAGTTTACTAAAGTCTTGGGGGACAGGTTTCCTATGAAAGTGATACTCCACTTTAAGTATGGCTGCTATGAGATGGATGAGATGCTTTCCTACTGCCACAGACTCCCTGCCATGACGTTTGCCTCGATTCAGGCCCATGAAGTGCAGATCCATGTGATGATGGTCTAAACTATGAGTCATACTCCTCCATCAATTCCTCTTCTTCTTGGGTATTTTGTCAAATGAACAGAAAGTACACCTGCTAAGAACTACCTCAGATTTCTAGCTTACAGAATGTAAGGGGAATAATCCAAGTTGTTTTGGCATCAATAAAGTTGAGGTAATTTATACCTCAGTTGTAAAAACCTAACACTGTAATGTCTGGCTACTGGGGAAACTAACCCCTCAGCCAGTCATAGGCCCACAGTGACATCTACTTACTGAAGAGTGAGATAAACTAGTAACTGGACAATCCAAGAAGCCAGAAGCCTTGGAACAAGAGGGACCTATTCTTTAACCAGGCCAAAGGCCTGGAAACCCTATGATGAACTGTTAATGCAAATCTGTATTTAAAGGCTAGAGAATTGGTAGTCTGGTGTCCCAAGCAATAGAACACACAGAAAACCTATCTGCTCAAGAAGAATTGAACAGGTAGAGAGGAAACAAACTTTCCTTTTTTCTCAACTTTTGTTCTATCTGCCCCCCAGCCTATGACAGGTAGGTCTTCTCCAACCAAATTGCTAACACACATGCCAATTGACTCTGAAAACATCCTCCCAGACACAGCCAAAACTTCACAAGTTTTCTAGATGTCTCTCAAGTCAGTCCATCTGGTAGGACACATAAGCCATCCCACCATCTCCCCTGGATTCATGCTGTATGGATGCTTCCCCCTATCCCCTTTTCTTCTTTAGGTTGTCCTTTTCACAGCACCTAAAAGGAAATCAAATCATTTTACTACTTGGTTCAAACCTTCTCTGTGACCTCACCATCCATCCCTGACCAGTGTTCAAGCTTTCTCAGCCACACTGGTCACCTGATTCATCCTTGATGGGTCACAGGCACTGGAACCCCTGTACCTTTCATTGTTTGTCTGGTGGTGGGAGCATTTTTTTCTATTTCACTGCAGGCTTTTATTTTTCTAAACCTACTTTACTTAAGGCTCTTTAATGTTTCAACCTCCCTTCTAGGCCTCTAACCAAAGGTAGGGAAGAAAGATGGTTAATAGGACAAGGGGCTTGTGAATCTGTTTAGAAGTAGTTCTTTGGGGCAATTCCAATCTTTGTTGTCAGGAAGTCAGCAGTCCAGTCCAATAGGAATTAGTAGCAGCAACTCAATTGAGCAGAACCTGTAAGGGTCAACTGATTGGCTTGAGTCAGCAGAAACTGCAAGAACCAAGCAGACTATCATAAGAAGTTCTTTGGCACATTTCTCTCTACTAAGTCACAACATGTGAAGATCAGCAAAGTATTGCATAACATAGCAATGCAAAAGCATCCTCTTATTGTTTTATTGGGTCCCATTTATATAATTTCCAAAGATCACACGCCCTCTCAAACATCCTCTCCACCAAAACATCACGTGCCCTCTCACATGTCTGTTTCATCAAAACAGCCTCTCACAGCTTCCAGAAAAACATCACATGACACAACTCACTTTCCAAAGAAACCAGAAATTTCCACTTCATTTCACAGCACTTATCTTTTTTCAGCTAGATTTCTGCTTCAATGTCAATCAACCTAAAAGCCCTTTTCAGGGTCATTCTATCTAAGGTGTTAGTTTCTTTCATCCAACTGTTCCACCTTATTTATCTTTATCTCATTTTGGTGCCATGTACACCAACACGCAAATATAAACAAATGTGGGGAGAGATAGAGACACAGAGAGATAGGCTGGTTTATGTAAGAAATTGACATGCCAATGTGGATGGGGGAAATCTACAAGCACCCAGTCCTTAGATGAAGGACTTCAGGCAATAAATGGCTCCTGAGAGAAAAATTAGGCTTCGTTGGGCATTTCTGATAGGTTATTCAATTCCAAGTAGTTAGCCCTAAACATATGGACATGTGAGCAATAGTACATAACCTCAGTAAAATAATTAATGAGCAGTTATGAATCTAAGAGGAAATAGGGGAGGTCATGAGAGGATTTGGAAGCGGAAGAGAAGAATAATGTAAATACAGTATGAACATATAAAATTCTTTAAAAATAAATTTTTAATTTTTTAAAAAAGAAATATTAGCAGACACAATGGTGAGGACTGAGTTGAGACTCTTTGGCATGCTGTCAAGCTCGAGACCCAGGAACGTACTACACGTTAAACATCCTCACCCTTTTGCAACCTGACGTGTTTCTTAAGGCCTTTAAATTATTGGATTGGACCTACCCAAGTTGTGGAGGCAATCTGCTCCTCTGAAATTCTAGTTCTTTGGAGGGTACTCACATCTGAAGGAAATATCTTCAATACACGTAGACAATGTACTGAAAACTAGATACCATGGTCTAGCCACACTGGCACATAGCATTAGCTATCACAGGGCATTTTATGTGTTTATTACCAGCCTCTCCATCAGAAGATAAGATCTATAGGAATAGGAATTTATCTGTCATAGCTACTGTGATTTCTCTATTACCTGTAAGTGTCTGCATAAAAACTTATACTCAATAAATGTACTGAATACATACATTCATTGTGTATGGTGACACACTGCTTATCCTCAGAAAGCCAGCTTCCCTGATAGACTTCACCGAGTGCATGATGATGGAATGAGCTAAGGCGGTGCTTAAGCTAAGCTTAAGTGTAATGGAGCTAAATTATTCTTCAGAAGCTGAGAGGCATAATGGAAATCCCCACCTTCACCACCCTCATGTTCTCCAATGCTACACACAGCAATAGGCTCACTGTTACGGGTGCCAGAGAGGAAGGAAATGAGCCACGTGGATCCCTGGGTGGAGTACTGAAGAGCTGAAACCCAGGTGGAGGACAATGAAGAGGAGTTTGCAATCCCTGAGACAGGGATCACAGAGGAAGAACACAGAGCAAACCCACTGACTGTGCTAAAAATCCTGCCACTCATCAGAGATAGCTCAGAGTTTTCCTGACAGCTCAAGGCCACTGTCCATAGAGGTGCATATATTGTGTATGGACAAAAAACAACCACCAAAAAGAGTACAAAGAATTTTAAAGGCCATCCCAACTCAATGTCCAAATGTGCATACGCCACATAAAACCATCATGACATAGTGTGACATCTGCTATATTCCTAACTGGTAAACCATCCTTAAACCAGTGCTTTAAGTAGGAGGTGATAAACAAAAAGCCCAGAGCTTCTCTCTTCACCTTTACCCTCCATCCCAGTGGCTCAAATGTGTCTCTCTTTGCTGCCTACTACATACTTGACTGTGAATTATACTTTATTTATAAATCCTGTTTCCCCAGCAGCCGTAATTTCTATCTTTCTATTTTATCCTGAGGTTGGAACCAAGCATCAGGTATGAAAGTATATGACCTAGGGTCTGGTGCATACTGGGGGCCTCAAATAATATGTGTCATCAATTTACCCAGTCATTTCTTATCCCTTAGCACAGATTGTATGACAGGAGCAGTAATAATTCATACCTACTCTATGACATCTTTTCTGCATACTCTAGCTCTATTCAGAGTATCACTTGTTGTGTCTGTGAAGCCCAGCAGGCATCTCATACTGCTCTGAAACAAGTATGTCTCCATCACACACAGAGTCTCTGAAATCATCAGTCTCATTTGGATGTTCTTGCCCAAGCTACTAGGAGTAGAACATGCCAAGGAAGACTCACTGTTACAACTGCAGCTGTGTTTTAGAAAAGAGAGGTTTATCCACAAACTTCCAGAATTAAGGGAGTAGAGGAAAAACTGTGTTCCATCCACTAATGGATCACCAGGCCAAAAAGATGGCATCACCAGACTCAGATATCATTTCCTACCACTGCTGGGAGCTTCAAAGGGTTATTTCATGACTCGTACATTTCCTACAGGGTGAAAATACATGCTTCATTGAGTAAAAATGAGGGGAGAAAAGTAAAAGTATGTACAAATGATCTAGAGAAGAGAGGGCAACCAATCCCTATTGCACTTTCTTCTCCAGGCATGACGAAACTGGGGCTTTGGGCCATGTAATTAATACTCTTATAAGAACTCAGAGCGAAAGATAACCTGACAGCGAAAGCCAAGGATGTGGCCATCAGGAGGCTCTGAGGAAGATCACAATTATGTCATCATCTAATCCAAGATGTCCATGTCTTCCTAGTGATAAGATGTACATGGTGTTGACTTAAGGTATTATTAGCCTTTGGTAGCCTGTTATAGTGGCCTATGCTAATCTAGCATGCTGTTTCTTCTTGGGACTCAGTGCTAGAACAGAGACTGGTTCTCACAGTTCTGTCCTGTCCCAAGTCTCCCACAGTCAGACTGAGAAAGTTCACAGACACATACATATACCACTTTGCTCTTCTATTCCACATAAAGAACAAAGAACAAAGAATATAATATAATATAACTAAGAAAACTTCCCCATCTTCACAACAGATACCCAGAACCTCCCACTCAATTCAGGTTAGCTAGTTCCTGCTGCACAATTGAGCTTTCTTCCCACTTCCCATCACTGAACCCATCAAGCTAGATCAGGGCTGCTCATCTGTGGATCTCTAAGATGAAACAAGTTTTATATATGCAGTCCCTCAACCAATTATGGGTAAGAAAAGTTGCTAACATCAACCCTACATATTTTACTCATGGAAACCCAGCACAAAGCTGTACTGGAGTGAACCCAAAGCAGACAAATATGTGTACACAGTGGGAGGAATATCAACCTGAAAACCATATAAAAAGGGGTGGAATCAGCATCAGGATCCTCGTTAAAGATGAAAATGCCAAGGCACGTGTATTTATTCTGATAAGATCACATAGAACTAATAGGTGAGTTTTAACCTTGACCCTAAGGTCTTAAATTCTCAGAGAAAAAGTGATCTAGAGAAGATTTAGAGCAGTGGTTCTCAACCTTCCTAATGCTGCAACACCTTAATACAGTTCCTCATGTTGTGGTGACTCCAGCCATAAAATGATTTTTATTACTTCATCTTAACTATAATTTTGCTACTGTTACAAATCTTAAAGTAAATATCTGTGTTTTCTGATGGTCTCAGGCAATCCCTGTAAAATGGGTCATTTGACACCTTCAAAAGGGGTTTCAACCCATAGGTTGAGAACTTCTGATTTAGAGGCTTTCAGCTCTTGATTGGAAGATAACTGCATCTTTGTTTCATTCACTTATCACTGAACATTAGTTTTTCTTTCAGGTTATAATTAACCAACCAAAGTCATATGATCAGTAACTGTAACTATCATCAGTGGAAATCACACTGTATTGTTCCCTCTTCTATTCCCATAGCGATACTTGATGCTAGGTGACATATAAAAAAGGAGTACATTCATCCCACAGGCTGAGAGATCAAACAGAATAATGGCAGCTTTGCCAATCCCAGCTTCATCGCCTCACGATAAATGGCTTCAGAGTGGGGAAGCCACAGCAAGACAAGAAGCTAGAGAGACCAGGATGTGGCCAGAATTGTCCTTTTCTGGTGATCCAATCACAACAAATAAGGGTACCACAATAACTGCCTTGATTTCTTCCAAGGCCAGCACCCCCCAAAACCTAAGAACCTAGGACATTCCACTAAATGTTACATTCTCCCATGTCACCACAGCAAGAACTACTTTTCCAAAACATCTGAAGACCCATGCATCCATGCTACAACGTATAGGTATTGTCACATCCTGCTGCAATTACTGTAAATATCACAAAATACCATTTATATTCAAAATTACAGTAATGACTAAACTTGTTGCTAAAGTTGAGGTACATATTTATCATTTGTGTTCTCTCTTAAAACCTCTGATAATTTTATTTAAATATAAATTGATTTGCAGTGAATTTAAAGTAGATATTTAACAATTGGAGATGTATTATAATAAATAAAATTTTATATTTGTTACAACATAATAGATATTGCTAGATAAACTTTAAAATACTAGTCTCCAATATTAATCTTCACCTGACCTTCCACTTGTCCAGAGAACACGCGGTTTATAACTTGTAATGCAGTAGATTTTTGTAAAGGGAGCAGCTGTGGAAAGCACACTGATCTATGGAAAACATAAAGAAGCTTGGAGATGTGAGGCTACAAGCATTTGTATTTAGGCAGACATCTATATTGTCAGGATAATTGGCTCCTTCCAAATCCCTGAATAAAATTCTGGCATAAAGATAATGCAAACTAGCCTAGGCTAAGATAGCCTGTGCTATTTGCTGCTGCTGCTGCTTAGGATGCAGGGAAGACCACTGACAAGTTCTCCCACTTCAACACATTAGCCAAGTGGAAATTGGGTTTTCCATTCTATCCAGTACCTTTGACCACCTAGCAAAATTAGCAGCCATTTTAGAAAATGGATTTAACAACAGTGACTATGCTTTACAATTACATGGTATTTTAGTATTGCCCTCAAGTATTAGTATCTTAACTGAGGCCTTCCAGTAGCTTAAAGCAAGAGTCAAAAGGTCAAATGCCCTCATGGGCTAAACACAGTGAGTGAAGATGACGTCAGAGGCTTATGACACTCCTGGTATATTGCAGTGCAACTTGGAAATACTAAAATCCTTGCCACGTTGCCAACCCACCAGGATTTGCAGACATTGATTCTCTGTATAGGGTTATTATACCAATAACCTGTGTTTCTAGAGTTGTACATGTCTTTTAAAACCAGTATTCCAGAATTTTGTGTAACATATCCTGCTATGATCCAAATTCATCCAGCCTGACTCCATAACAACCAACTTGATGCATGTAGAGAAAGGGTTTCTCATGCTGAGAGCAGAGTATCCCAGTGGTAGCCTCCCTGGTCCTCTTGAACACACCGTGTGAACATCATTCAACAAAGACCTTCTTTTCGAATGCATGGTCTTTGCAGGTATTAAGAATTGCATCTACAGATGGGAAACTGGGCTTCAGAGAGGTGACTCACTAAGCTCAACCTCACACAGCTGGTAAAGAGTTGAACCAGACTGTACTTCAGGGCTCAGCTGGTCTCACACAAGTATGACCTATCTGCCTCCATGTCTCACTTGCTAAAATGTTCCTCAGCAGTCTATTAAGAACCAGTGCTGGCTTGATCCAGATGTCTCTGGCCTCTAACTTTCTCGCTGAGATGTATTTAACAACTTTAAAACAGAAGCAGAGAACACCTGCTCCAACTGCTTTGCTTGCCTCTGGGAGTTGACGCTCTAATCAGTTGATCTCCTGCTCTTCCAATACCCAGATGCATATACTCTGATTTACACCAACGAGCATCACAGAGCAACTTTGATTTTTTTTTTTTACATTTGCCCAAAGATTTTAACAGGTTGATATTAGTCAGCTGAGGTTCCCCCTCTTTCTCCTCACTCATGGAAACATCATCATGACTTGCTGGTTCTTCTGGAAATAGCCACTTGCCATAGTGATAAATCTTAGGTTTGCTCTATAACCTCTGATGCATTTCACATTTTCCCACCAAATTCCACTGTCCAAATTTGGAGTCCCAACTTGACCACAAACAGATATGATTTCAGTTTGTGGGATTTTCCCAGCTTTTCTCTGCATTACGGCTACAAAGCCTGTACCACCAGCTGTGTATGAGCCAGCCCTCCAAAAAAGGTAATTGTGCTCTGTGATAGAATCGCAGCCTGCTCAGCTCGGGTTCTGCTGCCAGCTCTGCTCCTCCAGCAGCCTTTTCAGGATTCTGGAGCCACTTCCAGCCCCTCCGCCCACTCACCAGTTAATGATGTAGGCCCCTGGAACAGCTCACAGTCTTTTAAAAGCCCCAAGGAACAAAACAGAGGAAATGAGGCTTTCCCATCTTCCCTACTTCCCTGAGACTCTGCTCTTATTTTCTTCATCACACAGACCCCATTAGTCTCCCACTCATTCAATTCAGAGCTGTTTTCAAATTATCTATCATGGCCCAGGCATTTAGTTTAGATCTTGGAAAAAATAAACTAAGTAAGACCAGTGTCTTCTGCAAGATCTCAAGGAGCAGAGAAATGGATAAAGGGACAACAGGGAAATTCAGCAGTTTTCAGAGCATATAGATGTTGCATTATATCATGATGTATATGTATATGTGTATGTATGTGCATAGATATATAGATAGATACATATACATATAATGTATTTGTATGTGTATGTGCATGAGTATGTATGTTACAAAGCTCCAAAGTCAAGTCTAACTTGGAAATCACACAAGTACCAACTCATAATTTTGAGTCACAAATTTATTCTGGCAGTAAACACTCAATCTCAGAGTCTTCTAGATTTTGGGATTGTAGAATTCCTTTATTTTTCATTTATGGGCTCCTGTATCCCAAGCAGTTGACATGTCATAGCCCCTGTACCTTCCAGAATGCCTTTCAAATCAAACTATTTTTTTTCTATGTGCACTACTTTAAGCAAGTCTTACAGTGTTGCAGCAGGATGCTGGTCTCTCTATTTTAAGGAAAGGAAGATGAAGTTCATGGAGGTTAAGTGGTTCTCACAAGGTTGGAGAGAAAGTCAATGGGCCAGGCTGAACCGCCTCTCTCAGTTTGAGAAGTTGTGTTGTTTCCATGATGCAGCCCTTCTGCCTTCCTGGGAGACACTTTGGCTCATGCATACCCTTCCACCCTTTCTCCTCTTGGTCATGAAGACTTTTCATTAGCCATGGGACATTTCCTGACTGTCTTAGAGCTTCTAGTGCTGTGAGGAAACACCATGACCAAAAGGCAAGTTGGGAAGAAAAAGGTTCATTTGGCTTATACTACTGTATAGCTGCTCACCATTGAATGAAGTCAGGGCAGGAACTCTAACAGGATCCTCGAGGCAGGAGCTGATTTAAAGACCATGAAGGGGTGCTGCTTACTGGCTTGCTTCACATGGCTTGCTCAGCCTGCTTTCTAATAGAACCCAGGACCACCACCCAGGGATGAAACCACTCACATGGCCTGGGCCCTCTAATTGAGAAAATGCCTTACAGCTGTATCTCATGGAGGCATTTCCTCAACTTCAGCTCCTTTCTCTCTGATGATTCTGGTTCATGTCAAGTAGATACACAAAACCAGCCTTTACAATAACCTACCTTAGAGATGTATACCAATAGTCCTCAAGTTTTTCTGTTTCACTGGGAAAAAAAAGGTTCAGGATTAGGCTTGTCTATGCTAAGATTTACCCTGACCCTAAGACAAGCTTGAAGATGTCATTTAGTCTTTCCAATCTTACCTGCTGGGGAGCTTGAGACATATACAAGTTCACATTCATTTTAGAAATAAAATAATCTCTTGCTTAAAGTGTTGAATAATTTTCCTGCAAAACAGTAAGTCCTGGACCAAGTGTAGCCATTGATGTTGATACAAAATTATCACAAACATGTTGTTTCTGCATATCCTGCCTCTGACAGTAAACAAGAGAATGAGATGCAGTGGTATAGAGATAGCTCCTGTGTTGTGAGCACCTTTTCTGAAGAAGGCCAGTGGTTACATGATCAGTGGCACTCAGAGCTACCCTGTGAACTACTCTCTCAATGGCTTCTGGATTCTGAGTCCTCCTTATACCAAAAATATACACAAAGGGGAAATGTGATAATTTACTGGCTCTACCAGAAGGTCTTTTGAAAGAGACTTTGGAGTTTAAAGAAAGGATGGAGTTCTAAAGCCAAAGTATGTGCTAGATAAGAAGCAAGCCTATAGGACATCAGTATGAGAATCAGAACAGGAGATCCAAATAGCCATCAATACTGTGAAGGAGGATGATGACAGTTACAGAGATGAGGAGAAGAAAGAGAGAAAGGAAGGAGAAAGAGAAGGAAGGAGAAGGAGAAGATGACAAGTAGGAAGAGAAGGATTAATAAGCAGGACATGGAAGAATGGGGCAAGGGGAGTATCTGTGACATCTGGAGCAATAATTGCAGAAAAAAGAACTACAGTACAATCACTGTGGTGGGATTTGAACCATACTCTCTATGCTCTTGACCATTGGCAGCCACAGATCCCTCTGCCTCCTGGGACTGAGCAAGTAATAGAAATGAAATTTGGGTAGGTGGAGAGGCCAGTATCTAGGTAGACAGCATATGGTTAATTAAAAAAAGTCAGCTGCTAATGTATTTTAGACAAATGATATTGTGTGGGAACATGAGCCAAATATGTCTGGTCTCCAGACTTTTCAAGAGAAGCCAGAAATCCAGATATCCATGGGAAAATTCCAGTGTTTTAATGTTGAGCACTAATACACACAAACACACACACACACTCATCTAAGGGGTGGATTCAGTCTACAGGCCTCCAACTTGAAAAACTAACTTAGAGGGGAAGAAGGGGTGTTTTTAGTGCAATGTCAAAAACTCTGTTTTTGAGCAGAGACAGGAAAGCAGAGAGATGCATTATCCTCATTCCAGAGATGAGAGCACTTAGAGGTAATTTCTAGGAGCAAACTCCAAGAGAAAGAACTTATCGGGGTACATAAACCACTTTATGAATCCAGTGAAGAGACATGTATAACTCTAATTAAAATAGAGAAAGAGCCAGGTTTGCCCTCCCAGCTGAAACAACTGAAACACAATAAATGAGTTGGAGATAGGAAGAAGTCCAAGGGACACTGGGAGGAAAGGGAAACAAATGGAAATAAAGTTAATGATACATACATACATACCTGCATACATGCATACATACATGCATACATGCATACATACATGCATGCATACATACATACATGCATGCATGCATACATGCATGCATGCATACATACATGCGTACATACATGCATACATGCATACATACATGCATGCATACATACATACATACATGCATACATACATAAGCAGATACCATGCTGAAACCCATTACTTTGTATGGCAATGTGATATGTTAATTTTTAGAGTAATAGATTGTAGACATCCTGTCTTATTGTCTGCTTCCTGCTCAGTCATGAACCAAACCTCTCTGCACCAGGTGTCCCTACCATCATAGTGATCTGCCCAAGTACTTGGGAGCAAGTGACTACAGATCAATTCCTCTGAAACCAAGAGTCAAATAAGCCCTTCTTCCACTTAAATGATTTCTATAGGGTATTTTGTCATTGAGATGCAAGCGTAGTGAATACATGGGATGAATACAGTTTCAGCTATGGATACATAGACATGAAAGTAGAGAATGGCAGCACATACTTCTCATATTCCCTGTTCTTTCCAAAAGGATTCTCCAGCTGGAGGCTGAGAAAACCTGAGTAACCCTCCTCTGAACCTGGGGCATCCTTTTGAAAACAAGCCTGCTTTTTGCTGCTATTTCTCAGTGCCTCTCTCATCTCCATAGACATGAGGCTTGTTCTAGGCAATGATAAAGCAACAAGAGCATGATGCACCCTGTCTGAAGCTTCTCTGCCTGCCATTTTCTTTACTCATGGCTCAGTCTCCACACCATGGTCATGTTAAATTACTATATCATCAAAGTTGATAACAAAATTACCAGTGTTGCAGGTAGCACAGTCTGACCACAAAGTAGTTATGCAGTCAAGGATGACTTTGAACTTCTGATACTCTAACTGCTGCCTCTACCTCCCAAGTATGAAGATACAGGTATCTACATATCACTGTCAGAATGCAGTCCAAGAATGGAGTTATGTGAGAATTCTGAGTACTTATGAGAAAACTCCAGGAATACCAGACAAGAATCTTATGATCTAAGCTTCTTCAAAACACAGAATTGTTCTTGGAATGTGTTTTCATGCTCCTTCCAGGTGTAGGAGATAGGAGTGAGTTTACCTGAGTCATTGTTATTTATATGCCTCTATCTATGGAAACCATGTTTTTGCCACATGTGGCTTGTCACCTTACTCTCGTGATTCTTCTTAACCCTCAGAGTATAAATCGCCTGATCCTCTGAATAAAGTTGGCTATTGCATGAGACATTGCATGACTCATCAGTAAACATAACACCACATCCAGTGTATGCAGTGCTAGAGATCAGAACATTGGGCATGTAAGACCATCACAAAATGAGCTACATTTCCAGCCCAAATAAATAACACTGAGTAAGAAAAAGGATTTTTTTCCTCTTGTGATGTTTCTTTGTAGCAAACTTCTGAGAATTTTTAAAGTTGTTGATTTAATAATTCGAAGTTCATAAGATTATTCCTTAGCCATATCAGTTCTGATCTGTACAAGGTCAAGGAAAATTGTTTTTAACCTTTGGGAAGTGAAATTTAGAGTTTATTGTTCTGAATCCCCCAGGTATATAATTATTACACAGTAATAAATTGTGTGATTGCATTTAAACTGTGCCTGAGTCCAGGAAGTACAGCAAAACAGAAGCTTCCGGGTACAGCTATGGCAGCAAGAAGCAGCAGGAACAGCCAGTGAGGAACAGTTCTCAAGGAAGAATTCAAGATGGTGCAGAGGCCTTACACCCAGTCTACTTTCAGCTGTTACTTTAAGTGATGGGGAAGATACAGCACATTACCCTGGACTTCCAAGTAGAAGAACAGAGGATCCCCAGCTGTACCCAAGGAGTGTGCTCTCAGATTCATCTAACAGAATGAAGTAAATGAAGCTCACATGTATTGATAATAAATGACCATGGCTGGGTAGTGTTCCATTTTGCAGCTTGCTCTTAGAGTTGAACCTTCAGTAAGACAGTGCCCTTGCTGGGCTGGGTTCAGGAAAACAGAGTCAGATTGCCTGGGCTTAAATCCAAGCTGTAGGATATCCTCAGCCCTTGACCTTGAGTTCTCCCACACTTAGTCACAGTGCCTTCCTAATGAGGTTATATGAAATCTATAAAGAGACACACTGAAAGTACTATGATGACATTAATTACAATACTGCATTTCAGGACCAGAAGTTAGGTCATCTGCAAAAATGCACTTCTCAGAGAACAAAAGTTAATTTTCATACTTTCATTAAAGCTTTCAAAAACACCATATGTTAAATACCCCACAGACTGAAACTGGATGTAAGAACACAATATTTAAGATAAGAAAGCACAGGTGTTTGTCTAACTTTGCTACTCAGTTGTGAGGGTCCCTGAGCAAGTCTCAGGAGGCCTCTGGGTACAGTTTGTTGCCATTTTAAATTATGCATACTCTTCTCAAAGGTGACAGAGGAAATACTTGTGAAAAATGATCTGTACACGTATCTACCAACAAAAAAACACCATTGTTCATTTTTCTTGATGATTTAAAACTACTGTCATGTAGGTAGAGTGGTATACCATAGTATGATAAAATTTTACCACATGGGGTAACTGTAAAGAATAACATTACTCCTCAGCTAGAGGGAAGGCTCTCTGCCCACCCATCTCCTCCCTTCCATGCTGGGATTTTATCTGCCTTGAATTTGAGTAGAAAGTGTTTGGTTTTGTTTGGTTGTTTGTTTGTTTGTTTGTTTTAAATCATCCAACCACATACCATCCAAAAATAAGTAAGCCTTGTTTATTTATTTGGGTTTTTGTTTTTGTTTTGTTTTGTTTTTATACTTTATTTACATTTCAATGGGTCTTTGTTTTTTGCAAAGACAGAGAGTGGTCCCAGACTTTAAACATGCTCAGCAAGCACAATGTCCCAGAACTACACCCTCAGCCTTTAGCAAGGTGTTTGTTTGTTTGTTTGTTTGTTTGTTTTAGTGAAAAATGAAAGAGAACTCCATAGGACTGCCTAACTTACTGCTACAACTTTCCAAAATCAGTATAACCTCTAACTCCGTTCCAAACACTCTTACACCAACAGATACTTGTAGCTTTCACCATCATCAAAGAAGGTTCTTATTGGAACTGCTAGAGACCATCACAGAAATCCACATCTGGTCACACACATCATAACTGATCAAAGTGGACAGAACAATGGTGGGGCACCAACCCTTCAACAAACACCATCCCCTAAGGCTTAGGGAACATCAGAGAAGAGGGGGTGGAAACATAGTAAGAGCCAAAGGACCAGGATGCAAACTGTGAGGGTGTGTCTTTTATATATAACAGGGGGGCTCCAGCCAAGAAAATTCAACAATATGGTCACCTATATAATACCTAAACAATGGCAACACCAGGTGACTTGCCAACATAATGGAGTAATCTCACAAGGCCCTACCCCTAGGTGAAAAGATGGAGACAATGGCTCCTGAGAGAAGCTATCTTCTT
>JADRCH010000060.1:2145351-2171589 GCA_019843965.1 Rhynchomys soricoides
AATGTAATACGGTACTCACTTATAAAATTCTCAAAAGTTTAAAATTTTTAATTTAAAATGATAAATAAACAAACAGTAAAAGAGATATCTGGCTCATAGATATGTAGGTATAAGGATAGAACGTAATTAAAATATCATAAAATTGTTTGGGTAGAAAAACATTATATTTAAATTTATGTAAATTTAATATAATGAACTAAGCAGAATGGAAATAAGCAGTTGAAACTAGATGTTTATTACCTGCAAAATTTGCTAATCCATGAGAGACTTGTCTAAAGTTTAAAAAATGGATTACAAACTACACTGAAAGAAACCCTTTTATACATTATGCAATCCTTTGTTAAACAGAAGATTAGCATAATTACTTTTTTCTCCACCCACACCTCCTTCTTCCCATACCTACTACCTGCATTATTATGACATTTTTAATTTGCCAGTGTTTAGAGAGTTTGTGTGTTATAGTAAAACAATGATTATAATCATGCATGATATTAATACTGTAAAACATATGTGACCAATAGCTTTTTACATGTGTATACAGTTATGTATGTCTGCATGTGTGGGGGCACATAAGTGTATGCAGATGTACCTACTGTGTTTGTGTACATCGGTGTGTCTGTGTCTATACGTATGTCTGTGTGTCTATGTGCCTGTGTCTATCTGTGAGTGTTAATGGGCAAGTATCAGGCTGCCATAAGGGAGTTTTCCTCCATCACTATCTATGAAATTCATTGAGTTTACAGACAAGGGCTATTCTTGGTAGCCAGCTTATTCTGGAGATCCCCTGTCTTTGCCTTCAGGGTGCTAGAATTAGACATGGGATGTCAAGCTCATGCACCATTTTTGTAGGTTCTTCAAATCTGAACTCGGGTCCTCTATGCTTGTGAGGCCAGCACTGAGTAATAGCCACAGGCCCTGAGTTACATCTTGAATACTCACTGTGTAGTGAGTGATCAGTCAGTCAATAAGCTAATGAATGAAACAAAGCTGGAAGGAGTATCAGAGTGAGGCAAGTCCTTTACTAAGTGTGATCTGTGATCTTTTCAGCTTTCTAGGAAATAAGAGCAACTACAAATGTGTGTGTTTCCCTGCTTCTTGCTATCTGAAAACCTTTTGTTTGGATTTTCATCAAAGAGCAAACCCTTGCCATGCCTTTTCAAGAAATTCGCCTTGATATTGCCTTCTAAGCATTTCTAATCCTGAGGGTTTCTGCCTCTTGTTATGAAAAGGGCAAATTGGCTGATTGTCACCTTCTTGTTTGATCTTCATTTGCTCAGACTTTGTTACCGAATAACCTGGCACTCACTGTTGTTGAACAAAGAGTAGAAAACAACGATGTGCCTGGAGACAGGAAAATCAAGAAATAGGAACTTATTTTATAAAGCTGTATTATCCCTGATGTAAGACAGTAAATGAGGAAGAAAGACAGTGAAAGGGAGAAAGAAGGAAGGAGAACTTCCCGTGACTGCAGATCTTCCAATATCTCCAGGCCTTTATAGCGTGGTGTTAGACAATGGGGATATAGATTAGGATTTGACATTAAGAATCAGAAAAATATAGATTCCAATTGAATGTCTGCCCTGACTCTCAGGAGAGTTGCCTTTCTAACCCTCTATTTATTCATCTATAAAATAGCAATCCTAGTTACACTGGCAGGGTCTATAAAACTGAGTCAATATACATGAAGTCTGTGGGTCACTGCTGAGTGCCAAACAAGGAGTACATGCTGAATAAGAATAGCAATTATTTCTACTCACCTAGGTTTTAGCCTTGTTGCACTATCTAAGTTGGATTACCAGTTAAGAGATTTAAAAATAACTTCTTTTTTTTTTTTTTTTTTTTGGTTTTTCGAGACAAGGCTTTTCTGTATAGCCTTGGTTGCCCTGGAACTCACTCTGCAGACCAGGCTGGCCTCGAACTCAGAAACCGGCCAGCCTCTGCCTCCCAAGTGCTGGAATTAAAGGCATGTGCCACCACTGCTTGGCTAAAGCAACTTCTTTTTGTTGTTGTTGTTGCTGTTGTTGTTTTTATTTTTCATATATTATTTACATTTCAAATATTTCCCCCTTTCCAGATCTCCCCTTTGGAACCTCACCATTCCCTTCCTCCTCCCCCTGCCACTATGGGGGTAATCTCCCACCTACCCACCCACCCACCCACTCTCGTCTTCCCTCCTTGGCATTCTCCTATACTGGGGAATCTAACACCCTCAGGCCAAAGGGCCTCTCCTCCCCCTGATGGATAACAAGACCCTCCTCTGCCACATATGTGGCCAAGACCATGGGTCCCTCCATGTGTATTCTTTGGTTGGTAGATCAGTCTCCAGGAGTATCAGGGGGTCAGGCCAGTTGCCACTGTTGCTGCCTCCCTGGGGATGCAAACTCCCTCAGCTCCTTCAGTCCTTTCTCCAAGTCTTCCATCTGGGACCTCACATTCAGCCCTACTGTTGCTGCGAAGTGACTCTTGGGTACTTCAAATGTTTGGGCTAATAACCACTTAACAGTGAGTACATACCATGTTCATTATTTTGTGACTGTGTTATCTTGCTCAGGATGATATTTTCAAGATCCATCCATTTGTCTGCGAATTTCATGAAGTCATTGTTTTTAATAGCTGAGTAGTATTCCATTGTGTAAATGTACCACATTTTCTGTATCCACTGTGGAGGGACATCTGGGTTGTTTCCAGCTTCTGGCTATTATAAATATGGCTTCTATGAACATAGTGGAACATGTGTCTTTATTACATTTTGGAGCATCTTCTGGGTATATGCCCAGGAGTAGAATAGCTGGGTCCTCAGGTTCATTTTTCTGAGGGTCCGCTAAACTGATTTCCAGAGAGGTTGTATTAACTTGCAATCCCACCAGCAATGGAGGAGTGTTCCTCTTTCTCCACATCCTCGCCAACATCTGCTGTCACCTGAGTTTTTGATCTTAGCCATTCTGACTGGTGTGAGGTGAAATCGAAGAAGAAGACCTCAGAAGATGGAAAGATCTCCCATGTGTATAGATGGGCAGTATTAATATAGTTAAAATGGCCATCCTGCCGAAAGCAATCTACAGATTCAATGCAACCCCCATCAAATCCCAACTCAATTCTTCATAGACCTAGAAAGAGAAATTCTCAAATTCATATGGAATAACAAAAAACTCAGGATAGCAAAAACTATTCTCTACAATAAAAAGACTTCTAGGGGAATCAGCCTCCCTGACTTCAAGCTGCACTACAGAGCAGTAGTGATAAAAACTGCATGGTATTGGTACATTGACAGGCAGGTAGATTAATGGAATAGAAGTGAAGACCCAGAAATGAACCCACACACTTATGGTCACTTGATCTTTGACAAAAGAGCTAAAACCATACACTGGATAAAAGACAGCATCTTCAGCAAGTGGCGCTGGTTCAACTGGCAGTCTACATGTAGAAGATTGCAAATTGAACCATTCTTATCTCCCTGTACAAAGCTCAAGTCCAAGTGGATCAAAGACCTTCACATAAAACCAGACACACTGAATCTAATAGAAACAAAAGTGGGGAAGAGTCTTGAACACATGGGCACAGGGGAAAAGTTCTTGAACAGAACACCAATACTCTAAGATCAAGAATCGACAGATGGGACCTCATAAAATTACAAAGCTTCTGTAAGGTAAAGGACACTGTAAATAGGACAAAATGGCAACCTACAGATTGGGAAAGGATCTTTACTAATCCTACATCAGATAGAGGGCTAATATCCAATGTATACAAAGAATTCAAGAAGCTAGACTCCAGAGATCCAAATAACCCTATCAAAAAATGGGGAAAAGAGCTAAACAGAGAATTCTCAACTGAGGAAACTTGAATGGCCAAGAAGCACCTAAAGAAATGTTCAACATCCTCAATCATCAAGGAAATGCAAATCTAAAGCAACTTCTAAAAAAGGAAAATTCTTACTGTCAAGAGACTTGAATGTTCTAGTTCAGGACAATGGGAATAAATATACACTGAACAGGTCATCTACTTTACATGAATGTCATTCACATGGAAGAGAATTCTATGAGACATAATCACTTTTAAACTGGAAGGACCTTGAGGCCTCATTCAGTGGTCTTTAATGTAGTTCCCAACTTTTGACACCACCATATTCAATTAACACCTTGATAAGCACATATTTGGGGTCCCAACTCAAAGTGTCTATTCAGTATATCCAGAGAGGCATGTGATTTTTTTATTAATTACAAGTTCCCATGTTAGTGCTGATGCCAATGGCTGGGGAACATAGCTTGAGAGCCACAGATCTTCATAGATGCTTCTTTACATTTGCTATATATTAGAACCATCTAGAAACATAAAATTATAAAACTTAAAGGATGCCTTGTCCTAATTAAATCAAAACTTCTACATGTATATTCAAAACCCTTAGTTCTCAAGGAGATTTAACAAAAAGCCAACTCATTTTCTAAGTGAAAAGTCAAGACTCTCTTATTGATAAAGGACAATGTCTACATTCTGTGTCTCCTGTCTTCAACAGACGGTTTTTGATGGTTCATTAATGAACACTGACTCTCAGAAAAAAAGTGAAGTACAACATAGTTGATGTGATAAGTTTCTTTATTTGGAGAAACATCAACAGCCTGGGTCATTAATATACTAGTTATATCAAAATATCACATGTGAACACACATATTTTATACATAATATATGTAATAATTTATTAGCAATCTTGATGGCTTAAAGCAACTGTTACCATCTTGAAGCGTTTGAGTCTGTTATACTCAGACTGCAATCACCTTAGAGTTTGGCTAGAATAATGTCCACTTATAAACCCATTCTGATTTCTGTTAGGAGGGATCATATCTTCATTTGCTGTCATTAAAGACATTGTTTCCTTTTCACATAAATCTCTTTATAGGGCAGCTCTCAACATAATACCTGACTTCCTTTACAAGGAGACTGAGAGCAACATAGTGGGAAAGAAAACCCTAACCCACCTTTATGATATTTAGAAGTGATATCTCATCTCCCTTGTTCATCAGAAGCTCCTCACTACATCCAGGCCACATTCAAGCAAAGAGGATTATACAAGACCATGTAAACCAAAGGTCAAGAGTCTCAGTAGGGGGTTGAAGGCTGTTACAGCAGAATGTCAGGAATTTAAAAAAAATACTCATAGTAAACCACAGTGCTCTCAGAATACAGAAAATAATATAGAAACATTAAAGTGAACTCAAAGCTTCAGAGAGATGGCTTCCACCTTGGTTATCCATGTCAGTATAGAAGCAAAGGAACCATAAGGAGCAGAAAGGCAGAGAGTTGCACAAGAAGAGAAGCCAGAAATAAAGATTTTCCTGTGTATTTCCCAAGGGCTTAAAGGAAAAGAACTTCTGAAAAATCATTACAAAGGTGTAACATGATGCTTTACTGGAACGGAAGAAACTAGTGGAATATCGAACAAACAGAGGGCAACTGTACTATTCTTATTAAAGGCATTAGGAAAAATATGTAAATATTTAATTTTATCCAGATGACTAGGCTGGCTGAATAAATGGAATAAATAGAAACTCAGTCTTAAATCTTGATGAAATTATCCCATACCTAGAGATTAAAATAATATGCTACACAAGAACAAAGAGACTATTTTCATATAAGTAAGTTATTCACTTGGTCCAGGGAAAGTTCACAACTAGAACTTGATTCTTCTGTGTTTGAACTCAATATTTTCCCTCTATAACTGTAGCTATTGCTCAGTAATACACAAACAATCTCAGAGTAGATCACAAGAATTATAGACAATGGACTTACTCTATTTTAGACATGTCTCCCAGAAGCTCAACTGTTTTCATAGATGAGAAACAAATAATCAAGTGCTTTACACTAAATGCAACTTATTTTACTCCCAATATCTACCTGGGCAAAAGGTATTATCCTAGAAATATGGAACAATATCAGAATATGTATATATATATATATATATATATATATATATATATATATATATATATATATATATATATATATATATACATATATATTCATCAATTGCAGCATATTTTCCCAATGAATATTAACTAAGGGTCAGATATGAGCCAAGCATTGAACCAGCTACTGAGGTTTCAGACCTAGGAAGGGCATATCGCTTGCAAAGTAACTTTTGTCAAAAAAGGTAATATTCACATGTTCTGAGAATATCTATGGAGGATATCTATGGGGGTGTTATTATTGCACCTACCACAAGAACTAGCAAAGCTAAAATAAGCATCTTTGAGCATCTTAGTGAAGATATATAGAAAGGTATGGTTAAATTTGAAGCAGGGGAGAGATAAAATAAATCTGAGGAGGCCTGTACAGACAGACAGCTTAGGAAGGATGGATCAATGGTGCAAAAGAGGCAGTGGGCAGCTGAATTTTGTTGTTGTTGTTGTTTTGGTTTTGTTGTTGTTGTTGTTTTCCAAGACAGGGTTTCTCTGTATAGCCCTGGCTGTCTTGGAACTCACTCTGTAGACCAGGCTGGCCTTGAACTCAAATCCACCTACCTCTGCCTCCTGAGTGCTGGGATTAAAGGCATGTGCCACCACTGCCTGGCTGGGCAGCTGAATTTTTAAAAAATCTGAGTAAAAGATGAGTATTTAGGCCAAAGAAGAGGTGTGGAAATTGAGAAGAGAAATTGATATGATGGATTTTAGCTCTAAATCAAGAAGACATTAAGTCTGAGGTCTTCAGACTATTATAATCTAGGGGATAAAATGGCATAGACATCTGAAAGGACTCACACTAGCTGGAGTAATTGGCCAATGATGACCATATTGATGCATCTCTTTGATGCAATCTTCAAGAGAATGTTGGTTTTAAGGCCAGCTGTTAGAACATTGGAAGAGTCAAAGGAATTGTAGATAACTTTTCCTCACATCTACCAGTTGTGTTTTAAATGTCTGGAAAATATCTCATGAAGATAACTATATGCTAAGTCTGAAATAAATGGTAAAACTCTGGAGCTTAGCAAGGAGATCTGTCCAGAGAACTTGATCCTGATTATATCAATACATGAGAGTATCGGCTATATAAGTTACCATTAATGGTGTCTTTCTGAAAAATTTGTAGAGGCTACAAATGAATTCCTGGAAAATTACAGTATGCAAAAGTGTTTGGTCTTCCCAAGGTTAAAACAGGGAAAGATTTTAGGGGAAATAGCTGGTAAAAGGGTTGGGAAATCAGAAAAGAATGGTCGTTAGAAGATGAAAAATAGATCAGTGGAAGAACTTGCGGTCTCTAAAAGAGAAACAAGTTAGTGCTAGGAAATCATACACAAACATCACGATCTGAACTCAGCTATCAGATGCTCAAGTGAGACACCATGCAGTTACACTAGTACAATGTTGGGTTTTGTTATAAAGATGAAGGAGGAATGTCAAGTTATGAAAGTCAGAATGGGATGTTAGACCCAAATAGCATGACAGAGCTGAGTAAGTTGGTAAAGGGGATGAAACCAGGAAGCTTTGGAAGGAAATAGTAGAGACCACTTGGGTCTGTATGGTACACAGAGAGAAGGGAAAGAGGGAAAACTGAAATGTAGAGGATGGAGAATGAAATCTAGAGTTCCCAATTTAAGAAGAAAAAAAAATGGCCATAAGAAATGAATGATGGAGAAAGTGGACAGAGGGAAATTAGAGTGGAGAACACTGTAGAGGGGTAGATTAAAACACTATAGTTTTTAACCTGGGCTCTGTTTATATCTGCAAGGTCTCTCCTTGGAGGTAAAGCTTCCAAGATGTGGTAGAAGTTATTGACTTAATCACCCTCCTCCAAAGAATAGTTGATAGTGAGATGAAGGACATTCATCTAGTAGAATTTATAATGCATAGTCTTTCAGGATTGTGGTATTATATAATAGTTTCCTTTGAGATTGAAACATCCCATCCTGCAGGGAAGCTCTTTATAGCTTCAGTAAATTCCTGAATCTGACTATATTCACTAGGACCCTCCCAGAGTACTCAATAAAAGCTCAGAGTACCTCTCAGACTATTAGAGATACAGAAAAGTCTCCAAGAGCAAAATCTGCAAAGGCTCTAGACCAGATCATCTGCCTAGTAGAAGCACAAACCAGCTGAGCTACCTGGAAGAGGTTTAGACCAACTGGGGCACCTGGAAAGGATATTCTCCAGCCTGCTGAGCTGTCTGCAAACTGGGCAGTGTGCGCCAGGTTTCCCAGATTTTATGAGCTGCCACCCATGCTGAGGTGGGCTTTTATGATGGAGTTGTCTTTGAGACATTCCTGCTCCTGTATGTAACCCCTCACTCATGTTCCTATAAGTAACCCCAATAAAACACATTGGTTCACCAAATTGGACTTTGGTGGAGTCTGTACTTTCATCTGTCAACGGGTTCCCTATATGGGGTGAGTGGATGTGTGTGTGGACTCTGCCCAGGAAAATCTTTGTCATACAACAACTGATATCTCAGTCCTTCCATCCTGCAAGATTTATCATAGAGAAATGGCTTCCTGTGGAATGAGTGCCCGGAATGGTGGTACACTTTGTCCTAGTTTGACCCTCTGCAAATTCTGTATTTTTTATAGCTAAAAATGTCCTCATGCACAATAGCACTGAGGTAGAGAATCTTTCCCCGGTGTATAAATGTCAATGTCCTTATAAAATAAGTATGATCATCTACAGGAGAGAACAATGGTAAATCAGCTTTGATTAGACCACTCTGTTTGGCAACATCTCCTGAGTATTGTTTATGGAATGTGGGTGAAGTTCTCTAGCTGGAAAGTAAGAGAAAAGTGTTTCCACGTTTTTGGCTAGAACTGGAATTATCTCTTTTAGCTTTTTTTTTTTTTTTTTTTTTTTTTTTACCAGAAAGTTAAAACTGACTTACAAATATTCAAAACTCATCATTATTAACAAACTGACACATCATGAGTCATTTAAAAGCATTGAGACCAGGAATCTTTGTTGACCAGGCAAGCCTAGAAAACTTGATTGACTATATCATAATATAAAGGCAAAACTGCAAGACAGTATTCCCCATAAAATAAACCAGAATCTTTAATCCCAGAAGTCCAAGCCCTTCACATTCCTTACCTTCATGAAGGCTACACAGATGGTTCCCCCTTCTCCTCAATAGAGATATATAAAAGCAAGATGGTTATCAGTTGACTCTCATCATGGCTTCCTCCTTTCTGAACTTCTCTCTACCCATTCTCTCATTAGGTTGACTCAGTCCACCTAGCCAAGCCTGGCTTACGTAAAAGTACCTTAACCAATGCATCAAAGAAATGGATTTTGTAATTCGCCATTTTTCCTCCTCAAATAATCTCCAGACATCTAATCATAATAAAATATAAGGAATTCTCCAACTTCTTTCATTACTCTTCTGTAAGTAGGCTGATAACCATTACCAGCCGAAGCACTTAATCCTGCCCAAAACAAATAAGAAGGTCATCTTCATTCAGTGTTAATGGGATCTATGGGGTATGAATGAGAATATCCCCCATAAGCTCAGACACTTGAACACTTGGTCCCCCATTGGGGACACTGTATGGAGAGATCTAGGAGGTATGACTTTGCCTGGGGGAAGGCTTGGAAAGTAAAACTATGTTTCAAATAAAGATTGCATTCTCTCTGATTACTGCTTCCTGTTGGAGATATGGGCTCTTAGCTTCCTGCTGCAGCTGCCATGACAGCTTTACGGTTTTTCATGCTGCCTGCGACAATATGGAACTTGGATTTCCACTACTACCTGGCAGATACCTGGCGGCTGAGGGTGTAAGAGGAGTTGAAGGTATGGGCCCAGTAGCATGTGTTGCCCCATGTTTAATTCTAGAGCAGAAAATTATCAAGAACAATGACCTCCAGGAATAAGGAAGTTTATATTTCCTTCATTATAAAGCAATTTTCAGGGCCAGAGAGATGATTCCACAAATGAAGGGATTAGCCACACAACTCAAATCAAGTTCAATCCCCAGAATTGACAAGAAAAAAAAAAAAAAAGGTTGGGGTGGATGCCTGCATCTGTACTTCTGCAATATGGGAGATGATGATGTAAAAATTGCCCAGAAGCTCATGGACCAGATAGCAGAAGAACTGAGAGAGATGGAAGTCATAAACTAACCCTTGAAAATTGTTCCCTGACCTGCACAAGCATGGTGTGGCGTGTGTACATCTGCACACGCGCGCGCGCGCACACACACACACACACGTTTTCTAGTTTTTAGTCTGTAATTACTGTTGTTGTCTGTATAAAGTTGTACTGAAACATTTCAAAACCATAGTCAGCCCTCATTATTTTCTACCATCTTCCCCCCTTTTCTCTAGTAGTCCCCTCTACTTTCATTTTTTAGGGGGTACATATGAAAGATGTGATATTTGTCTTTCAGTCATTACCAGAAGCAGGATCTCCAGTATCAAGTTGAGCTAATCACATGTAACTTCCTTTTGAGTCTCCTTTGGGAGAAAAGCAAAAATGAGAAAGGATATGGAAGTGACTAAGCCACCTGCACATGTGGTGTATGTGACACTCCTGACTTCCTCCAGCCAGGTATCATAGCTGCCATTTCTTCTTAATAAAGCATTGCTACTACATGCATCCTACATACGTCAAAGGATCAGGCAATAGCTCCATTGTGATTGGCAGCTCATATTTGGATCCTTAGTCATGTGTTTAGCCTCTCCCAGGGCTCAGTAACAAGTTCAGTGGTTGGTCTCAAAAGAATAGTTATTATCAAATGCTGTGTTATTCTTCTCTGGGGCCTTCCAGACCATCCATGTTGCATCCTAATTTGTCACCAACACTTTCATTTCATTTAGATTCTACTTTTGCATTTAAAGTAACCAACCAGACTAACTCACTGCCCCTTCACAGAGAAGGTGAATGGAGAAGGAAGACACCTAGAATTGTCATGTTAATGAAATTCTCCACATAAGAAATTAATAGGAATGAAAGGAGTCTCCTGCCTATCATAAGCCTGCTATCACAAGCCTGATTGCTGATGCTATAATCATCAAGCAGTTTGTATTAGAACAAATGAGTGTATAAATGAACAAATAACTATTATCATTACAAAAAAATTGAACACTGATGCCATAGAGATATTGTATAGCTGGTCACTTATTTAATTCCCATGCATTTAAGCAATATACAATTCTACTCAATAAAGGTATGAAGAAGAATAGCTAAATTATAAAATCATGCCCATTATCAGGTGAGTGTCATATAGGCATATGGCAAGTGACATATCTACATAATGGAATATTATCTGGTCATAAATAATTAAATCATGTCATTTGTACAAAAAATTGATAGAACTAGAGAAATAAGTAAAGCAAATCAGACTCAGAAAGACTAATATCGTATCTTTCATATGCACCACCCCCTAAAAATGAAAGTAGAGGGGACTACTAGAGAAAAGGGGGGAAGATGGTTGAAAATAATGAGGGTTGACTATGGCTTTGAAATTCTTCATTACAATGTCACAACAAAACTCACTATTGTCTAAAATTAATATATGCATGTTTTTAATCACTTGGCACTGAGCACTTATTAAATTCCCAACATGCATTTAAATGTCATTTGTCCATTCATTTGGACATCACTGGAAATTCTGCAGAGGTAAATGTGAATATTAACCCAGGCTTCAAGAGACCAACAATCCAGGGAACAGAACAACTTGGGCTTTTTTGGCCACATAAGCAGAACTAAGCTCTGAGCTTTGCCCTGCCTCTCCATAGACCATCTCTCTCCCTGACTCAGTATATCTCTTCTTCCCGAGGGGTATCTTGATTTGGTGACCTTGGCACCATTCTTTCAACACAACCTGAAATCCAGAAGGAGGCAAACAGGTAAGAATTAGAGTGTTCATTTGAAGGAGAAAAAAAAAATGTCACTTTCAGTCTCTTAGAACCAATACGAATAACAAAGCCAAAGAGCAAGAATAATGGATACATGGAATGTGGAAATATAAGTAGCCTTATTTCCATGTATTCTGAGACATTGCAGTGACCCTTATGATAAGAAATAAAAGTGGAATGAACAGGAAGAACCATGAGACCATGTCCAATCACACATCAAACACAAATAAGAGCTAGTATCTGTTAGCACATGAAATCCCCGAACATCTCATTTTCTCTTTTTTTGCTTAGCAAAGAGAGATATGGGGGTGTAATAGGGGAGTGAGAGACAGAGAAAGAGCAGGATGTGTCATAATTTAATTGACACAATTAGATTTTATCCCTTTTTTTCCCCTCAGTAGATTTGGCTTTGTATGGCAAGTTTTGCAGTGGCTACTGGAAGTCACAATGACATCTACAAATTTTGTGTCCCTGATTTCCCCTCCTCTGAGTTTGATGAGCATCCTTGGTTTTGATCAGTACAGACCAGTAAACTCCCATCATTCATTCTTCCCATTTGAAACACAACCTCACCTTAGTGATGCTTTGTTAATTTATGCTAAGCAATAGTCAGAAAACAAGAGTCAGCTGGCAGTATAGACCCTCTGTAAAAATTGTAGAATAGGAACTGTGTATAATTGTGAAAATACTCAAAAGAAGAAGACTGTAAAGGCAACCACAGACTTAATTACCTTCCCTGGGAAACCATGCAAGTTTGCCATGTGCATTTGTTATTGCCTTGAAGCTTACATTTTTTGACTTGCTATAATATTAAATGTATAATTTTACATCCTTTTATCAACTATTCCAACTGGGCATCTTTCAAATTAATTGTAAGTCATTCTGGTTTTTTAGAGATGGTGTGGGTTTACACTAACAGAATGCTCCTGCTTATAACCAACCATTAAACTGAATAGATATTTCCATGCTTCAACTATTGGAAATGAGCTGTGATTTTTACCTTTGCTCATAAACTCTTCTGCATATGGGGCAATTCCAAAGCTCATTACACACCAAGTTACATGTCTACTATTTATCTGTTGAGTCTTGAGGGCAGATGTTCATTTTCCACATCTGTTCACTGGTGTTCAGCATAAAACCTCAGCAAGCAAGTAAGAGATACTCATGGAGACAATAAAATAGCTGGCAGTTCCAGCGCCATGCAGTATCCTGCAGCTCTTAAGTAAAATTGTAAAAAGTACTGCTTGCTCACGCTAAGGATGCAGAGCAAACATGTCAATAGTTATCACGGAGTTTAAGGACATCAATTGCTAAGGCAGGCTTTTCAGCTGAGAATAAGATGTCTCAATAGAGTCATCTCGCATGTCCCTGACAGTGTGTTACAATCCATTCCTGAGAAGGCATTAGTCTAGGAATCTCTTTTCAGAGCACAGTCACTCAAGTACAACTGGGGCTCTTGACAGTGTTTCTTATTCAACCCAATGAGCCAACAAAGGAAGTTTGTTAACATGCCTATAAACCCCCATGGCCTTACCCGCAGATCTGGAGATCTGTTTCCATACCTGTCACCTGGTCCACCTACTTACGTCCTCATCTCCACTGTGAATGCACTGAAGAAATAGGCCAACTCTAACTGGTCTCATTTTTACAGTTCTTAGACAGAACCTAGAACATTGTACATACATTTTAAAATTAAACTCAACATATAGGATTCCGGAATCTTTCATCTAGTCAACAAATATCTCCTGAGCATTTCCTATGCTAAGTATATAGCTATATATCAGGAAAAAAATGAAATTAAGCAATGGCCATCATAGGATACCATTTATGCATATGTACACACATACATACATATACATGTGTGTATACATGTATGTATATGCTTATATATAATAAGCTTCTTTCCTTTCTTTCACATGGACACTTGCATCCTCAGCATGCACTAGCAGGACTCAACAGCTGTGATTACAACTTGTTCTGGGGGACTGGGAACTGTTAGCCAGATTCACTGGTCCCTGTAACTGATTGAATTTTGATCCCTCAGGTTGCCTGTTTTCCATTGAGCTGGCTTCTGCAAATCACTCTCATTTGGATAAGTAGCTCCAATTTCCTTTCACAAAGAAAAGCCTCAGAAACACAATAAAACATTCATTTGTGACATGAAAGGGGGGAAATAATTTCATAAATAAACAGCCATGCTGGGATCAGCTGGGATTTAATCAGCCATGTTAGACAGGCAAATGTATTAAGCACTATTTCCTCCAGGGACTGTCCCTTCCACAAGTTATCATTTCTTTTCCTCCCTTGTTCCATCATCATAATGTCCTCAGCTATGAAGAGCTTCTATCAGAGGGAACTAAAAGTCTGTGTGCCAACCTAGCATTTCTTATTCAAAAGTCATACCAAAGCAGCATAGAAAGACAGAATAACGGAAATGTGGGAAGGGGAAAGGGGCTAGTTGCTCTGGAACCTGGTTGAGGCCTCTCAGAAACTGAAAGTCAGGATCCCAGAAAGACTGACCACTGGTCCAGGCCTTTCTCCCTTTCCTGCTCACAAACTGTCACTTTCTAAGAATCTCACCAGAAACTTCTTTCACATCCCTAGTGGTTCCAGGTTTTACCTTATCAGATTATAGTCCTGTCTGTTACCTTGAAGATAACCTATTTTCTCACTTTCCAAAAATAGAGAAAAGGAAATGAACAAGTTTATTAGGAACCCTTTGAGATAGAACCTAAAGAAAATAGTACATAGATCTATTGGTAAGACATTTAATTATGACTCTTCCTTGAGAAGACTTTGTCCATACTTGGGTATCTCTTAGTTTTTTCTTAGAGAGACTCTCTTTACTTTAACCCCATTGCTTGAACCCACACTAAAGACAACTTTTAATAAATAATGAGTCTTCTTTGAGAAGCCCATACCTGTGCTTTCAAGTATGCTTTTAATTTTTGCTCAAATGCCTCTGTTCCTATTTTTAATAAACCCCTACTTTTGTTTTATTCTGGATAATCCTGAAATTCTTTTCTGAATCAAATTCCGCTTTGTCTGAATCAAGATCCCAACTGGCTACTATGATGACAGTGTTGAGCAATGTCTCTGTCCCCCTAACCCCTGAAAACACTACTTTGACTTAACCTTAATTAAAGTATGTGGGAAATGGAAATCAAATGTCAATTTATCATATCTTGAGCTTCCATAAGAAAGTGCCTCAAACAGCAACAATTATTTTGAATTTTTACAGATTAGAAATTCTAAGATTAAAATATTAGCAGCATTGGCTCCTTCCATGGACGGTGAAATATTTTTACTTCCTGCATAAGCATACTATTCTCCCCTTCCAGCTTCGAGTTACCTCAGTCACCATTTGGTGTGGAGACCATGTCCCCTTTACATTGCCTTCCCTCTATTCTTGTGTATGCCCAAACTCAGGTTATAAAAATACCTGGCATACTTTCCCTTGTTATAAAAGACTCTATTGACATCATTTGAATTTGACTCTCTCTGCAAAAATCCTATTTGTAAGGGCACATTCTCAGGTGCTGAGGATTAGAACTTCATTATAACATTTTAAATCAAAAAAAAAAATATCTCAAACTGACACAGTCTACATTCACAGCACAATTTTGAGGATGTAGCAGAGGGTGTAAAATGGCAAGTGTTTGAGCTTGAAAGGAGAGATTCATTTTGGCTCATGGTTTCATTGGCTTCTGTTCATAGTTACTTGATGCTATCACTGTGGGGAGATGAGGTGACATATTGAATTATGACAGAATTATGTGTTAGATGAAGTTTGTTCCCTTCATGGCAAACAATGAGATAAGGAGGAACAAGGGCATAGTATGACCATCAAGGACATGACTGCCAATGAGCTGATTTCCTTCCTCTAGGCTTTTCGCTATAGGCTTGATCACCTTTCAATAGTGCCAGAAACTTGAAACCAAACCATGAACATATAGGCTTGTATTGACATTTACTATCCAAATTGGAAAGAATAATAATTCCCTTTAAGGATTTATTTCTGCCTTATCCTGTTATTTTTCCTCTCTCATCATCACCATAATCAATAGGCTCTTTTCAGTAATATGTTGCACAATATTTTCCTCAAGAATATCTTGTTCTGACATAGTGTAGATTCATACTAAGTGTTGAATGAGTATTTCAAGAAGAAATATTTTTACTTCATGCATAAGCACATTGCTACTTACATTTTATCAACATATTTATCAATAGAACAAGTAGAAGTAATAGTATAATATACATGAAATAATTTAAAATCACATTGCACTTTTTTTGAAGATCCTAGATTTTAAATTTTTATTGGATAGTTTACGTATTTATATTTCAAATGTTATCTCCTTTCCTGGTTTCGCCTCCATAACCCCCCTTTTCCAACCTTCCTCCCCCAGCTTCTATGAGGATGCTCCCCCTCCAACCCACCCACTCCCACCTCACCTTGCTGGCATTCCCCTGCACTGGGGAATCCAGCCTTCACAGGACCAAGGGCCTCTCCTCCTATTGATGCCAGACAAGTCCATCCTCTGCTACATATGCGACTGGAGCCATGGGTCCCTCCACCCTTTGGTTGGTGGTTTAGTCCCTGGGAACTCCGGGGGGTCTGGTTGATATTGCTGTTCTTCCTATGGGTTGCAAACCCCTTCAACTCCTACAGTCTTTTCTCTAACTCCTCCATTCCAATGGTTGGCTATGAGCATCCATCTCTGTATTTGCCAGCCTCTAGCAAAGCCTCTCAGGTGACAGCCATATCAGGCTCTTATCAGCAAGCACTCCTTGGCATCCACAATAGTGTATGGGTTTGGTGTCTATATATGGGATGGATCCCCAGGTGGGGGAGTCTCTGGATGTCCTTTTCTTCAGTCTCTGCTCCTCACTTTGTGCCTATATTTCCCATAGACAGGAACCCTTCTGGATTAAGAATTTGGAGATGAATGGGTGGGTGACCCCATCTACCAACAGGGAGCATTGCCTAACCTCTGGATATGGTCTCTACAGGTTCTCCCTCCCCTTTGTTGGGCATTTCAGTTAATCTCATCCCTGTTGGGAAAGTCTCTTGCTTTCCTATCATCTGGAACTTGCTGGAGGCTACCTCAAGGTCCCCATCACGCATTGCTACATACCTGTATTCAAATTCTTGACCCTCTGAATATCATTCCTGCCTCGTCTCATACTTGATCCTGCCCCCCTTTTGCACACTCCTTCTCCTCACTTCCTCTCAAGTTCTTCCTAACCACTACCACCCATGAGTATTTTCTTTCCCCTTCTAAGAAGAACTGAAGCATCCACATTTTGGTCTTCCTTCTTCTTGAGGTTCATATGGTCTATGAATTGTATCTTGGGTATTTCAAGCATTTGGGCTAATATCCACTTATCATTAAGTGTATACCATGTGTGTTCTTTTCTGACTAGGTTACCTCATTCAGAATGATATTTTCTAGTTCCATCCATTTGCCTGTGAATTTCATGAAGTCATTGTTTTTAATAACTGTGTAATAAAACTGTTAAAAAATTGTTTTTAATAATTGGGTAAATGTACCACATTTTCTGGATCCATTCCTCTGTTGAAGGACATCAAGGTTTTTTTTCCAGATTCTGGCTATTAAAAATAAGGAAGCTATGATAGTGGAGCATGTGTCTTTGTTATATGTTGGAGCATCATTTGGATGTATGCCCAGAAGTGGTATAGCTGGATAATCAGGTAGTATGATGTCCAATATTCTGAAGAACCATCAGACTGATTACCAGAGTGGTTGCACCACTTTGTAATCCCCAAAACAATGGAGGAGTCTTCCTCTTTTTCCACATCCTCACCAGCATCTGCTGTCACCTGAGTTTTTGATCTTAGCCATTCTGACTGGTGTGAGGAGGAATCTAAGGGCTGTTTTGATTTGCATTTCCCTGATGAATAAGGATGTTGAACATTTCTTTAGGTGCTTCTGGGCCATTCGATATTCCTCAGCTGAGAATTTTTTGTTTAGCTCTGAATTCCATTTTTTGATAGGGTTATTTGGTTCTCTGGAGTCTAACTTCTTGAGTTCTTTGTATATATTGGATATTAGCCCTCTATCAGATTTAAGATTGGTAAAGATCTTTTCCTGATCTGTTGATTACTGTTTTCTCCTACTGACAGTGTCCTTTGCCTTACAGAAGCTTTGCACTTTTTAAGAGGTCTCATTTGTCAACTGTTGATCTTAGAGCATAGGCATTGGTGTTCTGTTCAGGAACATTTCCTCTGTGCCCATATGTTTAAGGCTCTTCCCCACTTTCTCTTCTATTAGATTCAGTATTTCTGGTTATATGTGGAGGTCCTTGATCTGCTTGGACTTGAGCTTTGTACAAGTAGATAAAAATAAATTGATGTGCATTCTTCTACTTGCTGACCACCAGTTGAACCAGCTCCATTTGTTGAAAATGCTGTCCTTTTTCCACCAGATGGTTTTAGCTCCTTTGTCAAAGATCAAGAGATCATAGATGTATGGGTTCATTTCTGGATCTTCAGTTCAATTCCATTGATCTACCTGCCTGTCCCTATACTGATAGTATGCAGGTTTTATGACTATTGCTCTGTAATACAGCTTGAGATCAGGGATGATGGTTCTCCCAGATGTTCTTATATTGTTGAGGTTTTTTGTTATTCCAAATAAATTTGTGATGGGAAGTGGTGGCACACGCCTTTAATCCCAGCACTTGGGAGGCAGAGGCAGGTGGATTTCTGAGTTTGAGGCTAGCCTGGTCTACAGAGTGAGTTCCAGGACAGCCAGGGCAATACAGGGAAACCCTATCTCGAAAAACCCAAAAAAAAAAAAAAAAAAAGAAGGAAATTGCTCTTTCTAACTCTATGAAGAATTGAATTGGAGATTTGAAGGGAATTTCATTGAATCTGTAGATTGCTTTCAGCAAGATGGCCATTTTTATTTTATTAATCCTGCCAATCCATGAGCCTGGGAGATCTTTCTACCTTCTGAGATCTTTGATTTCTCTCTTCAGGGATTTGAAGTTCTTATCACACAGATCTTTCACTTGCTTGGTTAGAGTCACACCAAGGTATTTTATATTATTTGTGACTATTGTCAAGGGTATCATTTTGCTAATTTCTTTCTCAGCCTATTTTTCCTTTGAGTAGAGGAAAGATACTGATTTGTTTGAGTTAATTTTATATCCAGCCACTTTGCTGAAGTTGTTTACCCGCTTTAGGAGTTCTCTGGTGGAATTTTTGGGGTCACTTAAATATACTATCATATAATCTGCAAATAGTGATATTTTGATTTCTTCCTTTCCAATTTGTATCCCTTTGATTTCCTTTTGTTGCCTGATTGCTCTAGCTAGAACTTCAAGTACTATGTTGAATAGATAGGGAGAGAGAGGGCAACCTTGTCTAGTCCCTGATTTTAGTGGGATTGCTTCGAGTTTCTCTCCATTTAGTTTGATGTTGGCCACTGGTTTGCTGGATATTGCTTTTACTATATTTAGGTATAAACCTTGAATTCCTGATCTTTCCAGGACTTTTACGATGAAGGAATGTTAAATTTTGTCAAATGCTTTCTGATCATCTAATGAGAAGATCATGTGTTTTTTTTCTTTGAGTTTGTTAATATAGTGGATTATGTTGATGGATTTCCATATATTGAATCATCCCTGTATCCCAGTAATGAAGCCTACTTGATCGTGATGAATGATCATTTTGATGTGTTCTTGGATTCGGTTTGTGAGAATTTCATTGAGTATTTTTGCATCGATATTCATAAGGGAAATTGGTCTGAAGTTTTCTTTCTTTCTTGAGTCTTTGTGAGGTTTTGGTATCGGTGTAATTGTGACCTCATAGAATGAATTGGGTAGTGTTCCTTCTGTTTCTATTTTGTGGAATAGATTGAAGAGTATTGTTATTAGGTCTTCTTTGAAGGTCTGATAGAATTCTGCACTGAACCCATCTGGTCCTGGGCTTTTACTAGTTGGGAGACTTAATGATTGCTTCTATTTATTTCTTTAGGGGTTACGGGACTGTTTAAATGGTTTATCTGATCCTGACTTAACTTTGATACCTGGTATCTGTTTGGAAATTTATCCATTTCATTCAGATTTTCCAATCTGAATGATTTTGTTTAGCATAGGCTTTTGTAGTAGTATCTAATGATTTTTTTTTTAATTTCCTCAGTTTGTGTTGTTATGGCTCCCTTTTCATTTCTGATTTTGTTAATTTGGATACTGTCTCTGTGCCCTCTGGTTAGTCTGACAAAGGGTTTATCTATCTTGTTGATTTATTCAAAGAACCAGATCCTGGTTTTGTTGATTCTTTGTATAGTTCTTTTTGTTTCTACCTGGTTGATTTCAACCCTGAGTTTGATTATTTCTTGCCTTATACTCGTTTTGGTGTATCAGCCTCTTTTTGTTCTAGAACTTTCAGGTGTGCTGTTAAGCTATTGGTGTATGCTCTTTCCAGATTCTTTCTGGAGGCACTCAGAGCTATGAGTTTTCCTTTTAACACTGAGTCCATTGTATCCCATAAGTTTGGGTATGTTGTACTTTCATTTTCATTAAATTCTAGGAAGTTTTTAATTTCTTTCTGTATTCCTTCCTTGACCAAGCTATCATTGAGTAGAATGTTGTTCAGCTTATATGTATATGTGGGCTTTCTGTTGCTTTATTTGTTATTGAAGACCAGCCTTAGTTAGTCTGTGGTGATCTGATAGGATGCATGGGATTATTTGAATGTTCTTCTATCTGTTGAGGCCTATTTTATAACCAATTATATGGTCAGTTTTGGAGAAGGTGCCATGAGGTGCTGAGAAGAAGTTATTTTCTTTTGTTTTAGGGTAAAATGTTCTATAGGTATCTGTTAAATCCATTTGGTTCATAACTTCTGTTAGATTCACTATGTTTCTATTTGGTTTTTGTGTCCATTGTCCATTGATGAGAGTGGGATGTTGAAGTCTCCCGCTATTATTTTGTAAGGTGAAATGTGTGTATTGAGCTTTAGTGAAGTTTCTTATATGAATGTGGGTGCCCTTGCATTTGAAGCACAGATGATCAAAATTGAGAGTTCTTCTTGGTAGATCTTTCCTTTGATGAGTATGAAGTGTCCATCCTTACCTTTTTTGATAACTTTTGGTTTAAAGTCAATTTTATTCGATATTAGAATGGCTACTCTAGCTTGTTTCTTGGTACCATTTCCTTGGAAAAGTTTTTCCTGTCTTTTACTCTGAGGTAGTGTCTTTCATTGTCACTGAGATATGTTTCCTTTATGCCACAAAATGCTGGGTCCTGTTTATGTATCCAGTCTGTCAGTCTATGTCTTTTTATTGGAGAATTTAGACCATTGATGTTGAGAGATATTAAGGAATAGTGATTTCTGCTTCCTGTTATTTTTGTTGTTAGTGGTGGAATTATGTTTGTGTGGCTATCATCTTTTGAGTTTGTTGAAAGATTACTTTATTGATTTTTCTAGGGTTTAGTTTCCCTCTTTGTGTTAGAATTTTCCATCTATTATCCTTTTTAGGGCTGGGTTTGTGGAAAGATATTGTGTAAATTTGGTTTTATCATGGAATATCTTAGTTTCTCCATCTATGGTAATTGAGAGTTTTGCTGGATAGAGTAGCCTATGCTGGCATTTGTGTTCTCTTAGGGTCCGAATGAGATCTGCCCAGGATCTTCTAGCTTTCATCGTCTCTTGTAAGAAGTCTGGTGTAATTCTGATAGGCCTATTTTTATATGTTACTTGACATTTTTCCCTTACTGCTTTTAATATTTTTTCCTTCTTTTGTGTATTCTATATTTTGACTATTATGTGACAGGAGGAATTTCTTTTCTGGTCCAATCTATTCGGAGTTATGTAGTCTTCTTGTATGTTCATGGGCATCTCCTTCTTTAGGTTAGGGAAGTTATCTTCTATACTTTTATGGAAGATATTTACTAACCCTTTAAGTTGGGATCTTCACTCTCTTCTATACCTATTATCCTTAGGTTTGGTCTTCTCATTGTTTCCTGGATTTCCTGGATGTTTTGGGTTAGGAGCTTTTTGCATTTTGAGTTTTCTTTGACTGTTGTGTCAATGTTTTCTATGGTATCTTCTACACCTGAGATTCTCTGTTCTATCTCTTGTACTCTGTTGGTGATGCTTACATCTATGACTCCTGATCTCTTTCCTAGGGTTTCTATCACCAGGGTTGTTTCTCTTTGTGATTTCTTTATTGTTTCTGTTTCCATTTTTAGATCCTAGATTGTCTTGTTGAATTCCTTCACCTGTTTGGTTGTGTTTCCCTATAATTCTTTAAGGGACTTTTGTGTTTTCTCTTTAAGGTCTTCTACCTGTCTACCTGTGTTTTCCTGTATTTCTTTAATGAGTTATTTATGTCCTTCATAAAGTCCTCTATCATCATCATGAGATTTTATTTTAAATCTGAATTTTTTTTTCTTGCATGTTGGGGTATTGCTATGGTGGGAGAACTGGGTTCTGATGATGCCAGGTAGACTTGGTTTCTGTTGCTTAGGTTTTTATACTTGCTTCTCACCATCTGGTTATCTCTGATGTTAGGTGGTCTTACTGTCTCTGACTGGAGCTTGTCCTTCCTGTGGGCCTGTAAGCCTGTGATCTTAGGTTTGTCAGCACTCCTTGGGAGACCAGTTCTCCCTGCATAGGATTTTGGTAAAGAGGGATGTGGGACAGCCTTAGCCCTAGGGCACAGATGGAGACAAGAAGGATCCTGTCCCCAGCTGCTCTGAGGTTCCAGTGCCCTGTGTACTCCTGCCAGGTCCCTCTTTGGACACTTATTGGAGCAAAAGTAGTGTTCTTACCTGTGGGCCTAGGAGCGAGAGCACTCCTGGGAGACCAGCGCTTTCCAGGCGAGATTACCACATTGCACTTTGAATCTGTAAATTTAGAGATCTAAAACAGTATGGGGCTTAGGGATACTATATGTTAAAAGGGAGGTCCATTATGTGACAGGAGTAATTTCTTTTCTGGTCCAACCTATTTGGAGTTCTGTAGACTCCTTGAATGTTTATGGTCATCTCTTTCTTTAGGTTAAGGAAATTTTTTTCTATAATTTTGTTAAAGGTATTTACTGGCCCTTTAAGTTGGGAATCTTCACTCTCTTCTATACCCATTATCCTTAGGTTTGTTCTTCTCATTGTGTCCTGGATTTTCTGGATGTTTTGTGTTAGGAGCTTTTTGCATTTTGCATTTTCTTTGACTGTTGTGTCCATGTTTTCTATGGACATGCACCTATGGTATCTTCTGCACCTGAGATTCCTTGATAGAATCTTGATCCTTGATGGTTTTGTTCATTTCCATTGCCTGTTTGATTGTGTTTTCCTGTATTCCTCTTTAAGGGCTTCTAGCTGTTTACCTGTGTTCTCTTGTATTTCTTTAAGGGAGTTATTTATTTCCTTCTTAAAGTCTTCTATAATCATCATGAGAAGTGATTTTAAATCTGAGTCTTGCTTTTCTGGTGTGTTGGGGTATCCAGGGCTTGCTGTGGTGGGAGAACTGGGTTCTGATGATGCCAAGTTGCCTTGAATTCTGTTCCTTATTATTTTGTCATTGCCTTTCGCCTTCTGGTTATCTCTGGTGTTAGCTGGTCTTGCTCTCTCTGACTGTGGCTTGTCCCTCCTGCAAGCCTTTTCATCAGTACTCCTTGGAGATCAGCTCTCTCTGACAGGAATTTGGGTTTGGAGAGCTGTGGTACAGGGTCAGCTCTGGAGTGCAGACAGAAACCAGAAGGATCCTACCCTAGCTGTTCCTTGGTCCCTGTGTCCTGATGGCTCTGTGAGAGTCCCTCTTGATTGAGGAATTTGAACAGAAGTGGTGGTCTTTCTGTGCTCGAAGGTGTGTCAGCATTCCTGGGAGACCAGCTCTCTCCTGGCACTGAGTATGGAGCCCTGTGTCACAGGATCAGCTCCCAGGCCTCAGAAGGAAACCAGAAGGCCACTCCTCAGTCCCTGTGTCCTGAGGGTTCTGGATGGGTCTCTCTGAGCAGAGGTGCTGACCTTACCCCTGATCATAGACTTGACCACACTCCTGGAAAGAGATATCTTTCCCTGTGCTATTTGGGTATGGAGCCACGTGGCACAGATCTCAGGCATAAACTGGAAGGCTCCTGCCCCAGGCTGTTCCTCTGTCCCAGTGTTCTGCAGATTCAGGGCGGGTCCAGCCGAGCAGTGGTGCCTGTCTTATCTCCACTCATGGGCTTGTCCATACTCCCTGGATGCTAGCCTTCTCCCTGTGCTATTTGGCTATAGAACTCTGTGGCACAGACTGGGGTACCTGGCCGCAGAAGGAAACCAGAAGGCTGCTGTCCCAGGCTGCTTGTAGTTCCCTGTATCCTGGAGGTTCCCAGTAGGTCCCTCTGAGCAGAGGTACTGGCCTTACCCCCTGATCACCTGCTTGTCTACAACTGCTGAGTGGGTAGCTCTTTCCCTGTGCTATTTGGGTATGCAGCTGCGTGGCACAGACCACAGGTGTAATGATTGGTGCACACCTTTAATTCCAACACTTGGGAGACAGAGGATGGTAGATCTCTGAGTATGAGTCCATCCTGGTTTACTGAGATAGTTCCAATGCAGCCAGGGTTATAAAAAGAAACCCTTTCTCAGAAAACAAAACCAAACAGTGAGAATTTTATCCTGAAGATAACAGGGAATTACTCACGAAATTGAAATAGGAAATAGATTCATCCACTTTTTCCTTCCATTTATTCATACAATAAATATCTCTATTTGTTGTATTGTTATTTTAATGTTAGGTGATAAAAGTGAAAAAGACATAATCCTTATTCAGCATAAGGTTACAAGTCTAGTGTGGGCTTTTTCATTGTTCTGAATGGATTACTTCAAACTCTGGACTTCAGATCCTTCCTTTGTACAATAACAGCAGTAGATTCTAAAAATTCTTCCTGGGAAAGTCTGAAAGATCTGCGAGAATTGATTCTATGGATGTTTGACAGGAATCTTTATCATGCAGAGCTTAAAAGAAAAAACTGTGAAGGTAAAGGCATAGTTGTTCAAAGGCAAGCTCCACCACCAATCATTATCTTTCACCAAATACTTAACTTTTCTTAACTTCAGTAGCTTTGTCTCTAAAGAAAGATTATCAATATCTACCTTGAAAGAAGGCTGCAAGTACAGTATGAAAATAATGTAAACTACCAAAAGCAAAGCTTAGTATACATACTCAGTATATGACAGGAAGAGCCTATAACCTGCATGTGTGTAAGAATTCTATACATGTACCATTCATGTGTGTATGTTCGTGTTTATATATTACATATAGTACACATATAGTTCATTTATACATATGTGAAATTTTTTTTCATACATATTAACTAATATTTGGGTTATGTTATTAACATTAAAGATGTATATTGGGGAATTTTTTTAAAAAAAATCTAAGATTTCTCATATGCACCAAGATGCAAAAATCACCTTGAGAGAGTACAATTTGTTTTTCTCAAAGAGCACCCTTGGTATATCTTGCTATATATTGAGAAATGGTTTAGAATGATTTATAAATGTCTGATTATTCAGTGAATACATTGCAAATACACTATGATTGCGAATTGGATTTGCTAGATGCATGCTTAAATTGATATTTTAATGTAATTTAATGTAAATGTTAATATAATAAATATTAATACAAGCCAAACATTGACTAATTTATGAAATGCGACTTTCCAGAAAGATGCAGTGATTTGCAATTGCTTAGTACATATGAAATATTTATGTGCCATGTCCTACCTGGAGAAATTAAAGTACACTGTGCCCCTGGGCGATCTTTTCAGCTGAAGATATGGTAATAACTCTGTGGTTGTTGAAAGTACTAGGCAGGAGGACTTAGGAAAAGCCGGGAGGTAAGAGCCTGCCTGCTTCCACCTATCACCAGAAACCCCACCTGGGCTAACAGGCCTCTCCATATACAAGTAGCTCAGAGAGAAAGCTACCTGCCCACTTGTGCTGAGGAGCCAGCTGAGGTGGGCTCCAGACACAGGGACTGAGGAAAAGCTGGGAGATAAGAGCCTGCCTGCTTCCACCTATCACCAGAAAGCCCGCCTGGGCAAACAGGCCACTCCATATACAAGTAGCTCAGAGAGAAAACTACCCGCCCACTTGTACTGAGGAGCCAGCAACAGGAGAACTCCAGACACAGGATCTGAAGAACAGCTGGAAGAGAGAACTGGTCTCCCAGGAATATTGACATCTGAGCTTGAAAGACAAGCCACCGTCAGAGAGAGAAAGACCAGCTAACTGCAGAGATACCCAGATGGTGAAAGGCAAGGGCAAGAACACAAGGAACAGAAACCAAGACTACTTGGCTTCAGCTGAACCCAGCTCTCCCACCACAGCCAGCCCTGGATAGCCCAACACACCAGAAAAGGAAGACTCAGACTTAAAATCACTTATCAAGAGT
>JADRCH010000060.1:2171599-2183300 GCA_019843965.1 Rhynchomys soricoides
AAACAACTGGAAGCCCTTAAAGAGGACACACAAAAATCCCTTGAAGAATTACAGGAAAACACAATCAAATGGGCAGAAATACAGGAAAACACAATCAAACAAATGAACAAAACCATTCAGGAATTAAACACAGAAATAGAAACTTAAGATCTCACAAAGGGAGACAACCCTGGAATTAGAGATCATAGGAAAGAAATCAGGAGTCATAGATGCAAGAATCACCAACAGAATACAAGAGATGGAAGAGAGAATCTCAGGTGCAGAAGATACCATAGAAAACATGGACACAAGAGTCAAAGAAACCACAAAATCCAAAAAGCTCCTAAACCAAACCATCCAAGATATCCGGGATCCAAAAAGCTCCTAAACCAAAACATCCAAGATATCCGGGATGCAATGAGAAGACAGAACCTGAGGATAATAGGTATAGAAGAGAGTGAAGACTCCCAACTTAAAGGACCAGTAAATATCTTCAACAAAATTATAGAAGAAAACTTCCCTAACCTAAAGAAAGAGATGAACATAAATATACAAGAAGCATACAGAACGCCAAATAGACTGGACCAGAAAAGAAATTCCTCCAGTCAAATTATAGTCAAAACACCAAATATTCAAAACAAGGAAAGAATATTTAAAGCAGTAAGGGAAAAGGGGCAAGTAACATATAAAGGCAGACCTATCAGAATTACACCAGACTTATCACCAGAGACTATGAAAGCTAGAAGATCCTGGGCAGATCTCATACAGACCCTAAGAGAACACAAGTGCCAGCCCAGGCTGCTATACCCAGCAAAACTCTCAATAATCATAGATGGTGAAACCAAAATATTCTATGACAAATCCAAATTTTCACAGTATGTTTCCACAAACCCAGTCCTACAAAGAATAATACATGGGAAACGCCAACTCAAGGAGGGAAACTACACTCAAGAAAAAGAAGAAAATAATCTCTCAACAAACTCAAAAGAAGATAGCCACACAAACAATATAAACAACATCAAAAATAACAGGAAATAACAATCACTATTCTTTAATATCTCTTAACATCAATGGTCTCAACTCCCCAATGAAAAGACATAGACTGACAGACTGGATCCATAAACAGGACCCAGCATTTTGCTGCATCCAGGAAACCCACCTCCGTGTTAAAGACAAACACTACCTCAGAATAAAGGGCTGGAAAACAATTTTCCAGGCAAATGGCCCCAAGAAGCAGGCTGGAGTAGCCATTCTAATATCGGATAAAATTGACTTTCAACCAAAATTCATCAAAAAGGATGAGGAATGACACTTCATACTCATCAAAGGAAAAATCTCCCAAGAAGAACTCTCAATTCTGAACATCTATGACCTGAATACAAGAGCTCCTACTTTCATAAAAGAAACTCTGCTAAAGCTCAAAGCACACATTGCACCTCACACAATAATAGTGGGAGACTTCAACACCCCACTATCAACAATGGACAGATCTTGGAAACATAAACTAAACAGAGACACAGTGAAACTACCAGATGCTATGAACCAAATGGGTTTAACAGATATCAATAGAACATTTCAACCTGCATCAAAAGAATATATCTTCTTCTCAGCACCTCATGGTACCTTCTCCAAAATTGATCATATAATTGGTCAAAAAACAAACCTCAACAGATATAAGAAGATTGAAATAATGTGCTGCCTCTTACAGATCACTATAGATTAAGGTTGGTCTTCAATGGCAACAACAACAACACAAAGCCCACATACACATGAAAGCTGAACAATGCACTGCTTAATGATAAGTTGGTCAAGGAAGCAATGAAGAAGGAAATTAAAGACTTCCTAGAATTCAATGAAAATGAAAGTACAACTTACCCAAACCTATGGGACACAATGAAAGCAATGTTAAGAGGAAAACTCATAGCTATGAATGCCTCCAAAAAAAAAAATGGAGAGAGCATACACTAACAGCTTAACACCACACCTGAAAGTTCTAGAACAAAAAGAAGCTAATACAACCAACAGGAGTAGAAGGCAGGAAATAATCAAATTAAGGGCTGAAATCAACCAAGTAAAAACCAAAAGAACTATACAAAGAATCAACAAAACCAAGAGCTGGTTCTTTGAGAAAATTAACAAGATAGATAAACCCTTAGCCAGACTAACCAGAGGGCACAGAGACAGTATCCAAATTAACAAAATTAGAAATGAAAGCGGAGATATAACAACAGACTCTGAGTAAATTAAAAATATTATCAGTTCCTACTGCAAAAGCCTATATGCAACAAAATTGGAAAATCTGGATGAAATGGACTAGTTTCTAGACAGATACCAATTACTGAAGTTAAATCAGGATCAGATAAACCATCTAACCGCATAATCCCCAAAGAAATAGAAGCAGTCATTAACAGTCTCCCAACCAAACAAAGCCCAGGACCAGATGGGTTCAGTGCAGAATTCTATCAGACCTTCAAAGAAGACCTAATACCAATACTCCAGTCTATTCCACAAAATAGAAACAGAAGGAATACTACCCAATTCATTTTATGAGGCCACAGTTGAACTGATACCAAAGCTCCACAAAGACCCAACAATAAAAGAAAACTTCAGACCAATGTCCTTTATGAATATCGATGCAAAAATACTCAATAAAATTCTTGCAAAGCGAATTCAAGAACACATCAAAACAATCATTTACCATGATCAAGTAGGGATGCAAGGATGATTCTGTACCCGGAAATCCATTAATGTAATCCACTACATAAACAAACTCAAAGAAAAAACAACATGGTCATTTCATTAGATGCTGAAAAAGCATTTGACAAAATTCAACATCCCTTCATGATAAAAGTCTTGGAAAGATCAGGAATTCAAGGAGCATACCTAAACATTGTAAAAGCAATACACAGTAAACCAGAGGCCAACATCAAACTAAATGGAGAGAAACTCAAAGCAATTCCACTAAAATCAGGGACTAGACAAGGTTGCCTCTCTCTCCCTACCTATTTAATATAGTACTTGAAGTTCTAGCAAGAGCAATCAGGCAACAAAAGGAAGTCAAGAGGATACAAATTGGAAAGGAAGAAATTAAAATATCACTCAATTCTTTGTAGACCTAGAAAGAGCAATTCTCAAATTTATATGGAATAACAAAAAACCCAGGATAGCAAAAACTACCCTCAACAACAAAAGGTCTTCTGGGGGAATCAGCCTCTCTGACCTCAAGCTATACTACTGAGCAGTAGTGATAAAAACTGTATGGTATTGGTGCAGTGACAAGCAGGTAGATCAATGGAATAGAATCGAAGACCCAAAAATGAACCCACACACATATGGTCACTTGATCTTCGACAAAGAAGCTAAAACCATACAGTGGAAAAAAAGACAGCATCTTCAACAAATGGTGCTGGATCAACTGGCAATCTACATGTAGAAGATTGCGAATTGATCCATTCCAATCACTCTGCACATAGCTCAAGTCAAAGTGGATCAAGGACCTTCACATAAAACCAGATACACTGAACCTAATAGAAGAGAAAGTTGGGAAGAGTCTCGAACATTTGGGCACAGGGGAAATGTTCTTGAACAGAACATCAATGGCTTGTGCTCTAAGATCAAGAATTGACAGATGGGACCTCATAAAATTACAAAGCTTCTGTAAGGCAAAGGACACTGTAAATAGGGCAGAATTCGATAAGACCTTCAAAGAACACCTAATACCAATACTCTTCATTCTATTCCACAAAATAGAAACAGAAGGAACACTACCCAATTCATTCAATGAGGCCACAGTTACGGTGATATCAAAACCTCACAAAGACCCAACAAAGAAAGAAAATTTCAGAACAATTTCCTTTATGAATATTGATTCAAAAATACTCAACAAAATTCTCGCAAACTGAATCCAAGAACACATCAAAAGGACCATTCATCATGAACAAGTAGGCTTCATCCCAGGAATGCAGGGATGGTTCAATACCTGGATATCCATCAATGTAATCCACTACATAACCAAACTCAAAGAAAAAACCACACGGTCATTCCATTAGATGCTGAAAAAGCATTTGACAAAATTCAACATCTCTTCATGATAAAAGTCTTCGAAAGACAGGAATTCAAGACTCATACCTAAACATAGTAAAAGCAATATACAGCAAACCAGTAGCCAACATCAAACTAGATGGAGAGAAACTTGAGGCAATCCCACTAAAATCAGGGACTAGACAAGGCTGGCCTCTTTCACCCTATCTATTCAATAAAGTACTTGAAGTTCTAGCTAGAGCAATCAGACAACAAATGGAGGTCAAAGGGATACAAATTGAAAGGAAGAAATCAAAATATCACTATTTGCAGATGATATGATGGAATACTTAAGTGACCCGAAAAACTCCACTAGAGATCTCCTACAACTGATAAACACCTTCAGCAAAGTGGCCGGGTACAAAATTAACTCAAACAAATCGGTAGCTTTCCTATACTTGAAGGATAAACAGGCTGAGAAAGAAGTTAGGGAAATGACACCCTTCACAATAGTCACAAACAATATAAAGTATCTTGGTGTGACTCTAACCAAACAAGTGAAAGATCTGTATGACAAGAACTTCAAGTCTCTGAAGAAAGAAATCAAAGAGGACCTCAGAAGATGGAATGATCTCTCATGCTCATGGGTTGGCAGGATTAATTCAGTTAAAATGGCCATCCTGCCGAATGCAATCTACAGATTCAATGCAATCCCCATCAAAATTCCAACTCAATTCTTCATAGACTTAGACAGAGCAATTCTCAAATTCATATGGAATAACAAAAAACCCAGGATAGCAAAAACTATCCTCAACAATAAAAGAACTTCTGGGGGAATCAGCATCCCTGTCCTCAAGCTGTACTACAGAGCAGAAGTGATTAAAACTGCATGGTATTGATACAGTGACAGGCAGGTAGATCAATGGAATAGAACTGAAGACCCAGAAATAAACCCACACACCTATGGTCAGTTGATCTTTGACATGGAGCTAAAACCATCCAATGGAAAAAAGACAGCATTTTTAACAAATGGTCTCAATTGGTGGTCAACATGTAGAAGACTGCAAATTAATCATTCCTATCTCCCTGTACAAAGCTCATGTCCAAGCAGATCAAGGATCTCAACACAAAACCAGATACACTGAATCTAGTAGAAGAGAAACTGGGGAAAAGTCTCTAATACATGGGCACACGGGAAAAGTTCCTGAACAGAACACCAATAGCTTATGCTCTAAGATCAGAAATCTACAAATGGGACCTCATAAAATTGCAAAGCTTCTGTAAGGCAAAGGACACAATCAATAGGACAAAAGGGCAACCAACAGATTGGGAAAAGTTCTTTACCTACATCCTATAGAGAGCTAATATCCAATATACACAAAGGATTCAAGAACTTAGACTCCAGAGAACCAAATAACCCTATCAAAAATGGGGAACAGAGCTAAACAGAGAATTCTCAACTGAGGAAACTCAGAGAGCTAAGAAGCACCTAAAGAAATGTTCAATATCCTTAGTGATCAGGGAAATGCAAATCAAAACAATGCTGAGATTCTATCTCATACCAGTCATAATGGCTAAGATCAAAATCTCAGGTGACAGTAGATGCTGGCGAGGATGTGGAGAAAGAAGAACACTCCTCCATTGCTAGTGGGATTGCAAGCTGGTACAACCACTCTGGAAATCAGTTTGGCGGACCCTCAGAAAAGTGAACATAATACTACCTGAGGACCCAGCTATTCTACTCCTGGGCATATACCCAGAAGATGCTTCAACATGAAATAAAGACACATGCTCCACTATGTTTGTAGCAGCCATATTTATAATAGCCAGAAGCTGGAAACAACCCAGATGTCCCTCCACAGAGGAATGGATACAGAAAATGTGGTACATTTACACAATGGAATACTACTCAGCTATGAAAAACAATGATTTCATGAAATTTGCAAGCAAATGGAAGGAACTTGAAAATATCTTCCTGAGTGAGGTAACTCAGTCACAAAAGTATGAACACAGTATGTACTCACTAATTAGTGGATATTAGCCAAAACTTTTGGAATACCCAAGATTCAGTTCACAGCAACAGTTGGACTTAGCATGGGGCCCCTGATGGAGGAGTTGGAGAAGGGACTGAAAGAGCTGAGAAAGTTTGCAGCCCCATGGAAGTAGCAACAGTTTCAACTGGCCTGACCTGACTCCTCCAGTACTCCTGGAGACTGGACCACCATCCAAGGAATACACGTGGAGGAACCCATGGTGCTGGCCAATATGTGGCAGAGGAGGGCCATGTTGGCCATCAGTGGGGAGGATGGGCCCTTGGTCCTGAGGGTGTTAGATGCCCCAGTATAGGGGAATGCCAGGGAGTGAAGACGGAAGTGGTTGTTTGGGGGGTGGAATACCCTCATAGAGGAAGGGGGAGGGGTGATGGTATAGGGGGTTTCCAAAGGGGAGACCTGGAAAGGGGAAATCATTTGAAATGTAAATAAAGTATCCAAAAAAGCACTAAAAAAGATAAAAATAAAGAAATTAGTGAGATCTCATACTAGCAACTTAGAACAGCAAATCTAAAACTCTAGAAGCAAACACATCCAAGAAGAACAGACAGCAGGAAATAATCAAAGTTAGGGTTAAGATCAAGAAAATAGAAACAGACAAAACAAAGAATCAATGAAACCAAGAGCTAGTTTTTTTTTTTTTGAGAAAATCAACAAGATTTTTAAAAAATCATCCAAAAGGCACAGAGAAAAGATCAAACTTAACAAAATAAGAAACAAAAGGGGGACATGAAAAACAGACACCTAGAAAATTCAAAGAATTATTGGATCAGACTTTAAAAACCTGTGAAATGTAAATTTCTGATTTCTTTGGAGATCCAGTTGTGTCATGTGATATTTTCCTGAAAACTTATGAGAGGATGTTTCTGCTGAAGCAGACACATGGGAGAATGCTTTGCTGAGAACATGCACATGGTATTTTTCTGGAAGTAGCCTAAAAAAATGATATCTGATGTTTTGCTATAGCAGACACGTCAAAGAACACATGACGTTTTGAAAGAGTACAAATACAACCAAACAGACAGACAGCGATGCTGTATGGTATTGGTCTGCCTTGCATTCTTTGCTGATCATTGTCAGACTGACATTGGTCTTCACTGATGATACTCTGATGTTGGTTCACCTTGCCACTCTTTCCTTGTTATTCTTTGTCATGACTTCATCGATAGAAGCGCCACCAAAGGACTTCCAGAGGCTTCTTGCTGCTTCCATGGACTTGGCCGGTTGGCAGAGCCTTGAGATTTCTTCTGCATCAAACTGCTATGGCTGATTCCTGTGAGGTTTGCAAGTGTATTGAGCTACTGCTGCTAATTCATATGAACTGAACTGCTGATATCCTGACAATGAAATCTTAAATGGCTTAAAAATGCTTTTAAAAATGTTCAACATTTCCCATAAGGGAATCAAACTACATTTATATTTCATGGTACAGTTGACAGAATGGCTAAAATCAAAAGCACAGGTAACAGCTCATGCTAGTAAGGATGTGGAGCAAGGGAAATACTCCTCCATGTTGGTGAGAGTGCAAACTTGCATATCCACTATGGAAATCAGTATGGTCATTCCTCAGAAAATTGGGAATCAATCTACCTCAACACCCATCTATATCATTCCTGCACATATAACCAAGTGATGGTCCATCTTATCACCATGACATTTACTCAACTATGTTCATTGCAGCCTTAATCATAATCACCAGAAACTGAAAACAACTTAGATGTCCCTCAACTAAAGAATGGATAAAGTCAATGTTGTACATTTATACAATGGAGTATTGCCTAGCTATTAAAAATGATGACATCATGAAATTTGCCAGCAAGTCAATGGAACTAGAAAAGATCATCCTGAGAGAGGGAAACCAGAAAGACAAACATGATATGTATTCATTTATAAGTGGACATAGCTGTTAATTAAACAATTGTGCTTCAATCCACAGACCCAGAGAGGCTAAGTAACAAGAAGGGTTCGTAGGAGAAATTCATGGATCTCCCTGGGAAGAGGAAATGGAATAGAATAGAGTAGAGTGGAGTGGAGTGGAGTGGAGTAGAGTAGAGTAGAGCAGAGCAGAGCAGAATATGAATAAGAATTCAAGAATAAAAATAGAAATAAAAATAAGAAATAGAATAGTTGTCTTGGACTAGGGTTGGGTAGAAATGGGAACAGAAATATTCAGGCCAATGGGTGAAAAATATGTAAGTAACCCAAAAATCTCTACAGCAAGAAATTAATAAGTTTGAACAAAGCAAAATATTTTAAAGATGTGCAAATTGCCAATAGGTGCAAATAAAGAAATGTTCAACATCACCTTCATTATGGAAATTGAAAATGTCACCTCATGTCTGATAGATTGGCTTTTACTAAACAGGTAAGAGATAAGCAATGAAGAGGATAAGGAGAAAATCAAACTAGTATAAACTGTTGGTAAGAATGTGATCTTAAATATTATGGAGAACAGCATGGAATTGTTTTAATTTTTAACTAAAAAATGCAACTACCGACAGAACTGAAATCAGTATCTTCAAAGGATTTTTCCACTCCTGTGGTTATTGCAGCATCATTTAAATTAACCAAGATATGGAATTAGCATAAGTATCCATTATGTTCATTGATGGAAAAAACAGATATGCTTACTACAGTAAACCAGACATAGACAAATACCATATGATGCTATTTAGATTAGAATCTAAATGTTGAACTCTTATAAGGAATGAAACTGTACTGGATGCTGCGGAGAGAGGTGAGAAAGAGAATGAGAAGTTTTTATCAAAGGACACACTTCTAGTTAGAAAGAATACGTTTGACAATTTGTTACACAGCAGGGTACTCTATTTAGTAATACTTTACTACATAGCTCAAAATAACTAAGAGTAGATTGCAGATGTTTTGCCACTACAATGTAATGAGGCAAAGACACCAAGCTGATTTTCAACTAGAAGCTTCACCCAGGTAACCAGGATTCATGATACCAGGAAATACTCTATACACTACCAGAGAATAACAATAATCACAATCCCCAAGATACAAACCCTGTGACGTACAACATGGATCTACCTTCAAGATATTGGTATAATTAGGGCCAGATTATGGGATTAACCAACCACTTTTTGATTGGCTTTAAGGTCCATTTCATGAGACTCCTGACACTGATAAAGTGACCAAGAACCTAAGACTAAATAGGTCATGGGCCTAGGGGAAAATATAATACTACTATTCTGCTAAAGGAGCATAGCAATAAATTGGCATACTATTATCCCCATAGATAAGGGCCTAGCTCAACCTTTATCAGAGAAGCTTCTGCTTACAACAGATGAGAATTAACCAAGAGATCCACAGCTAGACAGTATGTAGAAAGTGAGAGTTGGGAACACTCAGTCCTAAAGAGGATGTCTTCATTAAACCCCTCCCCTTCAAGGCCCAGGAGGCAAAAATATTATAAGAGCAAGAGGTGATAGATGACTCCAAGGAAACAGTGCCTTCCAGACACAAAAGAATTAATGTCCATATGAACACACAGAGACTATGACAGTATACACAATATTTGCACAGGTTCATGCCAGATGTGGTCTGAACACTGAGAGAGAGAAGATAAGGGGTCCCACCTTAAAAGAAAGCTCCATGTTTTCTGACATAAGTGTGTGGTATCTTTATCAATAGGGTCTCATTGTCAGGTTGTATAAGGTCACCAATAGCATTGGAAATTGGTATTCAAGTGAATTCACTGTAAAGAAAATAAGTTTTCTCCAATAGAGTGCCACTGGGTATAGCAATCACACTACAAGGCAGGCTCTATGCCTGGGATTAGAGAACCAACACAAAATAAACACGTTTTTGTTTGTTTGTTTGTTTGTTTGAGGCTTTTTGTTTCATTCTGTTTTGTTTTCATTTTTGTCTTATTTATTTCTTGATGTATTGATTATAGTTTTGTTTTTGTCTTTGTTTTTCTGAAATTTTTCTGAAAAGAGAGAGAGGAGAGAGAATAAGAGAGAGAAAATGAGAGAGACACAGAAAGAGAACACAAAGTTGGGTAGGCAAGAACTTGGAAAGAGTTGGGGAAGAGGAAAAAACATGGTCAAAATGAAAAAGGTTTTAAAGTGATAATGACTGACGCAAAAAGAGAGTGAAGATCAAGCCGCAGTGAACTATAGAAGCATGTCCCAGACCAGCCAGCATCTCTCTGCTGCCCCCATCACCTAAAAAGATACAAAGTGGAAAAGTACATGTTAACTTAGCAATCTTGTCTTAATAAAAGTAATTGTTTTGCCAAAGTGAGGAAATTATGAACTCAGATCCCCAAAACTAAAAATAAAAAAATAAAATTATGTGAGAAGCCAAGCATAGAGGCACAGGCTGCAGTCCCATACTGTGAAGGCAGAAGCAGGAGGATTGCTGGTGCTCTCTGGCCAACAATTCCAGCCAAATGAATGATCTCCAGATCAGTTCAAGATCCTTCTCAAAATATAAGGCAGAGAGTGACAGAAGACACAATTGTCAACTTCTGGTACCCATAGTCATGGGCTATGCATATACAAATGCTCATAAATGCACACATGCACATAAGCCATGCCAAAATAAAGTAAAATTATTAAAAAATATATCTGTATACCATAAACAGAATACCATATTTATTCTGTTAATTGCCAGATGCTGGGCCTTCATTTTCTGCTTTCCGCTACAAGGAATTCTAAATATCATTAAAATTTTTACAGACCCTTTCAAGAATCTGTGTCCCTTGTTCCCTGACATTTTTCATAATTATGCAGACTGCAGATTCATTTTCCTATACACTTTACAGTGAATAACAATTGCCAATGCTATTGGTAACCTTATACAACCTAACAATGGACCCTATTGATAAAGATACCATACAGTTATGTCAGAGAACATGGAATTTTCCAATCAACTAAAAGTATAGCATCCCCAAGTCATATGTAACATTCCATACTTAAACCTAACTACATTCTACATATTAGACAATATTTAGATACTACACACAAATAAGTATAGTCCTCATCCCTTATCAAGGTAAACATACATTTAAATAACATTATGCATGCTGAGGTTATATTTATGTATTTAGAAATACATTTATATGTATGTAACAACATATATATATTATATGTTACATATAATATATATATATAATTAACAACTAATGAAAAAGATATCATGAATTTGAAAGAGAGCTAGAAGAGGTATATGGGAAGGTTTGGAGAGAGGAAAGGGAAAAGAAAAATTATATAATCATATTCTAATCTCAGAAAAACTGTTAAGTATTTAAAAAATAAAAATACCATATTTACAAGAAATATATCAGATATTTTATTATCTACTGCCCATATTAAGACAAACATTGTGTAAAAGCCAGGTAATTTTTGTCTCTTTCACTATGTGTAGGATAGTCCTGCTGAAGAATGGAAACATAAATATGTTTTCAAATGAGCAAATGAGTCAATTACTTGACTGAGACATAACAGTCAACAAGATGAGTTGCTGTTCCTGTCCTGGAGCTTTAAATCCCATTGAGGAGTGAAGTAGACCACATAGGTAATAGGGCATGTGCTGAAGAAACTTCTATACAGTGAGCTCCATTTCACTAAATATAAGTAAGTAAGTAAGTAAGTAAGTAAGTAAGTAAGTAAGTAAGTAAGTAA
>JADRCH010000060.1:2183310-2234437 GCA_019843965.1 Rhynchomys soricoides
TAAGTAAGTAAGTAAGTAAGTAAGTAAGTAAGTAAGTAAGTAAGTAAATAAGTAAGTAAGTAAATAAATAAGTAAGTAAGTAAGTAAGTAAGTAATTGCACTTTGCAAATTCCCACAGATCTTTCTTCTGTTAAATAAACAAAAATTTAAAGCATATGAATGAAGTAGCTAAAGCCACGGTGCTGAGCAATCTAGAAGGATCTTCCCGTATTTCCACTTCCTTTTGAGAATGCTTTCTCTTCAACTTCTACTTGGTTTCCTTTTGAATGTTGGTCCTATTTTAATCCCTACTTCTGTCCCTATTTGACCATGAAGGACAGTTTCTGCGGAAGAGAGGAAATGGTACAGTGCTGAAGCCCTGTGACTGACAGTGTTCTCATGCCCAGTTCTGAATGGAGACTAGATAGCTGTGTATGCTGACTGCAAATATCCATCTATTGTACTTACTGCTCAGTTGCAATCTAGAGCAAGATTTGAAAAACTAGCATGGTGTAATTGGCTTCCTAGTACACAAGGAGATAAAGTTAAAAGCAGATGGTGGGCCCACAGAACAAGCAAAATAGCTAAATTAACACATATGCAGGCACACACGTGTGCCATTGCACACACACTGTCCTCTAAAAAGGGCATAAACATTTACATGTGGCCAAAAGAGGAAAAAAATCCTGAGAGCTTAACCATCACCCCTGTTTCAATGTTGGGGTCATATCTAATGCTATATTCATTCTGCCTACAAAGTGTATGTTCTTGTGAGATAGAATAATGTATACAGTTAACAATTCTATTCATTTATTTCATCTGAAACTGACATGAAAAGTCCTTCCAGAGTGGAGAAGATGGCTTATTGGGTAAGAGGTAGATAAAAGTGCATGCTGTGAAATCAAGAGTACCTGAGTTCAAATCCCCAGGCCTAGATTAAAGCTATTATACATGCCCACATGCACTTGTAACCCCAATGTTTGGAGGGGTAGAGATAGGTAGGTCCCAGCAGCTCACAAACCAGCCAGACCAGCCAGGCTAGTAAGATTCACATTCTTCTGTAAAAGACCCTGAATCACAAGATACAGTGAAAAACTATAGATAAGACTCTCAATGTCATTCTCCATACTCTACAAGCACATTCATAGGTATACAAACACACACGTGAATATACACACCACACACACACACACACACACACACATATATATACACACACACATACACACACACGTTCACAGAGTTCTGCCAGCTTCAAGCACAATTATGGATTGTGACCTCTACATATCAAATTAGAAACAAGTTGTCTTGACAGTTTGTCTTCCACTAAATTATAGTGAAACATCCATTGTCCAAAAGATAACTTTTTTTCAAACTTACATGAAAGCCATCAGAGAAGCAAATTACGTGCATGTGCCCCTATCCTGAGGCTGTCGTGATGGAATGCTGGGCACCCCCACAGCACTCTTTCATCCGCCACACTCCTTACTCAGAACATGACCTTTTATTATTTATTTGCTTATTTACTTTAGTTTAGAAGGAGGGTCTCACTCCGTATGCCTAGCTGGTTTAGAGTTCAATATATCATCCAGACTGCCCTCAAACTTGCAGTAATTCCCCCCTGCTTCTGCCTCCTAGTGCTGGAATTATAGCCATGTACTACTACAACTAGCTAACTATTCTTCAACAGGAAACAATGCTACCAAATAAGCCAAAGATGCTAAGCTGGACTGGAATTCAGCCTTCCTTCTACTCTGCCCCGATACAACACTATTATGATGAGCTAAGTCTGGAAGAGATCTGACATCACACTCAGTATGAAGCAACTAATGGCTGCCCAGATCTTTCCATGCATCAATGGACTTGATGTCTTCTGGAGTTTCCTTCAACTAGACATTCAGCAGTTCTGCCCAGCTTCACTCCAATAATCTCTCCCTTAAGGAGAATCTCAAGGAGTGGTGTACTGGCTAGTTTGGTGTGTCAACTTGACACATGCTGAAGTTATCACAGAGAAAGGAGTTTCAATTGAGAAGACACCTTCATGAGATCCAGCAGTAAGGCATTTTCTCAATTAGTGATCAAGGGGGGAGGGCCCCTTGTGGGTGGTACCATCTGTGGGCTGGTAGTCTTGGGCTCTATAAGAAAGCCAGCTGAGCAAGCCAGGAGAAGCAAGCAAGCCAGTAAGCAGCATTCCTCCTTGGCCTCTTCATCAGCTCCTGCTCCTTGACCTGCTTGAGTTCCAGTCCTGACTTCCTTTCATGATGAACAGTAGCATAGAGGTGTAAGCTCAATAAACCCTTTCCTCCCCAACTTGAATCTTGGTCATGATGTTTGTGCAGGAATAGAAACCCTGACTAAGACAAGTGGGAATCTGCTTGGTGTCCATTCATGCAAATACAAAGATGAACATTGTTTGCCATTGGTCTGGGTATGCTTTGGGGTAGTACCCGAAAGTTATAAAAATTTACTATGTATTATCTCAATATGGTGGATAAGTTAATCTCACTACATATTCAGACAGCTAAGTACCTTACTCAGATAAATTTTCTCCATTAAGACTTTAAAACAAACAAAAGCAAGTGTCTACTTTGATATTGATCTTAGTAGTACTTATTCAATCCTTGTGCAGCATCAGGCATTGCATATGATAGCCAGTTCTAACCTCTTAGAACTCCGATATTAATTAATATAACCAGACTTTAAGAAACCAGACTTTGTAAGAAAACATAGTAAATGTTCCAATGCCAACATATATGACAGGCTAGGGAAATGACTTGGTTGGTAAAATGCTTGCATTGCAAGAACAAAGACCTGAGTTTGACACCCAGCACCTACGACTAAAAAGCCAGATATAGTGGTGTTTATAATCCCAAGTACTGTGGAAACAGAGACAGGCAGGACTTGCTTACTAGCTAGCTTAGCTTATTTAATGACTTCTAGTCCAATAAAAGACACTGTCTCAAAAATAAATAAAAAGTGAACAATGCCAAGGCTTTCCTCTGGCCTACACACACACACACACACACACACACACACACACGCATACACAGCAATACCACAGAAATAGCAAAGAGAAAGCAACTGCCCTTCTATAATGTATGGAAGAGTCAAAATCAAGAGTTTAAGATCCACCAACTGGCAAAATAACAGCATTCATCATCTTCGAAAGTCAGATCAAGTTCATTGAGGGTCCCTTGGATATATCAATTAGACTAGCCTACAGTGCCGCTCTTCAAAAAATTATTAATCCATGTGTTCCTATAACAGAATTTTATAGATATTATTAAAGTCCATAATCAGTTAACTTTAAGTAAGGAATATGTCCAAGATAATTTTTACAGGCAGAACTCAGTAGATTGAAAGAAACTTGGTACTCAGGCTTCCTTCAGAAAAAGGAAAATTTTAACTGTGGACAATTCAGCCCACTTCTGAAAGCTCTGGTCCTCTCTATCTACTACAAATTCAAATAATTAAATCTAATTATTTGCATTTGCCTACACAATATCTACAGATTCATAAGCCAAGTAATTGCAATGAACTCTTTATATTTATTCCTTGTAGTCCTGCTTCTCTTAGAAATAGAGTGTTTGTGAAATGGGACTCAAAAATGTAGAAATAGCTTACAAATTGGACACAAGGCAGGATCAGGAATAATTGCAAGGACATGATTGCAGAGGCCCATACTGCTTTTAAATGGTTGTGGATCTTACTATAAATACTCCTGGTGTGAACTCGAAAAGAACTGAAAATATTTCCTACAGATAGGAGAAAAATCTAAGTCAATAATCCACTGCAGAACACAACAGAGTTTTCATGATACAGAAATTCAGAATTTCGGGACCTGTTTTAAGAGAAACCTCTCTGATTCAGAGGTGTTCCGCCCTAGGAAGCTCCACCTAAGAGTGAACACAAATTCAAGTTAAATATAGTCAACAGAATCCAACCTAATCTCGGATGGGTCCATCTCTTGGTGTGATTGTGACCACAGTCTCACCCTAGATGCTTACAAAAGAGCAAAGCCAACATTCACTAGAGGGCAAGGGTATCATTCCAAGCTCCTATAGTTGTTCACATAAACAGATAGGGTACCAGTATAACACAAAACAAGATAAACAACAACAACAACAAAACCCAATGAAGTTGATGTTGATGCACAACACCCTGTATTCATGTCCTAGTACAACAAACTTCTGGAAACAGGAGACCTGGAGTGACAGTTATATCATAGCTTCCGAAGGCGAGTCCATGTGCAGCATAACTAAGTTACTCAGTATCTCACAAGGCTGAGATCAGTAAGGCTGTGTTCTTATATGGGGTTTGAGTCTTCTTCCAAACACATTCTGGCTCATGAGTGTAGATTACAAGGCTCAATCTTCTATCTGGCTGCTCATCTCTTAGAGACCACACCTAGGGCCTCCATGTGGCACTCTCACAAATTGGTATCTTACTTCTCCAAAGTCAGCAAGAGAATCTCTATTCAGTCTGCTATGCAGGATTTTTGCCATGAGGAGTAACTATCTTATCCTCATTGCTAAGTAGGATAACCATTCACAGGGTGGTATCCCCAATACAACTAGAGGTTATACTACAAAGGGAGAGATTATACATAAAATATATATTTGATGGATATGGAGAAGAAATTTTAGGGAATAATTTACATATCCTGCTTATCAAAAGACCCAAGCATTGATTTTTTTTTATTTGATAAATAACTTGTAAAATAAAATGTATAACAAAATAAGCAATATCATAAAAGAAAAACTAATAAAAACTTCAAATAGGACAGCTAAAGAGATGGCTGAATGAATAAAATGTTTGCCGAATACACAGGAGGACCTGTGCTCAGATCCCCAGCATCCTTGAAGCAAAAGAAAGAATTAGATAGAATATCAGTGAAAAGCATAGACTGAAACAAAAAGAAAGTAAGATATATATTTTAAACTAATGTACTGAAGATACACATTGTCAGAATGGATTTAAACTGTGCAAAAGACTGTAAGTAATATTTTAAGTGAAATTAAGGTTAAATAGATTTGACTACTTAAAGTCCTAGCATTGTTGGGAAGGTGATAAGCCTATGAATTTATATTGGATGTCATAAATATAAGATTGATGGGTTTCCCCAGTTACTTTTCTCCAGAAAGGACCAGCTAACTCTCAACTATGTGGAAGAGAAAAAGAAAGTAGTAGTCTGTTTTTGGAGAAATTGCAGACAAGCATTTTGCAAGCCAGAAAGCATCTATAATGTCTGCAGTGGACTGTGTCTTGTGAACCAGACTCTCTGGAAGCTGAGACAGAATTCCATTGACCCATAAAACCCCATTCTGTTAAAACTTTCAGGCTCTGATCCTCACTGCTCAGACTAGTGTAGCCCCACTGACTCAAGCTGACTATTCTCTCTACATTATCTCACATGTAAAAAAATTAAGATGATCATATTCCCCCTTGATTTTTTTTTTTTTTTTTTTTGCCTTTGCTCTTCTTGAGTAAAATACTGAGAAGACAGAAATTATCTGGGACAGAAGATTACACTTTTGTGAGTGTGGCATAGCAAGCCAGCTGTGCAGAAATAGCTATTTGATTAGGTACATTAATGTGACTGCTATAGGAAAAACAGTACCACTAGTTATTTTGTAGACTGTGGTGAGGCTTAACTGAGAAAGTCCACATGAGGCTGTCATCAAGGTCTTTCATCCAACCTGTCTCTTACCACATATCTCTATCAGGGAGGCAGAAGGTTTATAGAGCCACACCCTGCAAAGGAAGGAATCCAACCTGCATACCTAAAAGTTGGCCCTGAAGCATTCTGAAGATTGTGCATTGGACGAAACTGGATTTCCAATAAAGGACTCTGTGACAGGGTATTGCCCAGCCTGAGACACTGACTACTCCAAAATTGGACTGAGCTTGCCATCTAGAGGACACCAGGGGACAGACAGGCCCTACAGGGTCTTCAGTAGACAAGATCTGGCACCTTAAGACAGACAAAGCTCTAAAGGACATTTGGTGAGGGTTTGCCTGTCCAAGCATCATAGGGGCAGAGAAAAATGCAGCCTCTGCCCTTGGTGATCTAATGTAAAAATGAGACTCACTTTCTAGAAGGATGAAGAAATTTTCTCTCACAGCACAGAATGAATTTGTCCACTAATAAATCACAAAGCCAGCTAAGGTTTCTCTCCAAATTAGATCCCAATTTTCTAGGTGCTCAGGCTGAGGTGGAGATCAGAAGTCCCCACCCCTTCATCTTGTAGGGGTATAGTCACTGGAAGGTAATGCCAGCCAGCTGAGACCACACAGCTAGAAAGTAGCAGAGACAGGTGTTGGAGTAATTCTGGCAGTGCCTGTGTCAAGATATTTACCTGTGCCTGAAGCAGCCAGATGCCATGGCAGTGTGGGAAGAAAACAGAGCAGGCAGAGACCCGGGGCTGCAGATTTCAAGGGCAGAGTTTTAGAAGTCAGTCATATTCATATCTTGTTGAGGCCCTCATTTGCCAATGATGGAACAAATGAGGGCCTTTGGCCTCTGGCCTAGATTCACATAGCTCTTCTCACCCTATAAATCTGGTGAAGCTGGAGAAAGTTTCTCTGACTATATATACGCTTACAGTCTAAGAATCTTTTACCTTTTGAAAAGTGCCAATGTGGCTACATACAATTCAGGGCATTTAAACTCAAAAGAAAAATCTCTTTTCCAGAAGCAAGTCTGTAGGCCAGAATTCTAAACATTCCACCGATGTATATCCTGTTCAGATCTGTGCTATAGCCTGCCATTGCAGTCACAGTTAGTTTACATTTGGATGCACAGTTGGTAAGCAAGTGTGAATTCTGCATGTGCTGTAGTTAAGCAAAGCATCAAGGAGACAGTGATGGGCACAATACTCACAACTACTATCCTCATGCATTTTACACAGTTCGGAGACTATGAGAAATGCCCCAAAGTGGTGTCTCTGAGTAGACATCGAGGATTAAGTAATAGCAATCTGAAACTGAACTTGTGATTGGCTTTTCTACTCACTCCTTGTGTGGTCATGGCATCTTTGATACTCTTTTCGTAAAGCTTTCTCAATGTATTCTTTTTAATGTTTTTCCATCTTTTTTAAATTTTATTAAGTTTTGATATCAAAAAAAATTATCTGTACACATGGATCTTCTGCTTCTGGAGACTAGCAAAAAATTCTTTCTATCTCACAATCTCCCACATTTTCTAGAGTCTAGAATGGAGACAGTAGGTTTGGGTTGAAATTTTTAATAAATCACAGGGTCAAAATTTTTCATCAATCTGCCAATCAATTTTAAATATTATTGACAAAAACACATCTATAAAGTCTTTAATCTGTAATGCACGAGACCCTAAGAGTAGTTAGTTGATGATCAATGAAAATTTTAAAGTTACATGCTTCCATCCAAGCGCATCATTGCAAGTCATTTGTCATTTATTGCACAAGTGATCTGTCAGAAATGATGCAGGGTGTCGGTTAAGAGAGAAAAGCCTTTCCATAAATAACCATAGACGCTTGTGGGTTCTGAGGAAGGGGCACATCTCACATTAGCTGGAAGAATCAACGAGGCTAATCTTCTCTGAAAACTGAAGTCTGACTGCAGAAATAGCTCTCCTCAGTGGAGGCAGGACTGGCAGGCAGGCAGGGAAGGATCCAAAGATTGTGTCACAGCTGAAAAGGAACCTGCCAGAGTACATTCAGTTTCCATATACATACATGAAGCATTGAGTAATAGCTTCGTTCTCCAACTTCATTTAAAATGTGTCCAGTTTTAGACTTGAAGTCATAAAAGTTGCACCAAACCTTTTTGAACCTATATACTCAGAGTACTTTACATCACTCCGTAAAACTTCAGCTGACTCACATTTTGAGCTTGACAGCACTCCTCAACCACTGAAATATTAGCCACTCCACACTGGGAGGAGTCTATATTTCTACTTTTTTGTACACTAGTTAATGCAACCAAATGTTTAGATGTCATGAGCAGGAGCTATGCACTGAGCTATGCACTGTTTCCTAACGATCTCTTTTACTTAGTGTGAAGACATTATTAAATAGCTTTCAGGATGTCCAGAGAAACGTTGACTAGGTCATTTGGTTAGGGGAACCCAAGTAAGGAACAGTGGAGCCAAGCATTCATTGCTTTCGAAATGCAATGACCACAGACCTGCCAGAGACGGCTGAAAGGAGGGAAGATTGTTTGGGCTCATGGTTTCCAAAAGTTTGAGTCCAGAGTGATTGTAAAAGGCGTGGCACTGCCACACATGGTAGCAAAACTCCACAGAGATCTCTTGTCCCGCGCTACGGTCTCGCCAGCAAGAACGACGCGGCACACATAGGATCCTTCTGCAGTAACAGCTTCAATGCATCTTGAGAGGGAGAGCATAAGCTTGCCACGAGTGGAGACCCAGAACAATAGAATACTCGCCCTTTATATGGGTCACAGCGCTTGCCTGGGACATGGAGCTTCCCCATTGGCTCCCGCACACCAGGCCAGATGCCGCCACGAGAGAGGCTGAGACTCTGAGGTGGAAAATTACCAGGTGCATGCGCACTAGCCTGTTTACAACTTGTCCTCGGCCGAATGTAGGCGCCATCTTGTAATGGCGGATGTGGGCGCTCAGGCGGCTCCCAACAATCTCTAGCAAGGATCAGGAGATTTAGGGATGGGGGAAAATCTGATGCAGAATTACTGGGACTCTCGGAGACAGTTTACCTATTGTTGCTTTTGTAAAGCCTTCTGTTTTCTTTCATACATTCCTATCTAAGTTGGTACTTTTTTGAAGGAGGTTGTGGGTAGGGGTTGCCACAAAAGCCTTTTATGTCCCTCTTTCTTAACTGTGAGTCTGCAGTCATCGATACCTCTGCAAGAATGGGTTTCTTGCCCTTTATTGTCAGCGGCAGCATGGATCCTGGATTCCCACATGGCTTCCAACATATGCAGCACGTGCCATGGACCTCAGCATGGTCTCTAGTGGCAGTGCAAACCACGGACAGGGCCCTCTGCCAAAGGGAACTCTTAAAAATTATGATAGGAATGTTAAAATGTAGCTCTCCGCAGTTGATGGCTTCTGGTGGGGTGCAAGTGGGGAAGGACTTGTTTTGGGTTTTTTTGGGGGGGAGGGGGTGTTTTTAAGGGCCTGGCTACTGGGAGTATGTGCCACAGTGAATTAAAATTTTTTTTTGCATGGTGGGGGTAGGTCACAAGGGTGGGGGATGGACCTGGGAGCACTGGGAAGTAAGTGTGATCTAGGTACATGATGTGAAATACTCAAATAATCAATAAAAATATTACACTGGGACAAAAATAAGGGTCTCCTGTATTGAGACAATACATCCATTTTCCACCCTTAAAGAGTTTATGTTTTGTTCTCTCCTCAAAGAAAGATGGCCTTAACAAAAAGATCCTTCAAGGCTGAGAAATGTATGTCACTTTACTGAGATAGTTTTAGGATATAAATGGACTTTAACAATAATTTGTCATTGTTCTGTATTACTTGAGAAGGAAACAAATGCTGAAGAGCTGGTTTTGTTCGTATTTTTAAAACAAAGCATGAGAAAGAGCTACTTTGTACAGTGAAATCTAGGTTTTCAAATGTCCCCAGAGGACTAAAGGAAACAGCTCCTTGGACCCTTATTACACTGAGAGCTCAAAGCATCTCCAACAGAGAAGCACTTCTTCCAAATCCTTCAAAGAGCCAGAGTTAAGCCTCGGTACTCTTTCTCTCATTATCCACATACGAGAAAGATCCTTTCTTATGTTTTTGAGCGAATACATGTTGATTTTCTGCTAGGTGCAACACACCATTTAAACCAACAAGAATTTGTCATATTCAACGTGTGAATACTCTCCCATCTTAAGCATTTCCTCTTTTACTCATCTTATGCTTAGCATGTGACAGTCTTTATGTAATCAACTCACATAAATTCTACCATGATCTTTACCATATAAACTCTGTTGAGTACTTTTCAAGCACCTCCTTCAAGCCAGTCCTCCCATCGGCCATCAGAAACACACATCTTTAACTCTTAAGTGATAAAGACAGTGCTTTGAGAAAAGAATCAGATCACATAAGCAAACAAGTCAGAAAGCTTGGACTGGAAACTGTCTAGATTTGCCTAGAGCAAATTCTGTGCCTTCTCCAGATAAACTCAGGGACCATGAGCACTCATTGCTGAGACAGTCTGTCATGATGCGTGGAATAGAAAAGCAGAGATGACAAAAAAATATAGTGACAGATTTTCATACAGAAAAAAAAAAATGTGTTGTGGTTGCACATGCACTTAATCCCTCACATGGGAAGTTGGAACAGGAGGATCAAAGAGTTTAAGGTCAAGCTCCTCAACTTAGTGAGCTCAAGGCCATCCTGGGCTACATAAAAACCTGCTAAAGGAAAAGAAGAATAAAGGCAGATTTTCATGTTCATGTGCACTCATTGTGTGAGCTTATTGGAATGTCAGCAAAGATCCTTTATTTTTTTCTGTCTCAAATATGAAATTTTATGGGAGTTATGGCTGCAAGGATCCTAAAAGAGTTCATCTCTGGGTGCTGCAATGAGGAAGGAAGTCTAGAGACTTGCCATCTCAGTACGGTCATGAATATGGCTATGAGCAGAACTCTGGACTCCAACCTGCTTCAGCATTTCTCCAGAGTGTCTCCTCCTAAAGATACAATGCTATTTCTGTCTTACACTTGACATTTAGAGTCATCTTAGCTGGTCTGCTTATGATAAATTATGTAAAATAAAGCCTTAAAAGTCAATCAGCATGTGATTATCCCAGGATGAACTCAAATGGAGAAAGAGGAGGGGGAGAGACATTTCTGGATAAAGCAACATCAGTATGCAGAGTCAAGAAATAACTCCAGGTTAGTGTCCTCATAAAAAGGACATCTATCAGTATGCCTTGGACAGACACCACAAGGGAAGAAGAAAAAGAAAAAATTATTTCTAGCATCAGGCTACTGCTAGTGTAATAGGCACATAATGGTGACTGTGACATGATCCCCATTTCAACTTGTAGTCTAATGGTTAAACTACAAAAGGAAAAGGTCCAAATGCTATACAGTTAGTATTGTGATGCACATGAGTACACAGTAGTTTGAAAATCACAGAGAAGGGGTTTATAATCCATAGGAAGATAGCTGTTAAGTTGGCTTTCTGATGGTTGAATAAGGCTGATAAAAGACCAGTAAAGATCTAAGAACAAGAACCACATTAAACACATTAGGGCAGGGAGATATCTAGGAGAATAACAGTGCCTGGTTCTAAGCCTGATCACCTGAGTTCAGCCCCAGTGGCCCACATGATTAAAGGAAAGAACCAACTCTCACAGGTTGTCTTCTGACTTCCACAAGAACATTGTAGTGCATGCACAGGAGCACACACTCATACATGCCACTTACATAAGTAATTATAATTTTAAAATAAAGACACAAAACCTTAAGACAACAGTATGGCTTGCCTTGGATACAGCCCAGAGTTCTACATGGTAAACCTCAGAGGGAAGAGATGATTGTACAAAGCCACCAACTGGAGTAAACGCAAAGACCAGGTTGTGCCAAACCTTGTAGGTTTTGTCTGTTATTTGAGTTTTAGCTTAAGGATAAAGAGGGCTGCTCAGGATCTTTATGCAATGGAATGGCAATGATTCAATTAATTTTTACATAAGTAGCTATGACTGCTAACTGGTAGGTGGAATGCAAAGGAGGCAAATCTGTGAACCGGGAGACTTAGTTATTATAGCAACAGTCTAAGAGAAGAACAGGAATATGAGCTAAATGCTTGAGGGAGGTCAGTACAGCCAAAATGGAATGGTACCTATCAGAGACTGATTAGACATTGAATGGTAATACTAGAATAATAACCTTTAAGTTCCCAGTATAGGCCATCAGTGGCAGAATGCAATGATCAAGGTCATATCTCTCTCTTCTAACACTCATCCCAGCAAGTATAAAAGCCTGAGATTCATGACAGTGTCTTTGTTGATACTATTACAATAAAATTCTACTGCATAGGCCTGATGGAAAGGACACACCTGAATAACTAGACTAGGTTGTCACAGTACTCTTGCTAAGTCTATATTGGCTTCTAATACTTAAACGCAAATCAAGACATGCCAAACTCAAACACTTAATCTTGACTAAGTCTATCAAGGGAAGGCAAAAGGGGTGGGGGAGGTGTCACTTGTTCCACAAGAACTACTACATTTTATGGGCCCTTATATGAAACCCTCTTCTGATGACACAGTCATATATTAAGAGACCTTGAGAGCAAGGACTTCCCAAAACACAAAGCAAGCCAATTTAACTCCATGCAGAACGTGTCTGGCTATAAGAGTTCTGACATTTGCCAAACCTCATAGAGTGTACTGGAACCATCTTAAAGACCTCTGCATTCCTGCAGGTTCCGCACCCTACTCTCTGCTTTCTTTAATGCTGAGTTTCTCTAGGGATGATAGCTTTGGGGTCTTGGGTTTTACTCAATTTATTCCAGGACTTGGATTCATTTTAAACAAGTTAGAGTCCACGTGCCATCTTCAATTAAAGGTTTTGTAAGGCAAAAGAAGACGAGCTCAGCCACCAAATATTTGGGTCTGGGGAAGCTTCTTCAGCCTTTCCAACAGGCCAAGTGTGATGTGGTGAGACTGGCTCATGTCAAAAGCAATGAGGGAAGCAGCAATGGACACTGGGAAAATTAGGCCTGGCACCAGCCTAAGCCACTGAATATTCAAATACACGGTATGCAAAGTGTGGTTTGAACATCATGGTCTGGGGAGCAATGAGAACTCTGGGTAGAATTTGGATAAGTATGAAAAGTGCTTGAAAAGACCAATCAAAGTAAAAATGAATAATGGTAAAATGCTCAGATAGAGGACAGGAATAAGCAAAGAAACCACAAGGCATTTTTATTGATTTGCCTATTAAATACATCCATTCAATGACTTTCTACCCAGACTCCAAACTTCAAAAGCACAAAGATTCTGATGCTGGTGAAAAGAAAATCAGAAACTTCCTGAAAACATTTATTTTCAGGGTCACTGTTAGATAAGAAAAATAAAGTTTTGGAAAGTCCCATGCATCTGATTTTCAACTTTACTTGGTCATTTATACACTTTATAACTGTGGATATTATCAAAAACAGTGCTTGGCACCCTGAAGATACCTGGTCAACACTTGATAGGAAAATGAATAATTAGCTGCTCATCCTGAGATGCACAACATGTTGAGAATATACACATTTCCCTTATGAATTGCAAATAGCCTTCATGGTAGGTATTACAATGAGAAAATAGGGATTTAGAGGGTTAATACAAAATTCACTGATCATATAGCTAGTGAGTAGAAAGCTAAAACTAAACTTTACCTTAACATTGATAAAAAATAGAATTTCAATTATCTACCATGGAATAATATGTTCTTACATGAGATAAAGATAGAAAAATCAGAAGACAGAGGAAAGCCAAAGTGATACTAAATGGAAGATCTTGAAAACTTCTAATACTACACTGACAAAAGAGGGGATGCTGGCCAGAAGGTGAGGCAGGCCCAGCTCAGAAAGCAACAGGTAACACTCAGGGCAAATAGCAGCAGACTCACAAGTGTTAAGGAGTTGGCTTAGATGGCTGCAATTACCAACTTCCTTCCTGTTCATTCCTATCAAGAAGGCAGACAAATCAGTTGAAGGCTATTGACAGTTTGGGATAAATGTGCTGTAGTATGGAGCCCTGAGACTAGGCCACAAACATTCCCGTAACAGGAGAGTTGACCAGTAGGCCAATTTTAGATACTAAATATTTTATTAAAAATATTATTAAAACACACCTAAGATTTATTCATTTACATGTCACCCAAGGCTGATTCCAAACTATAAAAAAGTAGTTGAACAGAATGATAGAGACGATGTGGTCTTTTGGAGCCAAAATACTGGCCTTTTACAGATATTTGCCAAATCCCAAGTAAAGGTAAGTTACAGGAATATAGAAACATCTACCTGGAACAATGTTAAGGTAGCAAACAATCCCTAGGTTGGGCAGAACAAAGCATACAGTGGGAAGTACTAGATATGGAGGATGAGAAGACAGACTGTTCTATCTGCTTCTAGCTTTGCCCAAACCCATCCATTTTTGACTCTACACTAAAACATAAGTTCAGCTTTCTTTCTATCATGTACTAAACTTATGAATGATTTGACTTGGATTCAAAATGATATACACTTTCCATAGCATGCAGCATTCAGTTAGTGTGCTCATTCAAGAGGTACTTAATTAACCTCTCTGTTATTATAAGAAATAATACATAAACCTTGATTATGAAAAGTTCTTAGATCAGTGGAAAGACAAAGATCCACAAGGTTCATAACAAACTGAGTAGAGCTAAAACCACCTTATGCCTACAATGCTGCAATGGACAAATGGGGCTTATACCTTCAGCTTGCAGACTCAAAGAAAGTCTTAAGATTGAGATAAGGCTTGAATGAGTTTGAAAAGTAAGTAGGAAAAGATTTAGAAGAAAAGACAGAAACACAGAGATGAGGGAACTGACCAATATTGCTGAAACTTAGAGAGCAAGTAGAAAGTACTAGTAGGCAGAGACTAAATCAGCAAGCAATCTCACATGTCACACTAAGGAACATATGCTTTATCTAGTGACCAACATAGAGCCATAAAAAGGCCATGGTCATTCCCACCTAGGATAAGCTGGACAGGGTCCAGAAGAAGAGAAAGAGAGAAGACAGCTCTTCCGATGACCAGGTCTATCTAAGATGAATGAATGAATAGATGAATGAATGATCACACAGATGACTGGTTCTGATAACTCCTGCTGGGGTTTCTACTCACATGAGAAAAGGGAAGTGGCTTTCATATCCCTTTCAACTGCTATCCTCACCCCAGCCCCCAACCTTCATGAATGGTTTCTCTCTTGCACGCATGTGTATCTCTTCCTCAATTACTGAGATCTCAGAACTAAGCCTTAATAACTAGCTAACAAACTTAACATGAAAGGCAAGTACTGAGCAAACTAAATCAGAATCCCCAAGAAGCACAGGCAGAGAATGAAAATCAAGAAAATATACTTTGAACCAAGAAAGAAAGAAAGATAGAAAGAAAAAAAGAAAGAAAGAAAGAAATCCCATCAATTAGAACTATTCTGAGATTGCAATCTCTGACCATAGAAGATTGAAAATAAGGGTGGGGACAAGCAAAGACCTGAGAAGTGAACACAAATAGTTACCCTATGAAGAAGATGATAGTGATTTCAGATAGAATGTAGTAATTTGGACAGCAGTGTTTTCAATTTACTAACTTGCTAGTTATTAATATACTACATCATAATGTAATGCTTTCCTTCGAAAAGTCTTAGCTTAATAGAGATAGGTGGAATCCATTTACACACACTGCATTCTAACAGCTGCTGAGACATGAAAAATAGAGAGCTTGGCACCATACCCAAAAGCACAGAAAGCCTTGACATATAAGGTAATAGTCAAGAAGGATCTAGGAGAGAGAGCAAGACCATGAAATATAAGAAACAGCTCATGAAAATGCACAGTTGTATAATGTGAACCTGGTCTTGAAAAGGAACTTTATCAAATGCATTTTCCCCAGCCTCACCAAGATGGACCACTGCTTCAAGCTGACATCTTCAGTTAAAGTTCACTTTGCTTTCCCTCTGTGATCAGGAAACAAGACTCAAGAGGCACCTAACGGCTAGTGGGCATACGCCATCTTCAGACAGAAAAAAGTCCCCATCAATCGGCATATTAGAAGACCTATAGCCTGAATCTTATTAAAACCAAAAGCAAGGGGACAGGGTCCTTTTCTGGAAACTTCCTAAAACTTCATTCTGACATTATGAGTTTGGTCACTTAATGTGATCAACTATAGGGGAAGTTAAAGTCTCTTTCTTAGATTTCACACATAACTTTGCTCTGTGACCTTAGGGAGGAAAGAAACTCTACTATGACCCTAGATTGCTTAAACATAAAGGGATGGGATACGCAATACTTCCCATGCTTAATTCCCAGACTTAAATGTCATTACAAGAATTAAATACAACACACATAAGAAGATGGGACCAGAGTCTAACCCCCAGCAGATGATGAACTAATGTGTGCTCCCCTGTCCATTAGTGGCCTTGATGGAGTTCAATACACATACTTTGCACAGAACCAATGCTTGACCTCCACATAACACCACTGGCTCTACTAAAAGTTGATAGACTGATCATCTCAATGTCTACTAGAATATTTGGCCTGTTTCTTCATTTAATTTTCACAACTAATCAGCAAGACAACTACAAGCTGTATATCCCCATTTAAGAGCAGAAAACCTCCACAGCCCAGAGAGCATCAGGAATGTTCAAAGTCACATAGCTATTTAAATGCAAAGTGCTGTGTCAACACCAAGACTTCCCATAGACAACCACTTGCAAAGAGAAGGCTGGGGTGAGTCTAATCCTCTCAATGAACCAGACCTGAATGAAGCTCTCAGATCACACTGGGTTACATCTGCCACTCTTTCCCAGGCCTTAAGTGCTTTGCATATGGAATGTCTTTATTCAAAATGGTATGACAAATCAAAAGAGGAATTTTCTCTTAATGTAAAAATAGAAGAGAATGCAAGTTCAATTTTAACAATAGGCTTTCTTCATTTGTTTTTTTTTACATTAAAAAAGAACAAAGTCAAAGAACAAAATTCACTAATTAAAAAAGAAAATCAACTAAATGAAATGGGGGCAATGAAAGTCATCAAAATGTCCTCTGTTTCTCAGAATTGGCCACTTTGGGGAGGTTTTGCACCTTTTTTTAAACTTCCAGATTTCATACTTTCTGTTCAGCTTTTGCAACTTCCCAAGAGTACAGCTTGAAAAAAAAAAAGAAACAGAAAAAATAGAACCTCAGTCCTCATGTATCATTTCAAGCCTAAAGGGCCCCTTGCAGGATAGTTTTAGCCCTTCCCTCTGATATTGCTGTTTCTGGCTACTGAGTGGTCTTTGGATGATGAGTGTTAAGCATTCTTAAAATTCATGCTAATTTAGTCTAATCATAATGGCCATTACTTGGTTTCCAAGTAACTCCCCAACAGCACAGATGGAGGCAGAGAAAGAGAGGAAGGGATGGAGGGAGAGAGAGAGACAGAGACAGAGACAGAGACACAGAGAGAGAGATTCTCTAACTTTTAACATTGGGAATATCCAATTAGAAAACAAGATTTTGAGACAAGGTCTTACTAGTAGCTCTGTATAGATGGCCTAGAGCTAACTATTTAATCCATACTGGCCTCAAATTCATAGAGGCCCACTTACAACTGTAACACTTGTTCTGGAATTAAAGGCATGTGCCACTATGCCCAGATATTTGAAAATATTTTAACTTAAAGATGGACATAAGTACTCACAAGGCAGCATAGAGTCATCTCAAGCCTGAAAGATAATCCAAAGAATACAATGTATTATCCTCACTGACTGGTTCTATCCCACTAGGTTCTTAGTTTCCATGGCAATAAGCGTAGGGAGTCTTATGGTATACTTTTTCATGGTGGTCTTTCTCTTAGAAAGGAGATTATTTATCTTCTTAAACTTACTATTATTTATGGAAGATGATATATTTATTCATTATTCTCCTGTATGAGCATATTGTTTGGGGTATATGTACCCCATGGGGTACAGTCATACCCATGCCACATCAGACATACAGAAACCAGAAGACAGCTTTCAGAAATTGGTTATCCCGTTTCACTTCATCTTTATGGTGATGTGTCCCTTGTTTCTGTGATACTGTCTGTGCACTCCATGCTAGCTGACCTGCAAGTTTTTGGTAAGTCTATTATCTCTTTCTCCCATGTCAACACTAAATCTAGAATTATAGATGTGAGCAACTGCATCTAAATATTTTACTTAGGTTTCCAGGATGACACTTAGGTTGTCAGGCAAATCAGTAAGCACTTTTATCCACAGAGCCATCTGTCTGAGCACTTACTGAGTGATATCTACTATGGTACAGAACAAAAGACATTATTTCTACTAAGAGTTTTTGTGTCACTTCTTACAATGGTGTTTCCTAACCAATACAAGAATACATGAGTCAGCCGTGCCAAGATGCCAATCCACTTAGTGCTGGGGTAGAGTAGACAAGTTGACCTGGACAAACCCCACAGACAATCAAATATGCAATGAGTAACTTTCTGTTCGTTAGAGTATGCTGGAAAAGATGTGGTCTCCTCCATGAATGTTTTGCTTTGGGAAAGATGGGAAGAGCTATACAAAGATTTTGCCATGCATGGGGCTATTTGCCCCAACATCAGAAACCTAACTTTCATGCTTTTGAAATCTTCTGTCTATTTTTACAGTCTTTTCCCCCCTATTTCCTTCCAGTTTATTGCCACATCTTGCTGTCTTTGGGTGTTCCTCTCTTCTTGCTGTCTTTTTCTAGTCTTGTTTTAGCCAAAAAATAAAGCCGTTCAGCAAAATTCTCATTTTATTCAGCAAACGTTCTTCATACACTAGCTCGACATGAGGCAGTCCTGGCTCTTGTAGAAGAAAAGAAAACAAGTAAAGACAGAACATTGCTGCATTATCCTACAAGATCAAAACCAAAAGCTTGTAAGTAAAACTAGACTGAGTGGATCCTAGAAGGCTAAACACTAGGTCCCCTGTGTTTGAAACTATTGTTTCACAGATGTTAACACAAAACTCAGTGAAGACATCCCAGTATTTAAGCTGAGCAATAAGCATCTTTCATGCATCTGGAAGTACATCGCAATGATTGACATCACACAAACCCTAAAACAGGACATATAGGCTTAGTTCCATCAGTCACTGATTCTAAGTGGCTTTGTCTTTCTCAGTCGGGAATTCCTCCCTTGAAAAATACCTACCCACTCAGTTACTGAAAAATTAGCAATGTAGACATAATCTTGGTTCCAAGTTTAGTTTTGATAAATGGTAATTTTATACACACAGGATGTCCCTCATCTTATGCTTGGAAATTGGACTATTGACAATAAGAAAAGAAAGTTTTCCAAGAAACATGGGTTTCAATACCAATCACTGAGAGGTTTGGAGCAGGTAGGGAAGCTCATCAAGTTTATCTTCTCATAGTCAGCAGCTCTTACTTGCACCAACCTTGCCTCTGTAGTGCTTCTAAAATGGCAGGAGTTTCTCATTTGCCTCTGCAAAGTGAACATATATGTATTTTCTGTCACATAAAACTAGAATCATTGTTTGACTATTAGTCCCCACCCAGGCTTGATACTTAGAATATCTTCATGGTTTCCTTAAAAAGTAACAGGATTGAGCAGTCTCTGACACAGGTTGGAAGCTTCTACAAAGTCAGTTCTGGGCAACTTCCCTTCTCTGATCATATATTGAGAAAACTCTGAATATTCTTGGGGGTCCCTGTTCCCAGAGGTGGAACTGGAAGGAAGGCAGCATGAGTGGGCAAAAGTCAAGTTCCAATCCAAACTGTCCCTTTGTGACAAGACACAGCTCTATCTTCCCTGGGAACTCTAATTTTTTATTTATAAATGAAGATAACATTGCTTATCATACAAAGACATTCTGCAGATCGAGGAAGGAAACATCTTTGACAGGCTTAATAGTATGCCTAGCATATAATTGCTACTCAATTGGTGTTGGCTTCCTGATACAACTTTTTCAATGGTGGTCAGACATTCTGAGTCTCAGTTTCCCCTTCATTCAGTAAAATAAGGATGACATCACCCTACCTATAGGTTTAGTATGAATTTAACAAGATCATGAATCTTGCATCTATCAGGGGATCTGCATCATGCTAAATCCCCATACCCTGCTTCTTTCCTTTCACCCACAAAACTCGGTTTACAAATCCTGGTCTAATTTCTCTCCCTTTCTCCATCTCTCCCTCTCTCACTCTCTTCCTCTATCCCTTACATCATCTCTTCCCTTTCTCCCTCCTGTCCCCTCCCCCCTCCCCCTCTCCCTGTATGTGTGTGTCTGTGTACGAAAAAGAGAGAGAAAGAGATATATTTTCCAAAAAGCCACTGAATATTTAAAAACCCTAAGAAAAGTCCTTTGTAACACAAATGCCCCCTGGAACTATTTCCCACGTCAAAAGGTTTGAGGGCCACATGGCTGTGGTCATTTTGAGAAGCTGAATGTCCAATCGAGAGTTGAGAATCTGCAGAATGCTAGGCAGTCAGTCGTCACTCACTGGCAAGGAGGCTGTGCACCACTGAGTCATGTGGGAGATGAGCAAATGCTGACCAGCAGAAAATAGCAGCATCAGATAATGCCCAGAGGCTTTCTTGACAATGGAGTTTATTATCAGGCATGTGAATGAAATGGGGAGGAGTGCTGTCATCTCTTCCTGCAGTTTACTGACTTTTCATTGACAAAAAAGAGAGAGGACTTTTGTTGCCAACACACTGCCCTTTGCAAGCCTGCTAGGACCCAGCCCTGTGAAGTTGCACTTCATGTTTCAATGAAGCAAATCTCTCCCAGTGAGAGAAAAGGTTACTTCCTCCATCATGCTCCCCTGACCACTACACTTCTGCCAGATCCTGTCATGTGCTAGAGAGAGAATTCAAAGCAAAAAGCAGAGCAGTGGGGGGGGGGGGGGTTGGTGGGGTGAAAAAGCCACTTCTTCTTCTCACCAGCTTTTGAATCCAAATGCAAAACCAGAGACTTATCCAGCGTTATGATCAAGACCCTGACTCTGGTTCCAATTCATGAATGAGGCTAGTGGTGGAAGTCTATATATGGTCATGAAACAGCCATGTTTGATGTGGTGTCTTGACAGCATTATCTCAAAGAATCTCTTAGCAAACAACAAGATGAATGATGGAATTGCAGCTCTGCCTAATTACAGTCCATCCGAAGCTACCCTCTGATCACCACAGTAAAATCTGGAGGTCTATCCTAAATAACCTTCTCCAAGTGAGAAAACTGAAGTCCTTTTCTTGGTCTAAGATCTACCTCTACCTACAGAAAGAAGATCTAACTGTCTAGAATTACCCAGTAAAAAGATGCAAGAGCCGTGGCTATAGCCGTTGGGGTTCACAAAGCCTGTCTGGGAACACCAATGAACTGAAGTATACTAAAGTAGCAGTCACAGAGCATAGGAGGAGGAAGTACACAGAAATTATTTCTTCTGTTCCATGGAAGAGGAAATGTTCTGGCTAATCGGTGGTTTCCCCACACTGCAGACTTTTTCACAGCAAATATCTTTATCCCCATCGATGATGGTGACAGGCATACTGTCAGCAATAACGATACTTTCCACTCTTTGTTGAGCTGTCATTATCCAACTGGATATCATTCTCACGGATTTAAATGCAGGTGCAAATGCCAGTAGATGGAAACAGAAGGGAAATAACCTTAAAAGGTATATCTCTGTAGCCAGGCTGATACCGGCTGGGGCCAGATCCCATGTGTAAAGCCTCTGATAATTTTCAGAATGAAAGCACTGTGTGAATAATCTATCTAGTATCACATACATATGGCAGTACTGCCCTGCACAAATCTGGACGTAAGGTCACTCCTGCAACTCAAATCCCAAGTCTTTAGGAGCCAATTCATTATTTTGTGGCTAGTAAGCATGGACGAATAGAAACTTGTCCATCTTCAGTAAGATTTCCCTCAGTACTTGAAGGAATATTGTGGCATGCATGTGCAAAGGGGTATTTACATTTAAGTCTCCCCAGCTCACTGAAACCTCTACCCACATGTTCCTCCTCTGCAGCCAATAAATCCCTTCCTGTTTGTAAAACTCTGAATGCTACTTTTTTGAAATTCTCTTTTCCACTCTCAAAAAATAATTTTACCTGATTAATTCCTACTTATCTCCAATTATCTGCTTACATTTCACCATTCTTCAAAGACCTTTCCATAAACTTACCCTAAAAAGAATCTGTTGATATACCAATCAATGCTTCTTTCTGAACACGAATAAAATAGCTTGTGTGTGCATTTCTTTGAATGGCTTATTTTAGTTGACCTAGAATGTTACATGAAAAAAATCAAAGCAGAAACTACAGCTCTTTGATTCTTATCTATATCGCCACGTGCCATTGGAAGATGTTGAGCTTAATAAACATTTATTATATGCCACCTGACCTTTATATCAACTCTGGGAAATAAATGTAGAATCATAATTACAGGCAGGAAAACGGTGATCTTCAAAGCCTGTGCAGGGTGCATCATACCCAAGGGCAATGCTCTTTGTGCTAAATAAAAACCACCTCCCAAAAATTTAGACTATTGAGTATCAGCTGGTTTTATATGAATCCTGCCAGGTTTATCACAGCAAAAGCGGCTAGTAGCAATAGTTCTTAGCCTGTGGGTTGTGACTCCTGAATGAACCTCCCACAAGGGTCACATATCAGATATTCTGTATATCAGATATTTACATTAAAATTCATAACAGTAGCAAAATTACATTATGAAGTAGCAATGGAAATAATTTTATAGATGGGGGGGACCATAACATGAGAAACTCCATTAAAGGGTCGAGGCGTTAGGAAGGTTGAGAACCGCTCGGCTAATGTGAAGGCAGTGTCAGATCACTCAAGTTTTAAGGCTATGAGCAATCTCCAGATGCTTAGATGGACTTAGATGGATGACAAAAACTTTGATATAGAAACCACACTGCCAATAGACCCAACAACAAACCCCAATCTCTCCATGTGCCTCTCTTAAATTTGTGACAGAATATCTGTAGACGTTACTCCTCTTTTCTAGAAAATTGAAGATTACACATATTTACCTTGAAACCATTTCTTAAAATTTTGAGTAAATGTACATCATGCCCCCAGCACAAGGTCATGTTTGTGATGCATATGAAAGAAGTAATAGCTGTTTTTATGATGGTCTACATGGCCACCAATGCTCGTTGGAAAACTTGGCACTGTAAATAAATGTATAATGGAAAGGTTCCCCATGGCTAGATGACTTGAGTAAATTCTTCAAAGGCTCAATTCCATCAGAATGGAAATTTCTAAGATAGAATTTAGCAATAAGAAAGTAATTTGATACAGAATTAATATAGCTGTGAATGTAGACTTAATGTAATTCATGGGTAAAGATTTGACCTTGAATTCATATCAAGCCTGGTTCCTAGAAGCCATTTCCTGCTCTTCTCTTGCACAGGTCTCTGGATGCCTCCACTGGCTTTCCTCCTGCTTTCTCTGAACAGCCTTTTTTCCACTGGTTAATTTCTTCCCAGGTGTGTTCCTTATTGAGAGATCAGGGGAAGCTTACCACCTACCCCTGGGACTGCCAAAGCCGGAAGAACCTTTCCAGAGAGTGCCTCTTAGAGGAAGGAAGAACAGATGTGAGGCCTAACATGGACTAGCTTTGGTGCGGAAGACTCAGGCGTCCCTGACACCTGCTGTGGTAGGCAGAATTTATTAGCTATTATTGTCAAGTGATCACATGTCACAGGAATGTTAGTGGACTCAGTCAGCTTAGAAGATATTTTACCAATAGTATCACCTGGATAAAGTGATCTAGACACAAAGATTCTCTTGAAACTAAAAATAGTGATTCAGGAGCTGTACTCTATATTTTCAAAAGCCAAACATTTTTTAATCCTGGCACATTTCTTTTCCCATATGTGGGTTTGTAGTATACATATGCATGTGCACATGTTTATATGTGTACAGGTGCAAGTGTGTGTAGTACATATGTGTGTGAAAGTAGCTAAGTTCATATGTGTGGAGACCACAGGTAGATGTCAGTGTCTTCCTCAGCTGTTCTGCAGCTTATATGTTGATGCAGGATCTCTCACTTGAACCCAGAGCTTGCTGGTTGACATAGTCTAAAGAGCCAGCTTGCTCTGGGGAATCCAATCTCCACATCCTGAGTTCTGAGACATCAGGTGGGAAGTGCACCACAATACCCATCTGGTACTTCTGTGAGTACTGGGAATCAGATTTGTGGTTTCCAGACTTGCAGAGCAAGCTCTTTATCCACTGAGCCATCTCCCCAGCTTCCTTGGTGCGTGTGTGCTTGTGTGTGTGTGTGTGTGTGTGTAGTGTGGTGTGGTTTTTTAATTGTGCAAATGTCTCTTCAATTATTATATGCTACTTTCCTACTTTATTTGTTCATAATTATTAATCCAAATAAAGAAATGATATTCTGCCTCCTGATAAGGGAATTAAAATGTCAAGATTAGTAATAATAATTTGAGGGGGAAATGAGAATGGAACTCTCATGGGGGAAGAAACAAATCCATTCTCCAGTCTATGCTGACTGATGGCATCTCCCTGTATAAACCCGCAATCCACTCTCATGGCTTGTAGAGTAAAAATTTCATTCCTGACTAGAGCCTCCAAGGCCCAACCTAATCTGGTCCCATCAGATGTGGAGGTTTGGTTTCACGCAAACCTCCAACCATTCACCTCCTTACTTATGGCAATAGGCTTCTGGAATGTGACAGCTTATCTCTTTCTGGGAGATTTACACAGCTGTCTTCTCTTCCTACAGCAATCTCCCTCTCCTATGTGTGTGGATAATGTCTTTGTCCACTCAAGTCTCAGCTCGAATACCCACTCCTCTTGAGGCTTTCCTTAGCTACCTGATTGACCCTGCCCATAGTTTTCAGTTTCTTCAAGATTTTTAATACTCTCTGAAATTATTATTCTTGTTTATTTTTTACCAAACTGCTAATGAGTACATTTAAAAAAAAAATTAACATAGTTCTTTTATATATATATAAGACAATCATGCATCAAAGATTTTCTTTTAAGTCAGTGAGGTAACCAAATATTACAACCAACAGTCACACAGGGATGCTGAGATGAAACTGAAACTGCGTGCAAAATGGGCGGAAATGCTCAATATCCGCAGGGTGAAAATCAATTGCATCCTACCAGATACAGTTTGCATTGCTGTAGACATGATTTAATTATATAACAACTGGCTTTTTACGTGTTAAATTCTATTTCTACAGAAAGGAAATTAAGTCATAAAACTAAGCAAAGATCCATGCATCTACATGGTCAAATAACCTCCAAAGGCCCCAGATTCAAAGAAAGACATTCATTGATGTCTCCTGTCCATTCTCAAGTCACACACAATTAGCTTTACAATATTTATAGGAATTATATCTGCAACTCTTGTTTCTTTATTTCCTCCTTTTCCTACTCTGTGTACTCTGGACTACAGATTTCATAAAGGAGACTTTGCCTTAGTATTCAGCAAGGCTACCCACAAAGCCGCAAGCACTTATTCTAGATATTTAAGAATAACTGTTGGTCCCAAACAACGGGAACAGCAGCTATTCCAAAAGTTAGTGCCTGTCGGTGGGATAGGGTCTTCTAATTGGGATTTCTTGTCTAGCCTCAGTGAGAGAGGAAGCACCTAGCCCTGCAAAGACTTAATGTGTCAGAGTAGAAGGATGCCCGGGAGGGCCTCTACCCTCTCATAGGAGAAGGGGAAGGGGGAATGGGGGATTATGGGATGAGGGACAGCAAGTATGATATAAAGTGATTTTATATATATACATATTTGTTGGATGAAATGGATTGACCTACAGGAACAATAAAGAATGAGAAATGTCACACTTGGAATCAAATAAGAAAGTAAGAAATTACATCTTCCTTTTCTAAATGGCAGAGTAATTAAAGGTTCTACTAGAGTCTTCTAAGGACATAAAGCAGCGTGGAGTCCTGGGTTGCCAGGGAGAAGCTCAGCTCTGACACCTCTCCTTTTTATAGCAGGATCTGTGTGTTGTAGAACCATCGCCTAATTCACTCCAAGCTTACAAAAGCGAAGAACTTACAGGCGATGTGGGTGGCAGAATTGAAGAAGCCAGATTTTGGCTGAGAGTTGAAGGCATTTTAGAACTCAGTGTGAGTGCCTGCCAGGCAATCATGAGAGCCCTTGTGGTGGCTTGTGGGACATCACCATGAGCTCTGGCTTCTTCAGAAGCTTTATTGTATTGGGCTGGAGTTGTTCATGTCATCCTGACGTCACTTCCAGTGCCATTCTTCACACATGCACATTAGGCCTAATGCCTGGACTACACTCATTTTCCTAAGATACCTGGAATGGTTCTGTTTTCTTGACCAAATCAAACCAAATGGATCCAAAAGGAATTTCATATACGTTATAAATAAATGCTTTTCTCTTGTGTCTTAACACTGATAGTCACAAAAACAAACAGGTTTTTAAGTGTAGGTTTTTCTCTATTGTGTACATTGATAGCAAACTCACCAGCTCAAGTAATTGAACTCTCTCAGACTCCCAAGTCACTGGGACTATAGCATATACCAGCACACAAGGCTTACAAATATAAATTTTAACATTAATATTTGCATCTTGAATATTTTACATCAACACCCTACAGTTACTGGGTATTGTTATCTAAACTCTACAAATGAGGCATCTGAATCAATGAAAAATTATCTGCCTAAAGCCATGGGGCTTTAAAAAGTGGAAAAATAGAGATGGCGAGACACATGGAGTCGAAGCTGTATCTTAGTACACGCAGTATCTAGCGCCTTCTAGAACTCTCTCATTAGACTATAAATTATAAGCTATGTTTAATTCCATTACATTATCCCTCCCCCCTATGTCATGGGATCTTTTCCCCCTACACCTCAGGGACTGACTCTTAAGTAACATCTCTGAATTACCCCAAGTCTCCTATGGAGCCTACCTACTAGGAAGCCACTGTAAATCAATGTCAAGAGAGTAAAGAAATATATATATGCTCAAGTCAGGGGGAAAGGAAAAGCAAATGTCTCCTACCTACTAAAACTACATTTAACTAAAATAAACCCTGAGAGCAAGCAATGAAAACAGTTCATTTTCAGCTTCTCAGAAACTGCCTCGATCTTCTAAGCAAGTATCCTCTCAGCTTCATCTGACAGTACAAATCTCTGGCACATTAGGTGGTGGATTTGATCCCAAAGAAACGATCAGCATGCATGGACCATTGTTCTGATTAAACACAGCCTGCCAGAATTAAAACACCATAGGCTGTTTGCAGAACTCCTTGGTTTTAATTAGAAGAACCTCCTTTTAATAGCAAAGATACAATGCATTCAGCAGGCTCCTAGGAGTGACAAACGTAATTAGGCCATAATACAGTGTGGCTAATCTGCACCCACTTGTGGAAATTGCACACTGATCAATTAAAACTGCCCAAGTTAATTCCTCCAAGCCTCATTTGGGGAACTGAGGCAGGCAGTTCTCATCATGCTAGCCTTAGGGAGCAATCATCTCACCAGATCTTGACAGAAAGGCAAGGAACATTTCTTACCAGCTGATTATACAAGAGCTGTTAAATGCAGCCATTCCTACAAGGTTGCCTCCCTCCCTCCCTCCTCTCAGTAACCATGGTTCTCCTACTGTTTTACAGACATGCAAACTAAAGCTTAAACCAAATACCTTCTTCCAATACACATCTAGTATGCAGCAAAGTTTGACTGAAAGTATCCTTACCTAATTCCCAAGATTCTGCTGTCAGGGAATAAGAGGCAGGCCTACTAGTGCATGGCCTTGGTGCTATGTGTACTAAGATATAGCTTTGATAGATTTTTTAAAATTAATTATTTATTTACTCACTATACATCCCAATCACATCCCCCATCTCCTTCCAGTCTTACCCTTAAAAACCCCTCCCCTCATTACTTCCTCTTCTCCCCAGAAAAGGGTGTCACCCCACCCTGGGACATCTAGTCACAGTAGGACTAAGCACATCCTCTCCCACTGAGGTCTAACCAGGCAGTCCAATTAGAGAAAGGGGATCCAGTGAGGGGCAACAGAGTCAGAGAGACAGTCTCCACTCCAATCATTAGGGGACCCACATGAAGACCAGACTGCACATCTGCTACATATGTATAGGGGGCCAGCCCCTGTGTGCTCTTTGGTTGGTGGTTCAGTCTCTGTGAGCCCCCATGGGCCCAGGTTAGTTGATGCTGTAGGTCTTCTTGTGGTGTTCTTGACTCCTTCAGTTTGCTCAATTCTATCCCCCATTCTTACACAAAATTCCCCAAGCTCTACCTGATCTTTGGGTATGGGTCTCTGCATGTGTTTCCATCCACTGCTGGATGAAACCTCTGAGGAGATAGTTTTGCCACATTCCTGTCTGCAAGCATAGCAGACTATCATTAATAGTGTCAAGGACTGGCTCTCTTACATGGGGTGTATCTCAAGTTGGGCCAGTCATTCTTTGGCCATTCCCTTAATCTCTGCTCTATCATACCCAATTAGCCTCATTGATAAATGCCATAGATCCCCCTACTTTGTCCATAGGAATTGAAAAATAAGTGAGACTCTAGAAAGAAAGGAGCAACTATCAGACTCTAACTCAGGCTATGTAGTGGTCACTTCTGAAGTATCAGAAATAAGCAAGTAGCACCAAAAGTGTCCTGGTGTTTATATGAGTCACATAAAGGGCAAGTGCCATACCAAGCCAAAGCCAGCATGGGATCTATGGAACATGTGCAAATGTCACAGATTTTTACTGTATCTCTCAGATCTCTAGAACAAATAAGCCAGGTCTGGAGCGCAAGATATCTAAAAAAAATTAGGAGAGCCTGGGCACTCAAACACTGAGCACAGGCAAATGCTACCTCCCCTCACCTTAAAGTGTCACCAGACCAGTGCTATGAAAAACCCACTCTCCAGCCCTATAGCTTGTTGATGGTGAGAGCCAGCTCCTTTCTGAGTAGAACAGCAAGATATTCTTATGGACACTGCTCTTTGTCATCACATTCATTGCATAATGTAAGTTCATGACTTCATAGAAGTAAATCTAACTGCCAAAAGACCTTTTCTACAATTGAAAATGAGCTGAGACAAATCAACATAACTCTATGCTATTAGCTTCATAATCACACAGAAACAAGTCTTCTTGGATGCTTCCTACATCCACAGTTCTTGGTACATCCTTGTTGGGATCTGCTACATGGATAACAAGAACTATTCAGAAATTTGAACTAAATCTTGTTGTTTACATTACCACTTACATTGCCCTTATGAAATTATTTTTTTCAGAACAATAAATAGCAAGTCTATGTATTGTTCCAACACACTAATGATATTTCAAGAGAATAGGAGATTCAATTATAAAGTTAATATTGAAGAAGTAATAGTAAATGAACATGTATTTTTATTATTTGTACATTTTTCTCTTGTTCAATAGAAATAGCCTATTAGCAACATGATTGCAATTAACACCTAACCCTAATCCTAACCCTAAACCTAACCCTAAACCTAACCCTGAGCACTATTGATTGGCATCTGGTTTTTCTGAAAGGCTGGATTGAAGAAAATTCAATGCAGGCCTAAACCACATTGTCAGGCTCAGAAGAAAAAAGTGTTTTTGGATAGTAATTGGGTGTATCCTACAGACATAAGAATTAGCTAGACGGGGCATGTGCTGCTAAAAACCATAACAGTAACAGTCTAAGAAAGAGTAGTAGATATTGTGGATTAGACTGTACCAGCTCAGCTCTGCCATGAGCCATAATGAAGGTCTAAAAAGAGAAAAAAAAAATCAAAAGTTGAAGCAGTTATTGATGCAACGTTGTCTTTTGCAAAATGATAATTGAGAAGTAGTCACCATGCCCCCTTTTCAATAGAAACTATATTTCAAGGTAAATGGACTCCCTTGGGATGGAGGTATTTGTTTTATGGAAGAATGGCATGTAATAACGGAAGGTAAGAGTCACAAAGTCCTCTCTCCAAAGGAGATCTTTGTTCCTGGTCTATAGGGCAGTTCTAGTGGCACAGAAGGGGAACAGTAGGCTGGGGGACAACTGAGAATGTGTCCAAAATGAGACAATGCAGACTAGGCTTGAAGGATGGTCAGAATGGGTCAAAAGAAAGATGCGGGAGAAGAATTTGTCATTTAGAAGAATCATGTAAATAAGTCCACAAAGTCTGACAAATCAGCATATTAGCAGGAACCGACATTCACTAACCAGGGTCCACACAAAAACTGGAAATTGGTCCAGGAAGATGAATTGCTGTGTAATGATGTTTGCTGTGTAAGCATAAAAACCTGTGTTCAAACCCTAGGACCCAAGTAAAGGTGAAAAGAGAGTGCCAAGTAATCTTCTGACCTCATATGTGTGCCTACACACACCATTCCTACATGTTCACACACACACACAAACACACACACACACACTTAATATAACGTTTAAGTTGCACAAAGTCAGATTTATCCATAGGGAACCCCCCCCCCCCCCCCCCTCCCGCTGAGAGTGCAATGGCCGAAGCGATGGCTCATTGGTTAACAGATCACTTTCTGCTCTTGCAAAGAACCTAAAGTCTTTTCCCAGCACCCACATGGTGACTCACAAACATCTGTAATTCCAGTTACAGGGATTCTGATGCCCTCTTATGATCTTCATAGATATCAGGTGTGAAGGTAGTATACAAAGAAACACACAGATAAAACACACATATGCATAAAATAATAATTTCTTTGAATGAAAGAAAAAAAAGAAAACTTCTCTGAAAGGCACCAATACTTGTATTTTTCAGTAAGCCTATAGGAGTCACCTCCTTATGATTGTGATTAGATAACTGTAAGAACAGCGAGCATCTGCAGACAGTGTGTTACACAGATAGCATGCTCTGAGATGTTCCCGCTCTGAAAGATTCTGGAAACTACAGTAACTGTGAGAGAAAGAACAGTCCTCTGCACAACAGCTTGGCTCCTGGGGAATCCTATGGCACATTCGGTAGTTAAGTTGTCATTGTTAACACTGATATCGCATTTATCATTCTCTTCATCACCACTCCTGCTCATCTAAAACATCTATGTGGTCAGCTTGTGTTACAGGGTACATGTGATGCCGACGTGCATGAGAAGGACTGAAGGACCATATGAGAGCATGGAGGAGAGAGAGCAAGGCTCATCTTGGAAAGGGTTTACTCTAAACAATGCAGTGTCTACTTTGGGGTGAAGAAAAGCCATTGGATGGAGCTACAAGTCATTCACAGTGTAAGAACGCTGCTTTCATGGTGAAGAATACCTTGGCAGCTATGGGGCTTGAGATGGACATGGGGTGCACATAATTGAGGAGTCTGTTGTCATCTTTTCTTTGAATCTGGCCTCTTTTACCATTCCTCCATGAGAGACCAAGTATCACATGGTGTTTTAGATATGAAGGAGGAAATTATGTCATCTTTCAAACTTTGTGAACAAAAGGGGGCCCTACATGATTTCAATTATCCAACCACAGAAAGCTGGTGGGTGAGAAATAGCTGGTTCCTGCTGGACTCCCCTGGGCAAATGAAGGAACAATGTGGTATTTCTTCCCTATGACTGACTATAGTAGTTGAAAATGTAAATGGATCCAGGAAGCGGTCATTCACTCCAACCCACCTGCAGCATGTTCAAAATAGCCAGTGCTTGCTAAAATAAACCTCTACATCCTAAACAGTCTGTCTACTTAGCACTATTTACTCAACAAATTTTATTAATCATCTAACTGTGTCAGAGACTGTGCTACAGATGTAGTTTCTTAGCCATAGAAGTGCTCAATACATTTGAAATCATAATCATTTCATTGGTATAGCAAAGGCTCAATAAGAGAAATTTAATGTGCAATGGAGAGGAGGATGGAAGGTAAGAATGAATAAAGGAAAATGGAAATTAAAAAGTTCTTCATAGTATGAGTTCACAATGAGAGCTCAAGCAATACACCCACTCACAATCCTTTGACAACTCTTGGTAAATAATTGCACAAAAGTTAATGTTTTAAAGTGAAAGTAAGTGTTCTCTAGGACAGCATGTAAGGGCTTGGAAAAGAACTTAGCTCACATATGCAATGATGAAGAAGAAAAGCGACTAGATTTTGGTTAAAAGAAAAATAAATGTCTTCTGCCTACTGTTGCTTATTTATTCTTAGGTCAAATTTACCTAGATGCTTTAGCAACTGCACCCCAGCAAGGGAAGCAAGGAGGCTAACTGCAGATCTTGACTTCTTCCTCCATTCCTCCAAGGACAATCCTCTAGTCTCCCCCTCAGCTTTGTAGCAAACCTTCTTCAATAGCCTCTCCTCACCCTCTTCTCTCATTCCAAGGGGACTAAGCAGATTCTGGTGGAACACCCTGTTCTTCTCCCTCCTGTGGACACCCTCAGACTCCATTCCAAGCCCATCTCCATTCCAAAATGTCAGCTCCCAATATGTAGAAATATATTTTACATTGAAACTGCTGGTGTCCATATCTATCAAGATCCCAGAAGTTCCTACTAGGCAACACACAGTTATCACACCATCCAACAAGTTGAAAAGGGAATAGAAACCAAGGAACAAATCATCTACTCAAAACAACATAAGACCAGATATCAGCACCTAGAATTACAATCTTCCCAAATCCAGATGCCTAGAGACCAATGTAAAAGTGCAATCAATGATGGCCAAGCCAGTATGTCTCCACTAGAAACCAACAACCTTATGACATCAGGCCCCGAGTACTGCAAAGTAGCTGAAACAAAAGACAAATATGATAGACACAAATATGATAGAGGTTCATGAAAAGGATATTAATAATTCTCTTAAAGAAATCTATAAAAAGACAAAGAGTGGAAGGAAATAAAATATAATAGTTCATGACCTGAACATGTAAATAAAATAAAGAAAGCCCAAACTGAGAAAAATATGGAATTGAAAGACTAGGGAAATCTAACAAAGATCTCCTAGACAAGCCTCACCGCAGAATACAATCAATGGAAGAGAGAATCTCAGGTGTTGAAGGCACAATTGAAGAAATGGATAGCTCAGTCAAAGAAAATAATAAATCTAAAAAATGTCCTGGCACAAAATATCCAGAAAATCTGGGATACTATGAAAAGACTAAATCTCTTGTTTAGTCTTGTTTAGTTGTCATCTCTTGAAGGCCTGCTCTTTACTGAAGAGGAAACAGAGAGAGGAGTATATCTGGTGGAAAGAGGATATAGGGAGTGCTGGGAGGAAAGGAGGGAAGGGAAACTGTAGACAGGATGCATTGTATGAGAGAAGAATCTATTTTTAATAATAATAATATGTAACATTTAAAAGAAAAAAGAATAACAGGAATAGAGAAGGGAGAAGAAACACAGGTCAAAAGCACCAGAAATATTTTCAGCAAAATCACAGAAAAAAAAATTCCTTAACTAAAAGGAGATGCCTATGTAAGCATAAGAAGCAGACAGAACACCAAATAGACTGGAGCAGAAAAGGAAGTCCCCTCAACAAATAATAATCAAAACAATAAACATACAAACAACCAACAAAAAAATCTTTAAAAAGCTACAAGCAAAAAGGAATGAGTAGTATCTAAAGGCAGATTTATTATTAGATCTAGCTTCTCAATAAAGACTCTCAAAGTCAAAAGGTCCTGGAGAGATGCTCTACAAACTCAAAGAGGCCATAGATACAGGCCCATCTTACTATATCCAGAAAAACTTTAAATCCCAACAAATGGAAAAAATAAGACATTACATTTTTAAACCAAATTTAAGCAATATCTGTCTACACATTCAGCCTTACATTAGAACCATTATCAAGCAGGCTTCATCCCAGAGATACAAAGATGTTCAACATGCATTAAAAAATAAATGTGATTCACTGTATAAACAAACTGAAAGAAAAAAAACACATGATCATCACATCAAATGCAGAAAAGACCTTTGGTAAAATCCAATACCCCATCATGATAAAAGTCCTGAAAAAATTAGGGATATAAGGGACGTATCTAAACAAAATAAAGGCAATTTACAGTAAGTCCATAGCCAGCATCAACTTAAATGAAGAGAAATTCAAGCCAATTCCACGAGAAGAAAAAGACAAGACAAGGTTGTGCACTCCTTATTTATTCAATGTAATACTTGAAGTTGTAATGCTAGAGCAATACAACAACTAAAGGAGAGCAAAAGAAACAAGTGAAGGTATGTTTATTTGCAGATGATATGATTGTATACATAAATGATCCTAAAACTTCCACCAGGAAAAGCCTACGGTTGATAAACCCTTTCAGAAAAGTAGCTGGATACAAAATTAACTCATGAAAATCAATAGCCCCCTGATAGACAAACAACAGGCTGAAAAAGAAATCAAGGAAACAACAACTTTCACAATAGCCTCAAGAAAAATGATATAACTTGGAGTAACTCTAACTAAGCAAGTGGAAGATTTGTGTATGATAAGAACATTGAGGAACTGAAAAAGTTATTAGAAAATGAAAACATCCCCCATGCCCATGGATTAATAAGACTAATACAGTAAAAATGACCATCCTACCAAAAGCAATCTATAGATTCAATGAAATTCCCATCAAAATACCAACACAATTCTTTGCAAATCTTGAATGGAAAATTTTCAATTTCATATGGAAATACAAAAGTCCCAGGATACTTAAAACAGGCCTAAATAAAAGAATTATGAGATGTACAACTATTCTTGATTTCAAGTTGTGCTACAGAGCTATAGTAATAAAAATTGCATGCTCTTAGCACCAAAAGAGACATGTTGATCAATGAAACTGAGTTGAAGTCACAAGCACAAACCCACACACTTATGTAAACTTATTTAAAAAAAAAAAAAAAAAAGGTCAGAAAAACACTCTGGAAACAAAGACAGCATCTTCAACAAATGATGTTGGTCAAACTGGACGGCAGCATATAGAAAAGTGAAAACAAATCCACACTTTTCACCCTGCACAAAACTCAAGTTCAAGTGGATCAAAAGCCTTAACATAAAGCCAGATAGAATATAAACACTAAACCTGATAGAAGACAAAGTAAGGAACAGCATAGAACTCATTGGCACAGGAGAAGACTTTGAACACAACACAGTAAGCACAGGCACTAAGATCAACAATTAATAAAGGGGACCTCATGAAACTGAAATTTTCTGTAAGACAAAGAACACTGTCATTCTGACAAAGCTTTGGTCTACAGTCTGAGAAAAGATTTTTACCAACTACACATCCAATAGAGGGCTAATATCCAGAATATATAAAGAACTCAAAAAAATAAATATCAAGAAAATAAGTCACCCAATTAAAAACTGGGATATGCATAGCCAAATATTAGGTGGAGAATGAGCCTAAATTGGAGATTTATATCAGGTCTCTCCCCTCAGACTTCAGGGAATCTAGAGGAAGAGAGGAGAAAGAATTGTAGGAGGCAGAGGGTTCAAGGACACAAGGAGAACACAGCACACAGAATCAACTAAGCAGGCCTCATAGGGGCTTACAGAGACTGAACCAGCAGCCTGCATGGTTCTGTGCTAGGTTCTCTGCAAATAAGTTGTGGTTGTTAGCTTGGTGTTCTTGTGGAACTCCTAACAGTGGAAATGTGGGTGTCTCTGACTCTTTTGCCTTTTCTTGGGACTCTTTTTCTCTACTGGGTTGCCTTGCCCAACCCTGAATATGAGGGGTTGTGCCTAGTCTTATTGTAATTTGTTATACCATGTTCTTTTCTGAAATAAAGCAGAGGAAGAGTGGATCTGAGAAAAGGTGGGGGGATACTGCAAGAAGTAGAGGGAATGGAAACTGTGGTTTGGGTATATTCTATGAGAGAAGAATAAAATTAAATTAAAATTAAAAATGGGTACATATCTAAACAAGAGAATTCACAAAAGAGAAAACTTAAATGCTTGCGAACACTTAAAGAAATGTTCAACATCCTTAGCAATCAGAGAAATGAAAATCATAACTACTTTGAGATTTCATCTTAGACCCATCAGGATGTATAAGATTAACAGAACAAATGACAGCTTATGCTGGCTAGGATGTGGAGTAAGGGAAATAGTCATCCATTGCTATAGAATTGGAAGCTTGTATGACAACCATGGAACTCAGTGTGATGGTTCTTCAGAAAGATGGGAATCAATCTACCTCAACATCTAGCTTTACCACTGTTAGGCTTGTACCCAGAGGATGACTTATAGTACCACAGAGGCTCTTGCTCAGTCATGTTCATTGACTCTCTAGTCATAATAGCCAGAACTTGGAAACAGTCTGGAAGTTCCTTGGGAAATCCCTTAGGGAAAATCAACCAACTTAAGATTTGCTTTATGGCCCAGACCTTGAGATGGACTTCATACTTGACCCTGCTCAGATAACCAACAAACTGAAACTAGATGTTATCCCAGAGACACAGGGTAAAATCAAATACTAATGTTCTAAAAAATATATATTTTAAGTAACAACAAAATACTCATAATGATATTCTGCTATACTCATAGATCAGTGCCTTGCTCAGCCATCATCAGAGAAGCTTCCTCCTGCACCAGATGGGAACAAATACAGATACCCACAGCCAGACATTATACAGAGAGTAAGAGACCTTGGAACACTAGCCCTAAACAGGAAGTCTCTATCAAATTTCTTCACAGCAGAAGAGGAGACAGAAAGAATGTAAGAATCTGAGAGCATAGAAGACACCAAACAAACAAGGCCCTCTAAATTAAAAGGGTTGACACATATATTAACTCACAGAGACTGAAGAGGCATGCAAAGGCTCTGCACAGGTCTGTATGAGGTCCTCTGTGTATATATAATGGCTTCCAGTTTAATGTTTTTATGGGATTCCTGAGTGTGCAAACAAGTGTGTCTTTGATTCTTGTAACTTTTCTTGGGCCCTTTTCCTTCTCTTCATTTATTTTGTCCACTTCTGATGAGTTAGTTTTTGTTTTATATTATTATATTTGATTATAGTTTATTATTTAAAAAGAAAAAAATGAGAATTGGGGTAGAGTTTTATTCAAAAACAAAGAAGAAAGAAATTATGTTGACTGCAAGAAAACTGGAGTTCATCATATTAAGAGAAATCAGACTCAGAAAAACAAGGATTGCATGTTTATTTGTGAATTCTAGACATTATACAGACACACGAAATCATATGTGTGTATATAGATATGATATGACATGACATGAAAGTAGCAGCAAGACTGGGGAATTAGCAGGAATAGAGGGAGGGAAGGAAAAGGGTACAGAAGTTAAATATGGCCCAGAACATGATATTATTGTATGAAAATGTCTTATGGAGCTCATTACTATGGCAATGAACATATGCCAATTGAAACTTTTAGACAATAAAGCATTGACATGGATGTTGAATGGATATAGGCTGATAATTGATTGTTAGTAAAAACTAAAATGATATCAAGTTTATTTAAATGTTAAACAATGACTTACAACATGACCCAGCAATTCCACTTCTGGGTCTCTACCCAAGAGAAATTAAAATGTGTCTGTAGAAAAAAAAGAAAAAGGAAAAATATGTATGTGTGCTCATGAAAGTATCATTCAAATATCTAAAAAGCAGAAGTCAACAATAGTAGTACACAGTTTTTATATGGATTTGTTATTCTGGCTGATTTGAATATCAATCTCTCTTGAATTGTGTGTACTTGTCTCAACACTAAAAATATTCAGGACAGTATATCAAAAACTTACACTAGGCTAGGAATATAACTCAGTCTCAGAGCACTTACCTGGAATGCACAAAGCCCTGAGTTAGATCCATGAAACCATTGAAAAAGCAGACTTTCCTGTTACTGATATTATTTTATAGATATCTGCTCTGTGATGCCCCTGTCCTTAGCCTCTCCTCTGGTCCCTCAGCAAAACTGGTTTGTCTTTGGTAGGAAACTGCAGTGACAGCATATCCTCAATCTGGTCTAAAATATTTGCTTGGCAGTTTTCCTGGAAATTGTCAGTTGATCTTTGGTGAATTGATTTTTACCAACTACATGTTCAGTTGATGTTTTGGTGAACTGATTTCAATAGATTGGTTTTCAGTAAGCTGAGAGCCTCTAAGTAGCTCTCACTCTCCTCATGTGTTCTCTCCCTCCTCTGAGCCTTACTCTCAGTCATGGAAACCTGAGTCCATTGACAGTCATGTGTCGTTAGCATGTGATGCTGTCAATAGGTTACAGACTTTGAGACCTGACCTTTGTCTGTTTAGATTTCTTGGCTGCTGAGTCACAAGAAGAAGAGTGTAAGCCAGATAGCATGAGGTTTCTGTAAACTAGTAGTCCCACCTTTTCTTCTCAACAACCAGGAGGTTATTTATTCAAAGTTATCCAGAGGTGTGTGTGTGTGTGTGTGTGTGTGTGTGTGTGTGTGTGTGTATTATATAAAAGACTAAACTTTGCTGATACAGGAGCCATGGGGTCATGCCAAATTGCTTGGCAGGCATTCTTTATGGTGCCTTCTAAGTGCTTCAGTGTCAACAGGCATTCTGCATATCACAATCCAAAGGAAATAATTTTTAAATGATGGAATATCAACCACCCCCTAAAATGTGAATAATTATAAAGAATCTCATCACTTGGTACAGGAATTTCCTTCTCTTACATCCAAATGGCTCTTTCTAATTTGACCATGGAAAGAACATGGATTTCTATTTTAAACAGACATCAGATCAAATTCCCCTTCTGTTTCTTCCTTAATATAACTTTGGGTTGCCTGTTAACTTTTCTGAACTTTAATGTTCTCATCACTAATGAATGTATGAAAATCATCTATGTTCACAGAAAGGAGCTACCTACACTAGAAATAATCTGTGACCACAGGCTCAAATAAAGTTCACATTGATCAGTCACTGAGAACCCACAAAGAAAGCATATACCACAGGGGGCAATAAGCAAAGCTGAAAATAGTTAAAAATCCAAATGAATTTGCATCTGAAATATCATTTCCCTTCGACATTTCTTGAAACTCTATTTCCCATGTGGCTATATGCATTTCTCCAGAATTCTACTGGAAATTTCCTTTCTAGACCTTGCTATTCTTACCATGCAGTCTCTCAGGGGAACTAGCATTGATCAACTGGTTTAGTGACTCTCTTCTCTCACTCCCAAATCAAGGAATTTACAGAAGACAAAATAGTGTGCCAGATAAAGAGACTTAGGCAAAAAATATTCAGTATGAGTGTGATTCTCAGGATTTGTCCTGGAATTCTCTGAGGTGTCTATCTGAGCAAAGGGGACCTAAGGAAGAGAAACAATTAGATTGAAAATGTCAAGATAATCTAGTTGGCAAAGTGCTTGCCTTGAACTAAGACTTGAGTTCAGTCCTCAGAACCCATAGAGCTATGTGTTGTGATGTATGCTTGTAATCCCAACACTAGGTAGGAAGCAAGCAGAACCCAGTGCCTTTGGAGGCAGGCTGCCTAACCTAGTTTGTGAGTTCTAGGCTAATGAATTCCACATCTTATCAAAAGGTAGACAGCACCTGAAGAAAGACACCTAATGTTGTACTCTGGCCTGGACACACAGCCAAACACACACACACACACACACACACACACACACACACACACACACACACTTACATAATGTCAGGGAGCAGAAGACCAAAGCAAAATACCTCAAATATAGTTTGTACTGCCTTCCTGGGGGATAAGCCTTGACTGAGCACACAGACAGTAAAGCCCAAATACCTTCCATGTGCGTGTTTGCCTTTAGTTAACATGTTCTGCTGAAAGACACTTAAGGACAAGCACTGAGCCTCATACCTTACTTATTATATTATTGCATTTTATTTTTGGAACGTAGACTTCATCAAAGACTTCCTGATTCCTAATTTTGGAGTGAAGAAGCAAACATTAAACTGGGACCCAAAAGATGAAAATGTTTATCCCTGGCAGAGACTGAGGAAAAGCCCGGAGGTAACAGCCTGCCTGCTTCCACCTGTGGCAGGAGACCTCTGCCTGGACCAACAGGCCTCCATAGCCAAACAGCACAGGGAGAAAGCGAGCCACGCACTTGTGTGGAAAAGCAACAGGAAGGCTCCAGACACAGGGACTGAGGAAAGGCCAGGAGGTAAGAGCCTGCAGGCTTCCACCTGTGGCAGGAGACCTCTCACCAAGCCTCCATAGCCAAACAGCACAGGGAGAAAGCAAGCTGACCACTTCTGTGGAAAAGCCAGCAACAGAATGGCTCCAGACACAGGGTCTGAAGAACAGCCAGGAGAAAGAGCTGGTCTCCCAGGAATATTGACATCCTGGCTTGAAGGAAAGACAAGCCACAGTCAGAGAGAGAAAGACCAGCTAACACTTGAAATAACCAGATGGCAAAAGGCAAGGGCAAGAACACAAGGAAAAGAAACCAAGACTACTTGGCTTCATCAGAACCCAGCTCTCCCACCACAGCCAGCCCTGGATACCCCAACATACCAGAAAAGGAAGACTCAGACTTAAAATCACTTATCAAGAGGATGATAGAAGATTTTAGGAAGGAAATAAATAACTCCCTTAAAGAAATACAAGCGAACACAGGTAAACAACTGGAAACACTTAAAGAGGACACACAAAAATCCCTTAAAGAATTACAGAAAAACACAATTAAACAGGCAGAATTACAGGAAATCACAATCAAACAAATGAACAAAACCATTCAGGAATTAAAAACAGAAATAGAAACAATAAAGAAATCACAAAGGGAGACAACCCTGGAGTTAGAGAACATAGGAAAGAAATCAGGACTCATAGATGCAAGAATCACCAACAGAATACAGGAGATGGAAGAGAGAATCTCAGGTGCAGAAGATACCATAGAAAACATGGACACAACAGTCAAAAAAACCACAAAATGCAAAAAGGTCCTAACACAAAACATCCAGGATATCCAGCATGCAATGAGAAGACAGAACCTAAGGATAATAGGTATAGAAGAGAGTGAAAACTCCCAACTTAAAGGACCAGTAAATATCGTCAACAAAATTATAGATGAAAACATCCCTAACCTAAAGAAAGAGATGAACATAAATATACAAGAAGCCTACAGAACGCCAAATAGACTGGACCAGAAAAGAAATTCCTCCCATCACATTATAGTCAAAACACCAAATACACAAAATAAAGAAAGAATATTAAAAGCAGTAAGGGAAAAGGGGCAAGTAACATATAAAGGCAGACCTATCAGAATTAAACCGGACTTCTAACCAAAGACTATGAAAGCTAGAAGATCCTGGGCAGATCTCATACAGACTCTAAAGGAACACAAATGCCAGCCCAGGCTGCTATACCAAGCAACACTCTAAATAATCATAGATGGTAAAACCAAAATATTCTATGACAAATACAAATTTGCACAGTATGTTTCCACAAACCCAGCCCTACAAAGAATAATACATGGAAAACGCCAACTCAAGGAGGGAAACTACACTCAAGAAAAAAAAAGAAAGTAATCTTTCAACAAACTCAAAAGAAGATAGCCACACAAACAATATAAACAACATCAAAAATAACAGGAAATAACAATCACTATTCTTTAATATCTCTTAACATCAATGGTCTCAACTCCCCAATAAAAAGACATAGACTGACAGACTGGATCCATAAACAGGACCCAGCATTTTGCTGCATCCAGGAAACCCACCTCCGTGTTAAAGACAAACACTACCTCAGAGTAAAGGGCTGGAAAACAATTTTCCAGGTAAATGGCCCCAAGAAACAGGCTGGAATAGCCATTCTAATATCGGATAAAATTGACTTTCAACCGAAATTCATCAAAAAGGATGAGGAAGGACACTTCATACTCATCAAAGGAAAAATCTACCAAGAAGAACTCTCAATTCTGAACATCTATGCCCCGAATACAAGAGATCCCACTTTCTTAAAAGAAACTCTACTATAGTTCAAAGCACACATTGCACCTCACACAATAATAGTGAGAGTCTTCAACACCCCACTATCAACAATGGACAGATCTTGGAAACATAAACTAAACAGAGACACCATGAAACTAACAGATGCTATGAACCAAATGGGGTTAACAGATATCTATAGAACATTTCATCTTAAATCAAAAGAATATACCTTCTTCTCCAAAATTGATCATATAATTGGTCAAAAAACAAACCTCAACAGACATAAGAAGATTGAAATAATCCCATGCCTCCTAACAGATCACTATGGATTAAGGTTTGTCTTCAATGGCAACAACAACAACAGAAAGACCACATATACACGGAAGCTGAACAATGCTCTGCTCAATGATAACTTGCTCAAAGAAGAAATAAAGAAGGAAATTAAAGACTTCCTAGAATTTAATGACAATGAAAGTACAACTTACCCAAACCTATGGGACATAATGAAAGCAGTGTTAAGAGGAAAACTCATAGCTCTGAATGCCTCCAAAAAGAAACTGGAGAGAGCATACACTAACAGCGTAACAGCACACCTGAAAGTTCTAGAACAAAAAAGAAGGTAACACACCCAAGAGGAGTAGAAGGCAAGAAATAATCAAATTAAGAGCTGAAATCAAACAAGTAGAAACTAAAAGAACTATACAAAGAATCAACAAAGCCAAGAGCTGGTTCTTTGAGAAAATCAACAAGTTAGATAAACTCTTAGCCAGACTAACCAGAGGGCACAGAGACAGTATCCAAATTAACAAAATTAGAAATGAAAATGGAGATATGACAACAGACACTGAGGAAATTAAAAAAATCATCAGATCCTACTACAAAAGCCTATATGTAACAAAATTGGAAAATCTGCAGGAAATGGACAAGTTTCTAGACAGATACCAATTACCAAAGTTAAATCTGGATCAGGTAAACCAGCTAAACAGTCCCATAACCCCAAAGAATTAGAAGCAGTCATTAACAGTCTCCCAATGAAATAAAGACCAGGACCAGATGGGTTCAGTGCAGAATTCTATCAGACCTTCAAAGAAGACCTAATACCAATAATCTTCAGTCTCTTCCACAAAATAATAATGGAAGGAACACCACCCAATTCATTCTCTGAGGCCACAGTTACACTGATACTAAAGCCCCACAAAGACCCAACTATAAAAGAAAATTTCAGACCAATTTCCCTTATGAATATCGAAGAAAAAATACTCAATAAAATTCTTGCAAACTGAATCCAAGAACACATTACAACGATCATTCACTATGATCAAGTAGGCTTCATCCCAGGGATGCAGGGATGGTTCAATACCTGGAAATACATCAATGTAATCCACTACATTAACAAACTCAAAAAAAAAAAACCACATGGTCATTTCATTAGATGCTGAAAAAGCATTTGACAAAGTTCAACATCCCTTCATGATAAAAGTCTTGGAAAGATCAGGAATTCAAGGAGCACACTTAATCATAGTAAAAGCAATATACAGCAAACCAGTGGCCAACATCAAACTAAATAGAGAAACTCGAAGCAATCCCACTAAAATCAGGGACTAGACAAGGCTGCCCTCTCTCTCCCTACCTATTCAATATAGTACTTGAAGTTCTAGCTAGAGCAATCAGACAACAAATGGAGGTCAAAGGGATACAAATTGGAAAGGAAGAAATCAAAATATCACTATTTGCAGATGATATGATGGTATACTTAAGTGACCCAAAAAACTCCACCAGAGATCTGCTACAGCTGATAAACAACTTCAGCAAAGTGGCCGGATACAAAATTAACTCAAGCAAATCAGTAGCCTTCCTATACTCGAAGGATAAACAGGTTGAGAAAGAAATTAGGGAAATGACACCCTTCATAATAGTCACAAACAATATAAAATATCTTGGTATGACTCTAACCAAACAAGTGAAAGATCTGTATGACAAGAACTTCAAGTCTCTGAAGAAAGAAATCGAAGAAGACCTCAGAAGATGGAAAGATCTCCCATGGTCATGGATTGGCAGGATTAATATAGTTAAAATGGCCATCCGGCGGAAAGCAATATACAGATTCAATGCAATCCCCCTCAAAATCCCAACTCAATTCATCATAGACCTAGAAAAAGCAATTCTCAAATTCATATGGAATAACAAAAAAACCAGAATAGCAAAAACTATTCTCAACAATAAAAGGACTTCTGGGGGAATCAGCCTCTCTGACTTCAAGCTATACTACAGAGCAGTAGTGATAAAAACTGCATGGTATTGGTACAGTGACAGGCAGGTAGATCAATGGAATAGAATCAAAGACCCAGAAATGAACCCACACACTTATGGTCACTTGATCTTTGACAAAGGAGCTAAAATCATAAAATGGAAAAAAAGACAGCATCTTCCACAAATGGTGCTGGATCAACTGGTGGTCTATATGTAGAAGATTACAAATTGATCCATTCCTATCTCCCTGTGCAAAGCTCAAGTCCAAGTGGATCAAGGACCTTTACATAAAACCAGATACACTGAATCTAATAGAAGAGAAATTGGGGAAGAGTCTCAAACACTCGGGCACAGGGGAAATGTTTTTGAACAGAACACCAATGGCTTGTGCTCTAAGATCAAGAATTGCCAGATGGGACCTCATAAAATTACAAAGCTTCTGTAAGGCAAAGGACACTGTAAATAGAACAAAATGGCAACCTACAGATTGGGAAAAGATCTTTACCAATCCTATGTCTGATAGAGGGCTAATATCCAATATACACACAGAACTCAAGAAGTTAGACTCCAGAGAACCAAATAACCCTATCAAAAAATGGGGAACAGAGCTAAACAGAGAATTCCCAATTAAGGAAACTCAAATGGCTGAGAATCACCTAAAGAAATGTTCAACATCCTTAGTCATCAGGGAAATGCAAATCAAAACAACCCTGAGATTCCACCTCACACCAGTCAAAATGACTAAGATCAAAAACTCAGGTGACAGCAGATGTTGGTGAGGATGTGAAGAAAGAGGAACACTCCTCCATTGCTGGTGGGAATGCAAATTGATACAACCTCTTTGGAAATCAGTTTGGCGGACCCTCAGAAAAATGAACATAATACTACCTGAGGACCCAGCTATTCCACTCCTGGGCATATACCCAGAAGATGCTCCAACATGTAATAAAGACACATACTCCACTATGTTCATAGCAGCCATATTTATAATAGCCAGAAGCTGGAAACAACCCAGATGTCCCTCCACAGAAGAATGGATAGATTAAATGTGGTACATTTTCACAATGGAAACTACTCAGTTATTAAAAACAATGACTTCATGAAATTCCAGACAAATGGATGGATCTTGAAAATATCATCCTGAGCAAGGTGACACAGTCACAAAAGAATGAACATGGTATGTATTCACTGTTAAGTGGTTATTAGCCCAAAAGTTTGAAATACCCAAAAGTCACTTCGCAGCAACAGTAGGGCTGAGTGGGAGGTCCCAGATGGAGGACTTGGAGAAGGGACTGAAGGAGCTGAGGGAGTTTGCATCCCCAAGGTGGCAGCAACAGTGGCAACTGGCCTGATCCCCCAATACTCCTAGAGACTGATCCACCAACCAAAGAATACACATGGAGGGACCCATGGTGCTGGCCATGTGTGTGGCAGAAGAGAGTCTTGTTAGCCATCAGGGGGAGGAGAGGCCCTTGGGCCTGAGAGTGTTAGATCCCCCAGTATAGGAGAATGCCAAGGAGGGAAGAAGAGAGTGCGTGGGTGGGTGGGGGAATACCCCCGTAGTGGCAGGGGGAGGGCGGAGGGAATGGGGAGGTTCCAAAGGGGAGATCTGGAAAGGGGGAAACATTTGAAATGTAAATAAAATATGGGAAAAAAAAGAAAAAGAAAAAAAAGAAAATGTTTATCCCTATTTTAAAGTATAAAAGTTGCATTCAGATTCTCCTTAAGGCATAATGCTCTGCAATATATGATACCACTGCTAAAAACCCACTAGGGGTTCACCACATGGCGATGTGTACCTTAAACATAAATTAAGTTATATGCATTTATCATGTACAAGATAGGTAAGCCAGAAGATTGCCAAGGTAAATTAAATCAATCAGGGACAGATAGACAAATGCATTAGGATCATGTTTATATGTAGCATTTTTAAAAGTTGACCCCATACAAATAAAGGGCAGAGTATGTTACTTAGGCACAGGAGACATCAGACAAATGATATGAAATTCAGGTATACTGGAGGAATATCCTCAAAAAATTATCATGCAACCTGGTAACTAACTGCATAGGTCACAAGAGCTGACAGTAGATATAAACTCTTCTACAAAGAAAATGCCTACATAGAGTAAAGCATATTAACACTTATATGATGCCATCACACACACACACACACACACACACACACACACACACACACACATACAGATACATATACATATGATATATAACCTACATAACTCAGTCTCAGATTTTCACATTTCAGACTTTACCACTGCCATATTTAGAAAACCTTCCCAAGCATATTAGGCAACCCCACAAGGTTCTGTGCTATCCTGGCTGTGGACAAAGCACTGTTGTATTCTATGCCTGCAGGGACCCTAAGCTCCCTAAGGCAAAGGCCACTGTTTTCACCTGTCACTTGCTACATCTCAGCTCATGAAGGAAGAAGAAAAATAGTGTTGGCAACAGGAAGGGGGGAATAAGAAAAGGGAAATTGGAAGTGGACAACTTTTAAAAAGATGAGAGTTCTTCAGACCACCAGCTTTTGCTAATGCCTGTTTCGTGAATGTATTTTGTTGTGTTGTGAGTGTGTAAGCGATGGTGTATTTGTGTGGGCGGATGTACATGTATAAGGCAGAGGTCAACATCATCTTTTTTCTTTTCTTCTCTACCTTATTTTCTGAGACATGGACTCTCACTGAACCTGGAGCTTACCAGCTGGCTAGTCAGCTGGCCAGAAAGCCTTTGGGGATTCTCCGTCTCCACCTCAAAGTGCACTCTCTGCATATCTAGGTTTTTACGTGGATTCTAGTGATCAAAATGTACTAAGACATTACTCTAAGCTTTTCATTGATATTAGCAAATGTAAGATCCCACTGGTTATAGTAATAAGCAAATGGCTCATAACTCTTCAGAAAGAATATGGTGATGGGCAATGCAGTCCTAGACACATACACAGACACACACACACACACACACACACACACACACACACACACACACTCCTCTCTTCCATTACACCAATTCATTTACTGCCCAGGAAAGTCACTGATGAGATATTTCTCATCGAGTCATGCCTAATTGGTTTAATGTTTGCATCTCCCCAAAGCATTTGCATTTTAATAGGGGACAACATTTTATTAGCATTAATGTTAATTATTAAGTAAAATAGCTTCATTTTTACAGCACTTTAGACTTTACAAGGCACATTTACATATAGCTTCAAATTTATGTCCACAAAGGTGAGAAGAGGAGCAAGTTCCTATAAAGAGAAAGAAAGTTACCTGAATTACATTTTCTTTCTGTGGCAAGAAGCATCCCTTTTACTTGGGGGGAGGAGAGACATTTAAAATGAGATATCATTGGCAAACAAAGAAAAATTCCCAACTCTACATTATTAAGCATCTCTATAATTTAATGGGAATTTATACTTCATTATTAACAACGAATAATGCTCATTGTTTCAACTTTTACCTCCAAAGGAAAATTCTGGTATGGTTTTTTCTTTTTTTTATTGGAAGAACAAACAAAAATCATTAAACAAGTTCAATTCATGATTACTAAACTTTGAGACTTTGTTCACCTTGTGATTTTTGTCCCTTTGTTTTCTCTTAGTTATAGTGGAGATTCCCTGGAGAGGAGAAAAGGAAGATTCAGCTCTTTCTTGGTTCTCTGGAACCAGTCATTAAAAGCACTGAACAAGAAAAAATGATGATACCTGTGGAGAATCTTGCAAAGTTTACCAACGACTATAAAAATATTGCAACATGTTGAGAGCTTAAAGATAGGAAATACCAACCAGAAAACAGATCAGACATAATCAAGTTCACATCTAGGGGAGCAAACAATTACCATACATGAAAGAAAAGTAAATCTGACAGTGTGTGCCCTGTGTCACCTTTCAGCCATGACACAGCATTGCTAAGTTCATGATTAACATTGCCAAGCAGTTTGAGCAAAGAAACATGTCATCAAAATTCCTTTTTACTATTTTAACTATGTGAGTATGTGTAGGGTGGGTGGATGGGAATTTATATGTGGATGGGCGTACCCACTAAGTCTAGGAAAGAGTTTCAGATCCCCTCGAGCTGGAGTAATGGTAGACATAAGCTGCCTTGGGAGTTCTGGGAACTGAACCCTAGTCCTTCGAAGCAGTTACAAGTGCTCTTAACTGCTGAGCCATCTCTAGCCCCACAATTAAAATTGTTTTGAATAAAATGTTCAGCATCCATTTGATAGGTACTCTGAAGAATAAGAAAGCAGAATAACAAAGGAAGAAATCAACAGTAGGAACTAATGCATGAGGGGGTTCATTTACTAAATTTAACATGGACATTTAAACATCGTGTTACTGTGTTCAAAAACATCAACAGGTTACAGAACACTATCAGAAAAGAAAATCTGTAATAAAGACTCAAACAGAAATTAAAGAACTGAAAATACAATAACTAAATACTACAATGATTAGACACAGAAAATTAAGGACAGCTCGTACAAAAGCTGGTAGTCTGAGATACGTCAATAGAAAATGTCCAATCTGGAGCCTGGGGCGGAGGGGGGCGAGGAGTGGGGAAGAGCAGAGTATTGAAAATCCAAACAAAAGGATAGAGGGGAAAAATCTATAATGAAGAATTATTATATAATATATAATTTAGCTCTAATATTATAATAAAGATTCTTTTAGGCAAGAAGTGGTTTTAGAGATAAGAGGGCTTCTTTGTAATGACAAAAGAGACGATATATCTAAAAGACCAAATACCTCCATGTACATGCACAGAAGGGCACTGGATTAGAATGTAAAAAATGATGGAACTATCAGGAAAGAGACAAGATGATAACCATGATGGAAAGTTCACCAAAGTTCTCTGTAATTGTTGGCAAACACAGGCAAAAGCCCAGTTTCATGTTTCTTTGTTTAAAATTCTTGACAACATTAGTAATGAATTTAGCAGTGTCATGGCTAGAAGATAACATCTATCTACACTAGAAATAGAGACAGATTTATTTAGCTCCACATATAGCAAATATCTTTCTATCTGCACTTGATTAAACCCGTTTCATTATATCTAGTCTGTATTTCCCACTAACAACCTCTTCTTTTTTTCATTTTGATTTTTTTAATTTTTATTCTTCATAAATGTTGTAGATTATTTTTAGCAAATGAGTGTGACATGATTTGAGGTTATTTTAAAATAAACCTTGAAAATTGTATTTATAATGAGTTCATAGGAGGGCAAACTAAATTTAAAAAATCCACATAAAAAGCTGTTCTGTGTTGGAGTGATGGCTCAGTGATTAAGAGTTTTTGTTGCTCTTTCAAAGGACTTGAATTTGGTTTAGCACCCAAATAGTTGTTCACAACCATCCAGCACTTGAGATTCCCAGTTCAGGGGATCCAACACCATTTGGCTTTTTCAAGAATGTACATGGTATACATAAAAGCATAGAGGCAAACATTCATACAGATAAAATAAAACAAATAAATCTGAAAATATTTTTGAAAATAAAAAGCTATGCCTGGCTGTTCTTGCAAGCACATGTCTGTGATCCTGGCAATCTGGATGAGAGGCAAGGACTACCTACATGGTAAATTTGATGCCAATCTGAGCACCAGAATGAGATTTCATGAATGAAAGGAAGGAAGGAAGGAAGGAAGGAAGGAAGGAAGGAAGGAAAAGAAAGAAAGAAAAAAGCAAGGAAGAAAGAAAGATGTAAAAGCTCCAATGCAATGCTAAAATGCACACAGAAAAGATGATAGCTTTGGCTAGAGAGTAGGAGGCTGGTATATCTGATAGATTTTGAAGATAGGTAGTATGAGAGTTATAAAGGGGGAAATCCAAAAATTTTATAGTCTATGGTTCAGTTTGCTGAACAATAAGATTGATTTGATAGTAGATAATACAGAAATGTTTTGATATTGTAGTGTCTAATATAACAGTTAATGATTTACATGTTTTGAAGTTTTTGTACTTACAATAAAATTTTTATACACTTCAAATTATTTTTATCCTGTAAAGAATAGAGAGGTGGGATATGTGAAATTATTCTATCTCCCATGTAGATACAGAATCTCTGAGGGAAATTAAATTACTTAGTCTCAGTTCTCACAGCTAGCTGCTGACAGGATTTGAATTTTAACTTTAGTCTGCTGGGCTGCAGGTCATTGGCAGCCTTTTGATTTGCTGTCATTATAATATTATCTCAGAATGAAGTATGTCTGTCACCACACTATTTTCTCATGCTCCAACCTATGTAAGCAAGGCAGCTGTTAGCTTACACTACGCTGCACTCACAACATCTTAAAAGTCAGAAAAATACCCTGAGATTTCTAGAACATTGGCTACAGTAATAATATTCTTTCAAATACACTTGGAATATACATTCAAATTGATTACATACTGTGACATGAACACAAGCTTCAGTGTTTTCTGATGTTTATATCATTTGAAATATGTTGTAAGAAAACACAAATTGTAATCAAAACTAATAATAATAGAACATTAAGAAATTCTTAAAGGTCTGAAAATTAAGCAATGCCCTAATGAACTACCATGAATGAATTATAAAACCAATTAGACATGAGAGACTGGGTTAACTAATGTTGAGGATGTAACAGTTTAAAGCATGTAGTGATCAGCCAAATCTGTTCATATGTTAGAAAAGATAAACTGCGAAAATCATCTCAAGAAGTTAACATTTCAAAAATAATATTAAAGAAACACAAATGAAAAGAAAAGAAAAGGAACAGAGTCATTTGAATTGTGGCATGGACGAGTCAGTGAAGAGTTAATGAGTCAACAGTTGGCTCTGAGAAAACTGATAAATCAATGAAGCCACAGATCAATGAAAGGCAAAGAGAGAAAGAGATGACAAAGATGAAAATGTCAAAGTTTAAAACTGCTTAATATCATTTAGAGAAATATCTGTAGGTCTCAGTAGAGTGCTGGACTCTGACTATGGAACAAAATATTCAATATGTAAAGATACCAATTGTTTCAAGTTACCATATATGCTATGATTTCCTTATCAAACTCTCAGACCTGTTCATGAATGCTAGCCAGCTGATGGTAAATGTATAGGAAATGTAAAGGTCTAAGCAGAGATGAGATAATTACAAAGAATGGTTAGATATGTGACACTATGAGATGGATATTAAGATTGATCACAGATTCATAATTAACTAAGTCTATACAAAGATAAACAAAGAAATCAATAAAACAAAAATAAAAATACAGAAATAGGCTCATCCACTTTCAGAAAAATTACAATGAAGATATCGCTGTAGTTCAGTGGAAAATAATGAAGCTTAAAAGCCTTTCCCTTTATTTTATTTTATTTTATTTTATTTTATTTTATTTTATTTTATTTT
>JADRCH010000060.1:2234447-2350363 GCA_019843965.1 Rhynchomys soricoides
TTATTTTATTTTATTTTATTTTATTTTATTTTATTTTATTTTATTTTCTGTCCATCGATGTTTTATGAGCTTTATGTCAGTACTTCATGGGAGGAGGCCACATAAGGAAACCAGAAGAAAAGTGTTAGATCCCCTGAAACTAGAATTACAAAGGGTTATGAAGAACCATGTGGGTGCTGGGAATCAAACCCTGGCCCTCTGCAAGAGCAGCCAGTACTCTACTGAGCCATCTCTCCAGTCCCAAGAATGATTTTTCAATAAATGGTGTCTTGATAGCTATGACTATTATTAAAAAAATATTAAGTCCTCAGAAGCATTTCATATCTAGATGAAAATGTTCAAACCAATAGTGTTTCTACAAAATAACTTAGAAGAGTATCCTGACACTTTGAATAAACAAATATTTAAAAAAGTAAAACAGGACACAAAAACTAACCGCAAAGAGAAAGACTGATAATTTTAAAATTCAAAGCCTTTCATGTCTCTTAGTGATAACACATGTTCACAGCATGATGTATCTATGCTTGCCTACACTGCATGTAGGTAATACTCATCAGCCCTTCTTCTGCACTCCCAGCCCCCTTTCTGATTCCTGTAATTGCTCTTCAGCTCACGTGTTGGCTTTTTGCTTTAGTTTCAACAGAACAAGTGGTGCTTGTCCCTCTGTACCAGGCTTGTTTCTCTTAACATTGTGTCCTCCATTCCCTTTCATTCTGCTGCAGATGACAGGATATTACTGTTCCTTGTGACTTATATTCCATTGTATTATACGCACGATGTTTTCTGTATCCATGCATCAGTTGAAGAGCACAGAGGCTAATTCTGTGTCATAGTAGGAAGTATCTCTTCTGTATATTAATATCATTTCCTTTGGATATACAGCTGGGAGTAGCTCGATAACTGGTCGCTATATTTTTAGGGTTTGGTTTTGTTTTGTTCTGTTTCGTTTTGTTTGGAGGGATCTTCATGTTGTTTTCTAGAGTGGCTGTATGAGCTTATATTCCCCACCAAAAGAATGTGAGGGCTACCTTTTTTCCCCACATACCCACCAGCATCTATTATTTGTTGTAAATAGTCACCCCAAGTGGAGGGAATTGCAGTTTTGATTTTTTTTTTTTTGATTCCCCAAAGAGTATCAGGCATCAAAATAATAGAAGAATTTCAAATTAGTGATCAAACAGAGCACTCCAAGAACATAAAAAATAAGAACAAATCAAAGCAAAACCAAGTATAAGAAAATAAATGGACCATAGAAGATATCAGTGAAAGTGTAAATTGGGGAAACATGATAGTTTATTATTTGAAAAGTAATTAATCAAACTTGGCAAGACAATAAGAGAAAGGGAGAGGGGAGAAGAGGAAGAAATAAAGTTAAATAGGTAAAAAGTTAGTAAATACTACAGAAATTTAGTAACAACTGAGGATTACTTTATAAAACTATACCCTAACAAAGGGAACTATCTAGACAAAATAGTCAAATTTCTATATACATATGACCTACCAGAATTGACACTACAGGATATAAAAACCTGAATAGACCGAAACAAGTCATTTGATTAATAGTAAAAACAAACAAACAAAATGTCTCCTGAAAGACACAGGGACTTGGTATCTCTGTTACTCAACTTGATCAAACTTTAAAAAAAAAAATCTATAACACCAATGCTTCTCAATCTATATCACGGACTAAAATGGAAAGAACCCTCTCAAACTTAGGAGGCGGAGTTATCATGACCAAAACCTGAAAAGGACACACACACACACACACACACACACCCCACAAATACTATAGATTAATGTTACTGAAAAACGGATTCAAAAAGCCTTAATAAACTCAGCAACTCAGACTAACTTAACAAATTCAACAAACTAGCAACTCAGATTCAACAGCACACCCAACCAAAAACACACAATACAAAAATACATCATGATCAACTTGTTTTTATCTCAGGGATAATCAATGGTTGAAATGTATATTCACAGATAAGTGTAGCTATCTCATCAAAGAAACTTCTTTGCAGCAGAGAGAAGGAGCTTTACAGGAAACCCAATAGGTCAATGTGCAAATAACAACTGATCCCGAGATGCCCAACCCCAGTTGATACCTCTACAACACAACTCCTTTACCTGAGCTCAGGGACCATTGCAGAAGAGGAGCAGGACAGAAAGACTGTAAGTACCAAATCAACAGGGAATTGGCAGAAAGATCGTGTCTCCTAGAAATGTCAGGGAAGTTTCGCCCATGAAAATTCTAACAGTATGGCCATCTAAACAAGACCCTGACAAGGGCAATATCAAGAGATATGTAGACCTGTCTCTCATGGGGCCTAACCCATAGACAAAGAACTTAAATTTAGAATCCCCAGTATAGGAGAATGCTAAGGAGGGAAGATGAGAGTGGGTAGGTGGGTGGGTGGGGGAATACCCCCATAGAGACAGGGGAAGTGGGGAGGGAACAGGGAGGTTCCAAAGGGGAGATCTGGAAAGGGGGAAACATTTGAAATGTAAATGAAGTATGAAAAAAAAAAAGAAAGAAAAAAAATTCTGTCTCCTGAGAGGCTCCGCCAGAGCCTGACCAATATAGATGTGGATGCTCACAGCATGAGCACAGACTGAGCACAGGGACCCCAATGGAGGAGTTAGGGGAAGTACTGAAGAAGCTCAAGGAGTTTGCAACTCCATAGGAAGAACAACAATATCAACCAACCAGACCCACCAGAGCTCCCAAGGACTAAACCACCAACCAAAGAATACACATGGAGGGGCCCATGACTCCAGCTGCACATGTAGCAGAGGATTGCCTTATCAGGCATCAATGGGAGGGGAGGCCCTTGGTCCTGTGAAGACTCGATGCCCCAGTGTAGGGGAATGCCAGGGCAGGGAGGCAGGAATGGGTGAGTGGTTGGCGGAGCTCCCTCATAGAAGTGGGGGGAGAGGACGGGGAGGGGAAAGGGGGTTTGCAGAGGAGAAGCCAGGAAAGGGAATAATATTTGAAATGTAAATGAATAAAATAACCAATTTTTAAAAAAGAAATTCTGAGAGTGGGAAAAATAGTCCTCCCCAGAGATGAGTCCTTTAATTGGTTATCCAATGCCAAAGCGGTCAGCCTTGAGAAGATAAACATATCTGAAGAGATTGTGTGTCTGTGTGTCTGTGTGTCTGTGTGTGTGTGTGTGTGTGTGTGTGTGTGTGTGTAAACAAAGGAAAAGAAGCTAGGAATTCTAAAGTGGATGAAAGGGTATGTGGGAGTGGTTGGAGGGAGTAAATGATATAATTAGATTTTAATTTTAAAAAACTTAGAAAGATGGTTCAACATATACAAACCAATGCATTTTCAAATCTTTGTATCTAAAGAAGCCATACTACTACTATAAGACTGGTTCATAAGACAATATTGATCACTCATGTGTCTGACAAAGAGCTCATTCTAGATGGTGGGAGTGCTCCCTCTGTCAATAAGACAACAAGACATAGAAAGAATGGATGAAAGACTGACCGTCACCAAGTGGATGGCTAATAAGAAGAGGTGCTGACACTCATCATGCAGCAAGATACCACATGACACTGCATAATGACACTCCTCACACCCACCTGAAAGTCTACAATCAAAATGCTTATCTGTGAGTGCTGGGCACTATGGATACTTTTGGAAAATAGTCAAACTGTAATTCTGTGACTTGTCTTTTTCTGCTGAGTCTGTAAAAAGATTTATTCAATAAATAATAAACTGATAAAGATTTTCTGTAGCAACTCATAATCTTACCAAATCTATTCTCCAGTCTCTGAAAGCATTCAATATTTAACCCACACTTAATACTGTTTGTTCAAAACACTCCCCTGAATGAATCCAACATATGATCATATTGCACCACAGAACAGCAGAGAAAGGTTTATTGTATTTTTTAAAGAATGGAACTGCATGCACCTAACTTAGGTCAAATATAGTATCCCAAATGTTGTGCATATTTAAAAGATAATAGGAAGATTAGTACTCATTTTTAAGGAAAAAGAAACTTAAGATTTAATTTTTTAAAACATGTATTTTTAAAGAACTGCAATAATGGCTGGCAAGATGGTTCAACTAATAGAGGTGCTTGAGGCCAAGTCTTGATGCCCTGAGTTTAATCCCAAATGCCCACACGGTAAGAGAAAGAAGGAAATCACTCCAGCAAGTTTTCCTCTGACTTTCACACTGTGTATCATGACACACAATATATAGATGTATGAATGAATGAATGAATGAGTGAGTGAGAATTAAAATGATTTTAAAGGACTGTATTTAATTTACATAACAATCTTAAAAACAATACACAGGAGCCATGAAGAAGGTTCAGTGGGTAGGACCCTTGTCACCAAGGCTGAAGACCTGAGTTCTATCCTTAGCATTCACACGGTCGAAGGAGAGAACCCACTTCTATAAGTTGTCACCTGGCCTACACACACTCACTCACACACTCACATACACACAGTCATACACACAGTCACACACACACTCACACACAGTCACTCACACACACAGTCACTCAAACACATATACACACTCACACTGTCAGTCACACACAGAATCATTCACAAACACACACACACTCTCACTCAAACACACACTCACATACTTACACATACATAGTCACACAAACTCACATACTCACATGCACACTCACATACACACTTACACACATAATCACACACACTTGCATTCACATTCACACACACAGTCACACACTCACACAGACACAATCACTCACACACACGTGCGCGCGCGCGCATTCAGACAGTCACACACGTTCATACACACAGTCACTCAAACGTACACACACACACACACACACACTCACACTCAGCTTTAATAATAATGAGGAGGAGGAGGAGGAAGTGGAGGAGAAAGAAATGAAATTTTAAAGAACAAGGCACAGAACAAGCCATGGCTACACTCATAGCTCTTTAGTTACTTGAGGAAGCCCACACATTCTCTTCTGATCTAACTCAAGACCTTGCTGAACACTTAAAAAGAAGCAGAATGTGAAGTGAAGGGATGCTCTGCTTTGCCATTTAACTGGACTAGGGCTGCTTCCTGGCAGCTGGGGTATATGAAGGAGTTAGCTCCCACCCACGACAAGAGCACCAGTTTTCCCTTCATCAGAATCCTGTCCCCCCCCTTCTGCCCTGCAGACAACCCCTCTTCCCCTCCCCCCACCCCCTCACCCCCCCAGTCCATACCCCCCACCCCCCACACCCCACCACACAACTGTTTGACTGACAGGCAGATGCTGAGCATGGGCGCCTCAGCAGGATGAGTCCACATGCAGGGCAGCCTTCAACTCCCAGCCCCCAAGCCTAACTCCATGCAACAGTACCCAGTCTGGAAACAAGACAATTATTTTTTTTCTAAGGGGCTTACAGAGAGTAGAGGAAGAGAGCTGGAAAGGAGAAGGGGAGTCAGGGGACAGGAGACCCACAGAGTGTGGTTCCTTTTCAGGAAGCAGCCGGGCTGGATCTCCAAGGGCAACTCATGTTTTCTCAAGATGCATTTTCTTTGAGGTCCTCCACTCCGGATACCCTAGTGCCTTCCTTTCAGCCCTGGCCTTTGCATCACCACCAGCCAGGGGAAGGAGCCGTGGCACAGCAGCGGTCACAGTTCACTTGGATAAACTCTACCATAATCTTCAGAAACCTCAATGCTCAAGGTGCAGGGGAAGATTGGAGGAAACTTGTTTTTCCGTTGGTTTCTCTGTGACTACTGTGGCTGGTCATTCCTAGAACAGGAAGCTGGGGAAATTTAGGTAGGAGACATTATTCTGACCAGTCGAGTTTCTTCACCAGTCTAGGGTACAACTGATTAGGAAAAGCTTCAGACTTACATAAGCTCCTTCCTGGAGGGCAGCTTCCCATGAGAAGGTAAATGGGCTTCTGGCTTGTTCAGAGACACAGAAAGCTCTCTTCAGTGGCGAGGCTCCTGCCCACCCCCACTCCACTTGTAGCTCTGAGGGCCGGAAATGGGACCTATCCATTCACTCACCAAGTGTTTATAGACTGTCTTTCCTACTAGGTGTTTGGAAAACCTCAATAAACAAAATGAAGGACTCTGTGCCAATGGATTTATATTTTAGTACAGTGAGAGAGTAAATGGAAATAAATAAGCCAATGCTGTATTAGAAGGTGCTAAGAGAAACGTTTTAAAAGGCAGAGAGGAGTAGGGGGAGAGGCATTGAAGGGGGATGAGAATGGAGCTAGGTAGCCATTTTGGACAAAGTACAGGGTCAGGCTCCACGGAGCCTGGGCAGAGTGGGTGACGACAACTTAGGAAAGGCCGGTACAGGCTGGATGCAAAAGCGGCCTCTGTGTGCCAGGTAGAAAGCACTGAGAGCACCAGAAAGCACAAGGATAGTGTGCACTTGGAGTGTGGTTTAAGGGGGGGGGGGGGGTGGGGGGGGCTGAAGAGTTGGGGTTTTTTTGACTATGTAAAGCAGTAGCCATTGTTATGCTCTAAGCAGAGGGATGACTGTCCATCCTAGAGCCAACTCTGGAGAGGGAGCAGAGAATTTCCATGCGCGATTAACAGCCATCCAAACTGGAGACCCCTGATGATTCCCAGTATAGCCAGACAACTTACAGGTTAACTCTGCCCTCGACAGTCTGGAAGAGTATATAAGGCAGAAGAGAAAACGCGTCAGGAATCACTCTACAGACTTCGAAAGACTAGTATAGGATCTTGAGGGGTCTGCCCTGGGAAATGAATGATTTTATGTTCAACTGTTCCCCTTTCCTTTCCTCTCTCTGTTTTTCTTGTGACCAAAGAGACAGATGCCAAAGACCACTAGAAGGTGCACTCTATACCCTCCGAATACAGCCCCTTGGAGCTGGTGGTTATGCTCATACATGCCAGCTCTCTGCCCAGGCCACCCACACTGCCTTATGGGGTAAAATTCCTTTTAAAAACACAGACATGGAGCACTAATTTAGAGGAATCCTTCCAGAGCTGTCGTTTGTTCATTTTGAACAAGACCCATCAGCTTCTGAAAGAGGAGGGATCTTGTTCTAAAAGTCCAAAAGTGACAGGGAAGATAAGGTGAGCACACAATCAGGAAAGCCACCACGACAGCTGTGACTCTCAACCCAGAATTGCAAACAAATGAACGCAAGACCACGAGGTTGGAAAAAATAGACTGACTTGACCCCCCCCCAAAAAAAGTTATTGGCCATTTAATTCTGGAGAAATAAAGCTATTTAGAGATAGGCCAGTCCCAAAATCAACCTGTGCCCCACATATGCAAGCCCAAGTCCAAGTGGGTAGTGCTCAATCATATCACAGCCACTTGCAGAGAAGTATAAGCCCAGAACTGCAAGTCTCATGCAAATGGCCTTAGCCCAGGGAAGTCCCTCCTGTTAGCATACACTGATGGATAGATAGTGAAGCCTCCAGAGCATCCTAGGGTCAGGTGCTTGGCTACAGCTCACTGTCTGATCATCGTTCTCTCTGTATCTCATACAGAGCTGCAACCAAGAACTTGAACAGAGGTCGGACCCTGAACCCTGCCAGAGTTTGAGGGAAAGTCCAACTTCCCATATGGGCTCCATGAGAATCTACAAGAAACCTCCTGCCCAGCTCAACCAGTGGCACTCAGATATCAAACTAGAGTGAAAACAATACGTGGATCTATCATCTATTAGAAAGACTTGTTGGGACATAGGAGTACCATCCTCTATTCTTAATCTACTTGGTAGATGTCCCCATTGTCCTACAGGATGCATGAACACCTAGGATGTTCTGTCATTTGTGCATCCCCACCCTCCTCAGCAGGGTTCTTTATCTCAGTACATAATAAGTACCTTTCCCAGAGGAAGCTCCAGCATTAGACTTTGCAATGATCAGAGATGAATAGAGCTCTCTGGACCCAGAAGGAAGTAAGGGGGCAATTCATTAGATCACGCTGCCTTTGTCCTCGTTTGTTCATCCGTGTGTTCATTCACAGAAACAGACAGAACTTGGCATCTACGAGGTTAAGTGTTTAGAAGATCTAAATGCAACTTACGTACCTGCCATGCCCAGAGGGAGCTCACAAAATCAAACTCTAATCGTATTGGGAGAGCATGTGTGGTGAGGAGGTACATTGTCTGAGCCTCAGTTTCCTTGTTTGCAATAGGAGGACATAATACCTTCATGTTATCTGGTACACTGCACAAATGTGAAAAATGCTACCAGCCTTTAAGGCTAAAAGGCATAATTTTAAGGCTTGGCTCATATCATATGTAATCAAGGATGTGAACCATTATAAAGAGGACTTTTTCAAGGAAAAATGGAAGAAGGAAAGGTTTTTCCTTGCCATGTACAACTCAGAACAAAAGTGGGAAGATGGAAAGAAACAGGAACCGTTGCTGGACTGTTCAGCATCATCAATGCAGATAAAAACTAGCAAGATGAGAGCAAACAAGGTCCTGCTGTGTGAAGGGAGACAGAAGTCAGCCTTAGGAAGTCTTCCAATAGGCTATGCATTAGCTGCAGAGGGAAATTCAGAACCTTTGCAGCAGAGAAGCCTGGCAGAAACTACCTTAAGCAAATAGCTCACATCACCAGTAATGAGGGAAGCTGGCATTATGTGCATCCACGGTAATGCTTGAAAAGTCACAGCAGCTCTTCCATGATGCTGGGGCTAGAAATGCAGGAGCTGAATCTGATCATGAGGAGAGATTAGGGAAATCTGGCTTGAGGAAGAGTCTGTATCATACCTCAACCTGTATCCTTCCAATCACAAAAGACACAAAAGACAGGAAGCTTTTCTGGGCTTAAGGAGGCTAATGATACTCAAGTTCAATGTGGGACTCAACTCCTCATTTTGCCACGTAACAAGTGATTGAGACATTAGTAAAACGTGAAATTCACAGATTAAAGGAACAATTTAACCTTGTTTTAATAGTTTAATTGGTTGCAACCCAAGAATTGAGTGTGTGTGTGTGTGCGCGTGCGCACACACGCACGAGTGTGTGTATAAAATTAAACCATTGGGCATTATGTTTAAAATGTATTTTATATAATATATATCACATATATGATATATATTTAAGCAAAATTGGTCCATTGCATTGGGAAAATTACTTATATTATCTTCTCAATTTTATATTGTCAGTATCAACAAAAGGGGTATAATGTAGAAACCCCTAACCCCCACCCCGACACACACACATATACACAGACACATCAAGGGCCAGCACAAAGCATACCAGAGTGAGTAGCCTGGGATGAAATTCTGCAAGCCCATGTGTCATATGTATCTCACACCTTTTTCATTTATATTCAAGGCTTTCCATGTCCATGATAAGATGGAGATGATGCTAAATGGACCCATTTACTCATTGATGGCTTCCCATAACTACCCATCCACACTAGCTAGGGCTTTTAAAATGTATCTCTTAGAACCCATATTCCGTATCTCATCTCCATTCCTGATGGGACAGCAGGATATCCCCTCTACTGCTACACATCATGCCACCACAGGTCAATCATGAATAAGCCAGGGTATGGTTTGGCCCCTGGAACTGTCTGTACCCTTGTTGTCCTGGACTTTTCTCGTAAAATTTAGGTCATATGGTCAGCACCCATCTGTCCTACACAAAACACAGATAAAAGAAATCAGTCTAGATCAGATTCCTGCCATTTTGGAAATTCATGGACTGGACCATCCCAGTGAATGGATACAATGTTCTCCTCCCTACCCAAACAGACCCAGAAATTAAATTAGAAATTGGAGACAAAAAATTGTTTCCTCCTGTTAGTTGATTAGGACAATCTAAAGAAAGTGCAAGAGCGCCGCCTTCTGCCGAGATTTGGAATTGTTTGATTCACCCTAAACAGTTCAGCTTCAAGATGTGCAGCCTGGAGGCTTGAAATCAAGCCTTCTGCCGTCAGAGCACACATTTTTCAAACACTATGCCATAGCTGCCCTTAAGCCAGAACTTAAGACTTCCCCCTACATTATCTTGCTTCATCCCTTGAACAGTCTCAATAGCCTGGCAGAACAGCCACCATTGTACCCTCTAACAGACAATTTAAAAACAGCCACATAAGATGGTGTATGAAGTTGCTTACTCAAGGTCAGAAACACTCTTTTTTAAAGTGGCTCAGTCTTTAAAAGATGGCATCCCCAAAGGATCTCTTCTAAAGCCCCTTGTACACATAACAACATAAACTATATGCTGTATCTCCTGGTGGACAGGACTGGGAAGTGAGAACAAGGTACAGTAGCAATCCAATGATGTGTGTCTTTGTAAGTCTATACATTTATCAATGCTGTCATTTTCTCCCATGAATTAAGTCTCTCCTCTTCTCTTGCTAACATGTACCAAGATAGATGGCTATTGTATCGGAATAAAAACTTCTAGAAGATAAAGAACATAGATCCAATGAGATAAAAGAGCTTCTCTTCAGGGACCAGTGGCTATGAAAACTTAGGTATAAAGCCCTAGAAGCACTTGTATCAACTGAATGGTGGTTTCCTCAGAGAAACTATGAAAGTCTCCTCAGCCTTACCCGCGATGTTGACATCAACACAAACAACACAAAGTGTGTGTTTGTCTATTGACTATACAATCAAATACTGTTTCTTCAAATATGTGTTCTTTCAGCTGGACCCTCAAATGGCAATTGAGAAATGGAGACAGGTTTTGTTTTTCCTAAGTCAGCCTGGTACAACACCAAAATGGGACGTTGTGTCCTTTGAACAGTTGAAAGGAAAGAGGGACCCAAATGTCAGCCAGAGAATTAGACCAGAAAATGGAACCGAAGTACCTGTCAGTCCAAGGATGTAGTGGTGCTACATGAACACCAACTGGAGATGTGATGGTCCCACAGGAATTAATATGAGCACCTATGAATACACACACATGGCTCTTCTCAAAGAGGGGCTCTGGGGCTGGGGGGGGGGACAATAGGTTTTCATGTCTAACAGCTCGAGTCCACAGCGGAAGCCAGTTATTTCTCTTATCTTCCTGAGGTAGTCTATCCACCTAAAGGTCATCGTTCTAGGGTAGATGATGGCTAAACTTGTCAGCCCTTCAACATCGAGAATGTATAGTTTCAAAGGGTGAATTTTGAGACAAAATGGAAAGACAGGCAGACCAAAGTGGGACATTCAAGAGTTGGCATTCCAAAGGAGGAAGATGGTGGGTGCCTTAAGGCCCGTATGTTTCTCAAATACATACTGTTCAGTATCAAATTATTGGCAGGCAGTTGCATGGACTCTGCTCTGTGATAGCTGGGTGCCACTTGAAAGAAAATGTAACTGTTGTGGTGAGTTTGTACATCATGAAAGTTTAGAATACACAGACTCTAGAGAGTCTAAAGCTATCAGATACTGGTACTAGAGCAAGGAAACGTACTGCTGAGTATCTTAGGAGAAGAAATGCATTGATCAGTTCAATTTTAAAAGTGAATTTGGAAGAATAGAGAAAGCATCAGTCTTGCAATTTGAATATCAAGCTTCAACCTCAAGTCTACTGTTCACTTTCGTTGTGACCTTGAGCAAGAAAGCAAATGTCTCAGGGTCAAAACTGCCATCAGTAAAGTGTGTGCAATGTTACATGCAACTGATCACAGCTTGTCATAGAAACCTGGTTAAGATAGCTATCATTACCCATAGTTCAAAGCAGAGGAAACTGATGTTCAACAGGCTAAACAAACTTCCAAGGACACAAAGCTACAGAGCCCAACTACAAACCCAGACACTGTCTTGGGTCATTCACATCCCTGGTTTATCCTGACATGTTGGTTTTAATACTATTTACTGAAGACACTGAAGAGATGGAGCAGTGATTGAGAGCAGGTGCTGTTCTTGAGGGTGATCTGAGTTCAGTTCTAAGTACCCAGGTCAGGTGGCTCACAGCTGTTTCCTGTAATGTCATCTCCAGGGGATGCAATAACTCTTATCTCCCTACACTCACATGCACACATGCACACATACACATGCACAGACACACAATTCATAAATGCAAACCTTAAAACAATTGTAGAACTCTACCCATTCCCTATCTCCCACTCTCTAACACTTAGCACAGAGTTTAGCATATAATAGGTCTGAAGGACAGGTTTGTTGAATGAACCAATCCAGGCGCTAATGAAAGGTAGAGTTAGTACTTCTTTTCTAGAGAAGGTACATAGATTCATTGCAAATACTAGTGAGCAATTATATGCATTACACTTGGAATATGATTATCTTGTGTTCCTAAAGTCAAAACTCTGTTTCTCCATGTTGTATGTGGATGGTTCACATACTGGGGGGGGGGGGTGTTTGTGGAACTATAATGCATGCACATGTGCAGAGCAGAGGGAACATGATGATAAGACATAGACAAAAACCCATGGTGATTATGTTAGCAGCCATCCAGATGGATGCCAAGCACCTGTCTCCGGAAACCCTGGGAGCTTTTTGGGCGGTAGCTCCTCCACATGTCAGCTGGCAACCCTTATTTTGAACTGCATGTGGGCATGCCCTCGAAATGCAATTCTAGCCTTTTTACCATCCGAATTAGATGCACAGGAATCATTAGGCTTGGAATTGGGTTCTATTCTCTGCATCTCCAAGGCCCTCACTTAAAGTGAAACATCAGAAAGCTTTGTGATCAAATAACCAATGTGATCAGGTAACTTTTCATTACCCAGGAAAGGCCACCGAAGCCTGCCTCCAACTCTCCATGCTGCAGAAAGGCGGTCTGCACAACTCAGGCCTCTCAGACAGCATCCAGATGCTTTCCTAATTGCAGCTTAGCCTTTAAAAAGCCTTTATGCTCTTCTCAGTGACAGCTTTCATTCTAGACTGCAAAGTTGGGTGGCTGTGTAAGATCAGGGATAGTTGGGTGTTCGAAGTCTCATTCCTACATCACCCCTTTCTAGATTCCTTGCCTGGGCAGAGACACTCTGTGACTCAACCTTCTCTGTAAAATAGAAATAACAGCAAAGAGGGGCTCAAATGAATACCCCAAGTGCAATGGCAGAATGCTAACCACGGAGTTTATTAAGCTGGAGTTGGCAAACAGTGGCATAGTTAAAAGAAAATAAATAAATTTAATTGTAGACTATGTAAAACAAGTGAGATTAAGTTCCACAGAAAATATAAGACCATGTAATTATATTTCTTTTTCAAAATCAGCAAAAGTATCCTTCTTCAGAGGCCCTGTGCCTCCTTCTGCTCAATCAGACTCTCCTCTGAGCCTATGCACACCCTAGTTCTACAGAATACACTCATTATCAGCTGTCTATCAAGTGGTTGTACAATCCCAAGGAACGAGTCTCGACAATCCTTCCAGCTCTGCCAGTCAGTATTAATGAATGGCTGTGCTAACCAAAACTGTTGATGTGAACTTCTAACTAACCCAAACAAAGTGATTGGTGAGTTCCTACATGTCATTTCAGAGAAAGAATTGTTGTGCATTTTTTTGACAAAATGATAATATTAAGGCTTAGAAATAAGCATTAACTCTCCTAAGAGAAATAGTGTCAGAACAGAGAACAAATGTGTCATCTGTCTCAAGGCCAGTCCTGTTTCCATGGAGTACAAAATATGAAGTATCTTCTCTGGGAGAGGTTTCTTGGTTGAACTTGAATTTCTTTGGGTTTAGAACTCTGGTTATCAGGTTTGGCACCAAGGGTCCTCACCCACTGAACCATCTTATCAGCCCTTGAATCTAAATTAAGCCAAAATAATTTCATAGCAAAAGCATGTCCCATGCATTTGTCAGGACAAATGTGTTTATTTTTATCTGAAACTCACATTAAACTGGACAGGCAGCCAGAACCATGTGAGACAGAGCAGCCCAGGTAAAAGGCAGAAGTGTCTTGCTTGGTGGCCAGATGACCTCCACGTCTAGTGGAGATAGTACTAGGATCACTGACCTCCTAGATAAGGCACATGCAGCACTAAGACCTGGCATCTGATCCAACCCAGCCCTGAAATGAAAATCACATGACCATCATCTTTTAAAGTGTTCACATCCAACTTCTAGGATGGATACTGTTGTCAGTCAGTTGTTGGGGCACAGAGAAATGACACCCAGCCACATTCTTGTAGTTACAAAGTGTTAGAAACAAGATTTGAATAAACCCAGTTCTCCTCGTGTTAGCATCTGTCTTTTGGCAGAGTCAATTGCTTAAGGTTCCTCTGGGGATCTTCATTATGATAACTAGTATCAATACCACAAGGAGATGTACAGCCATGGCTTTATGCTAATTCCTGAAACGGCTTCCTGACACCATGTTGGAGGAAAGGGGTATCCACAGGAGCAGGAAAAGACTATTCCACATTGCCTTTCATTGCATCTGGAGTATCTAGGTGGCATGAGACTTTCCAGACTGGGCCCTGCCCCTTTTCCAGTTCCTCTGGATAGTTAACTCCTGGACATAAGCTTGACTAACCCATGACCTCACATTTGGTTCACTCCAGGGACCACTTTTGCCTCCATCTCTCTTGGGACCAAGTCAGAAGTGGTTGTGGAAAGACAAGAGGATTGGACGAGTGTGAATGGAGACCCCCTCCAATGGTCACACCCGAGTCCCCACCCCAGCCTCAATTCAGTTAAAGATTGCAGGAAGTGGTTTGTCCGTTTAGAAGTCATCGCAGCCCTGAGGCCCTTCTGAGAAATGAACTTGCAGTTCTCTAAAGATAGATTGTGCAAAACAGAAAGGAGTAGCCCCCAAGGACCCCCCCCCCAACAGCAGCTCTCTAGAGACTGCAGAAATCGTCTTGGGGGCCTCGAGGCCTACCTCACCCCTTGGAGCAGCTGTCATCCCTGAATGGTACAAATCAACACCTCACTCTGGTGCAAAGCTCAGGTTTCTGAATACCCAGCTAACAAAGTTTGTTCTGAGGAGGAGGCATTTAAAAGGGGGGGGGGGGAGTAGTTGAAGACTGTGGGGGAAGGGTTCTCAGCTGCTCCTGTCATTCATTTTCCATGGATTCCAACTGTAATTTCAAACGACCTCTGGGTTGTCTGAAACCATGCAATTTGACACAAGGTTAACAGAGAGTTTAGGTCCCACTCCAAACGTTAGGGTTTTCACGCTCAGGACAGGTGATGAAATGCAGGAGGGTGAAATGACTTGAAGAAGAAGACATAGCCCCCTGATAGAGAGACCAATGAGCAAGTAAATAAGTGTTTGGTTTAGCCTGTGGATAGTGTGAGAATACAGAGGCAATCCACTCAGAAATTGAAATTTTCTAGCAATCAGATAAGGCTGGCCTTGAGAAGAACAAACTGGGGCATGTTTTGTTATATGTTGTTGTCTTGCTGTGGACAATGACTTATCAGGTAGTTGCTTCTAGAAAAGGGGTAAATATATCAAGAAGGGCTAAAAAGGCTGGAGCCAGCCATGATCAGGAATATTATTACAACCATTCTACTCAGAACTATTCCTCTTCTTAAAAGTCTCTCTGTTTTTTCCTGGTTTGTGAGATTTTCTCAGTTCTGGAATACTGAAGCATTTGGCAATGAGATCCCAGTGGACAAAGACCTAATGTGAGTTTCACGTACCCAAGTTGGCTGTGTGAGTCCATCTGGAACCCTCTCACAAGTGGGCACAATGTTGTTGTTGGGAGCTTGAGTCCCACCAATCAAATTCCTCCAGCCAAACAGAGCATCAACATCACTTCTTCACCTTGTCCCCTGGAGTTCATGATAACTTACTCCATTTTGCCCATCCCAAAGCCCAACCCCAGGTAACCACCTGGAACCACAGGTCATGCTAATCTCACCTGCCTCTTATCTGTCCCCTGCCTACCTCCCAAGGTATCAGCCCTTAAAGCCTGTAGCTGCTCCTGCTCACTCAGCCCTGCCAGTTCATCCCATCAGACACTGCTTTCTGTCTACAACAGTGGTTCTCAGCCTTGCTAATGCTGTGACCCTTTAATACAGTTCCTCATGTTGTAGTGACTCCCCCTCAACCATATAATTATTTTGTTGCTATTTCATAACTGCAGTTTTGCTGATATGAATTATCATGTCAATATTTTTAGAGATAGAGGTTTGCCCAGGGGATTGTGGCCCACAGGCTGAGAACCGCTGGTCTAGAATCTCACTTCAGCTTCTCCACTCAGCATTCATTCTCCTCTTCCAATTAAGCCTCACCCAGCTGTTCTGGAAGGAGTCACTCCCTCCTTCTCTGCAAGCCTGCCCATCCTTCATTCTATGGGAGTCCAGAGAGTCACTACCCTATTCCTGTCAAGTGGTGAAACCTCAAACCTGAGTCAGACTCACAGCACTCTTCTTTGCCTTATCATTGAGGGTGGTCAAGCACCTCTAAAGAAACCCCCAGAGCTGAACAGAGTCTCTTTACCAATACCTTACCAACCAGTTAGACTAGTGAGCTCCAGAGATTTGTCTGTATCTCGCCATCCCCCACCTACCCCCGTGCTAAGGTTATTAGGTGCGCACCATCATACCTGGCTTTTCTGTGGGATGCTGTGGGCCTGAACCCAGGTCCTCGTGCTTGCGTAGCTAGTGCTTTATCTGCTGAGCCATCTTCCCAGACCCATACTCTCATTGTAACAGTCAACCCTAGTCTCTCTCCTGATCCCCTAACTCCTATATTCAAGTGTCTGCCTAACATCTCCAGCATGATACACCACAGGATCATCTTACACTTGTCTTATACTTGTCCATCCCCTTGAACTTCAAGTGTCTGTCAAATCTATCCAGTCATCACTCCTCCTTCCCAATCTCCAAGTCTCAAAGTCTCTTTGGTTGTTTTCCTTAGTTGACTAGCCTACTGACCTAGTTGAGGGCATCTTCCAAAAACACCAAACAAGTTAGCTTTATTCTGCCTCTGCTCACCTCAGCCCACTGCTGGTCCATCATCCTCAGCCCCGAGAGTTGTTTGTTTGATCTCTCTACTTCAGAAAACCTGATCATCTCATGTTACTTTTGGGTTGAAACCAGACTGTAAGTTCTGCATGCAAGACTGCAATCCACACCAACCTTCATTTAATCCCTGCAAACGGCATGATGTCTCTATTTCACACCATGGCACAGGATGCTTTTCATACTTCTTTGATGGTAACTCTCACTGAACCTTGAACATGGGCCGCAGGTGTCACCTCTTCTAGGAAACTGTCTCAAATCCCCAGGCCTTTACCCTGAACTCCCACAGTGCAGTGTACATTTTTCTCTGTTGATACCTAACATATGCTTTTTTTTTTCTTTTCTGCTAAAACTCTTCTTTGACCATATATATATATATTGTACATAGATATAGTGCATTGCACTTACTGACTCACCTCTCTCTCTTCCATTCCTATTATCCCCTTCCCGTCCTCCCAACAGGCCCCTTTCCTACATCCATGCTTTTTTGTTCTGTGACCCACCTTCTGTGTGGCCATCAGTTTAGAACTATCCATTGGAGCATGCTGAGCTCCCAGTTGGATAGACATCTAAAGACAATGACTATCCCTCCCCCAGAATCCATCAGTTCAGCACATTATTGAACTGAGAAAGCCAAAAATCATCTAGACAAGAAAATCCACATATAACTTTCTCTCAAGTATCTGCCCTTTCTTCTTCTGTAGAAAAAAAAAAAAAGCAAAAAAGCATCTACTCTACCCCAGTTTTTAAACCTTATTCTTTAGTTTCATGAGTCAATACACTTTTTAGTGAGTTTTTCTGTTGTTAATAACACAATTCTATCCACTTGCTGAATAACAAAGAAGAGAGATTGGTTTGGCCTCATGGTTCTTGTCCAGGCTTAAGAAGCAATATCTAGTGGTTGTCTTCTTGCTGGCAGTCTCAAGACAAGACAGAGGATCGGTGGGCCACAGGCAAGCAAGCAAACACACACACACACACACAGAGAGAGAGAGAGAGAGAGAGAGAGAACAGGTTTAACCAGCAGCTCTCAACCTGTGAATTGCAATCTAGCTGGGGGAGAGGGGTGTCAAACAACTCTTTCATAGGGACTGCATATCAAAGATCCTGCATATCAGATATTTACATTATGATTCATGATTGTATGAATCATATTTATGAAGTAGCAACAAAAATAATTTGTGGTTGGGTGTCATCACATCATGAGAGACTGTATTAAAGGGCCACAGCATTAGGAAGGCTGAAAACCACTGGTCTTAGCCAAATCACCTTCTATAGCAGAGCCACTCTTGAGATGGCCCATTAACTCATTAGTCAGCTCATCCTGTGAATGGCTAATTTTTGTTGTCATCTTGACTGGACCAGGAATCAACCGAAACCAAGCCACTAGCCACTCCCAAAAGCAAATAAATTGATCGGGTTATTTAAAGCAGGAAGACCATCCTGAATGAGGATGAGACATTCTAGTAATAGTCCAGATAAAAGCACATGGAAGAAGGAAACTTCTGCAGTGTTCTTTGCAGCACAGAAATGTGTGAAATGCCCAAGTTCCCTCCATTTTTATTGTGGCAAAGTATACATTATATAAAAGGTGTTAACTACTCTTAAGCACACAGCTTAGTGATATTAAATGCACCCTATTGCATGGCAACCATCACAACTAGATCTTCAGGACTCCTCATTTCACCAAACTCAGGCTCTATGGCCTTAAACAATAATTACCTTTTGTCTCTCACTAGCTGCCTGACAAACTGCTTTCTACTTTCTGTTTTCATGATTTGTACTGCTTCTGGGTCCTATCTTTACATGTAATGACGTGGCATATGTTCTCCTGAGGCTTGCTCCACTCAGCAGAATGTCCTCAAGGACCATCAGAACCATATATATCAGCATTTTTTCCCAGTTCCAGGCTGAACTATAGACCTCAGACACAGACCTACTTTCTCATCTTCCCTTTGCTGCTTGCGCTTATGACACCGAAGTTAAGAGTTCAACACTGAGTCACTAGTCAGGGCTGTGACTTGAGTGTCTTCTCTTCTCAGAGTTTTAGATCTGTGTCTCCTACAGTCCATGCTTTGACCCACTCTGAATTAATTTTTTAGGATGGCCCTGGGCTTGAACTCATCTGTGTATTGTTTCAATTGAAGAAGAGACAGTGTCCAGCATACAGAGGTTCAAGTAATATTGCTTTATAGTGATCCAGAACCGATACACACACTTTTAGTAATCTTAGATGTTGAATTTCAGTCTGTCCTTGCGCTAACTAATATATGCACTAAGTGGTGTGTGATCATGGTACAATCCTCTTCCTGTGCTGGGCAATGATAGTGAATGGCAACTCAAAGTTCAGCTGCCTTGGGAAGATTAACAACTGCTTCCAGTGCCCCAGGTTGTTAAGCTGTAATGCTTGGTGACTTTGATCACTAAATTCACTTTAACTTACTGTATTGTGGTGGATTTTTAAGTTTAAGAACATCAATAAACCCTCCTGGACAGACAGTGGAATCCTCTGTTGCATGGGCAAGCTTGCCCCTGTTCAAAATTTCTGAGCCAATATTGGGTACCAATTTGGAAGCCATGGTATACTCTGAACATCATTTTTACCTTGTGCAGCAGCCCCTGCCCTCTTTGGCTTGCCTCTCTTAGCATGCAAACTGTATTGCAGGTCTGGAGTAAGGGGAAATTAAAGCCATGTTTCCTAAATAATGCTGCTCCCAGGGTGAAGCTCCATCCCTGAGAAGAGCTTGGTAGAAGAGAGCCCCCAGCTCTAGAAGCACTCGCCCTTAACTTGGCCTCAGTAACAGCTATCCAGGATCAGAATGAGAACTCTTGATGCCATGTACCCATGCCAACCTGAGCTATACACACACCCTGAGAAACATAGTCCTCTAATTTAAAGCTAAGAGGAGCAAGGGCACTGGTTCTGGGTAGTGTCAGACTGTGTCTACTCCACCTTGCAGAGCAGAGATGAGAGAATGTGTAAGCCTGGCTTCAGCAAGCACAGACTCTCACCAGTTCTGATAGAGTTTTAAGATGTTTTGATGAGTAAATAGTTCTTCATGTGCTGTTTACCCTCTGAGCCATTTCTAGTACTTCAACTGTACGGAAAACTGTCCGTGTCACTTCAGAGGGTGAAGATCCCTGGACTTCATTCCTGCATCTCTTCTTTTTCTTCTCTCTCAAGACCCTCTACCTCAACCATCTCATCCAAGCACTTGGCTTGGTATCACCTATATTAGATGCAAATCTCAAGCCTGAATGACTGGTTCCCATGTCAACTGTCTCCTCTCCACTTGGATGTGAATACACATCAAATGAATAAATTCTCTGCACTTTCCTGCTACTTTACATGAATTTCTAGACTTCGTCTCTTTCTTGCAGGAGTGCCACTGGCACTTCCAAAAATCAAGTTTACCTAGCTTAAAAAAATATCCACCAAGACAAAATCTTCAGAAATAAAAAATCCTTGACATGATTCCACAGTTTACAAAGGCGTGTCAAGCCTATTGTCTCACTTGACTCTCTCCAAGCACTTACCGGAAATATTGAGCCCTTCCAGGGCTATGCTCTATAGACAACAGTGATGGAGAGGCCACTGCCCTACAAACTGCTACTCCAGTTCTTGCACATAAACAAAAATCTCAGCATATGAATGACAGCTAGCAAGCCATGAACTCTTCCAGCAGGGAAAGCCAGCAATTGGCAGAATGCAAATTGGTTTTGTCTTCCAGATTTATGCTTTGCCTTGCAGAGTCATCTAACCTACCAGAGTCATGACACCCTGCTCTACTAAGTGTAGTGATGATGGTGTCCACCCCATGCAGCTGGCCACACCTAGAGTTAAGAGATCAGTAATTAAGAGATTAAGAGATCACTCCAGGGCAAGTGCTTGAGGCATGTCCTCCTTCTGTTACCTCCTCTTTCTCCGTCCTTGCCATTCAAGGGTCATTTTGTTATGAAGACTAATTTTCCAAGAGGCCACTTCTGCCCTGAAGACCACAGGGATTTCTTCCATTTGAACTAAAACTGATCTTGCTGTCTGACTACTTTAGGAACTAAAAAAATAATTTGTTATTATTGTTTTCTTCCTAATGTCATATTAAAAAAGTGTGACAATGTAAATAAGGCCAAAAAAATGTGGCATAAAGCAACAGTAGGGCTGAATATGATGTCCCAGAGGGAGGAGTTGGAGAAGGGACTGAAGAAGCTGAGGGAGTTTGCATCCCCAAGGAGGCAGCAACAGTGGCAACTGGCCTGACCCCCCCAATACTCCTGGAGACTGATCCACCAACCAAAGAATACACATGGAGGGACCCATGGTACTGGCCACATATGTGGCAAAGGAGGGTCTTGTTAGCCATCAGGGGAAGGAGAGGCCCTTGGGCCTGAGGGTGTTAGATCCCCCAGTAGAGGAGAATGCCAAGGAGGGAAGAAGAGAGTGGGTGGGTGAGTAGGTGGGTGGGAGAATACCCCCATAGTGGCAGGGGGAGGGGGGAGGAAATAGGGAGGTTCCAAAGGGGAGATCTGGAAAGGTGGAAACATTTGAAATGTAAATAAAGTATGAAAATTTTTTAAAAATGTGGCATAAAAATTAAGCAATTACTTTCAAATCAGATAACCACCCTAAGTATTTACATTCTGCATATATGCATATATATAATATTTCTGATTATATTTATATGTTTTATGAAATTTTTTAATGTGTTTTATAGTATACTTTGTCATAAATACTATAGAATAGATATCTCTTCACTAAAATGATATGCCTTTGGGATAGAGAGATGACTCAGTAGCTAAGAGGATCTACTATGCAAGCATGAACACCTGAGTTCAAATTTCTAGCACACACACAAGAACCTGGGTTTCGCAGACCACATCCCTGTAACTCCAGCTTTGGAGAAGAGCCTGGGGATCACGGAGGCTCACTAGCAGCTTAGCTCCAGGTTCAGTGAGAGATGAATTTTCAAAGGAATTTTATGGAGAATGAGAGAGCAGGATACCAGCCCTCCTCTGGTCTCTGTATACACACATGTACACAGTGCAATAAGCATATGTACAAATAGTACACACAAAGAATGTTAATATACTTAGCATCATCTATGGCATCCCATTGTACAGATGGACCCTATCATTTTCTTAATCTTCATGATTAACATTTTTATGTTATAAGTAAGGAAAGTTAAAGTGAATATCCATCCAAATATCCATCTTTTGTTTCCACATCTTGATTTTTTTCCTTAGTATTTATTGAAAGTTTTTAACCTTAAGCCTTATCAAGGTCATAGGTTCCATTAAGTTAGAGTCCATTAGTCTGATACTACTTAAATTTTTCTAGCGTCCAAAACGATCCAATGAGAACTGTAATCAGATCTCTAATTTTACACTGATAGATTGTCTACATCAGAAGTCAATTCTCCAAAAGGGCTAGAGCTATCTGAGCATGGTAGGGCATGCCTTTAATCCCAGCAGTCAGGAGGCAGAGGCAAAATGGATCTTCATGAGTTTAAAGCAAGCCTGGTCTACATAGTGAATTCTAGGAGAGTCAGGGATGTAGAGAGAGACCCTGTCTCAATGTGATAGACACTAGTCATGTGTATGACTACTTCATTTTTTTTAATTCATTCTCTTACATACTACATCCTCTCCCTCCCTCCACTACCACCACCACTCCCAGCCTCCTCCCTGGCCACCCACCTCTCCTCCATTTCCCTTCAGAAAAGAGTAAGGCCCTCCAGTGATATCAAGCAAACATGGCATATCAAGTTGCAATAAGACTAGGCACTTCCCCTCATATTATGGCTGGATTAGACAACCCTGGATTAGGCAACCCAGTAGGAGGACAAGGGTCCAAAAGGCAGGCAAATCATCAGAAATAGCCCCCACTCCCTCTGTTAGGAGCCCCACCAAAACATTGAGCTACAAAACTATAACATATATACAGAGGCCTAGGTTAGACCCATGCAGTCTCATGATTGTTGGTTCAGTCTCAGTGAGCACCTAAGAATCCAGATTTGTTGATTCTGTGTGTTTTCTTGTGGTATCCTGGTCCCCTCTGGCTCCTACAAGCCTTCCTTCCTGTTCAGCAGGATTCCCAAACTCTGCCTCTTGGCTGTGGTTCTCTGCACCTGCTCCCATCAAGTTTCTAACTGAAGCCTCTCTGATGACAATTGGGCTGGGCACCAGTATGTAATATAGCAGAATATTGTTTGGCATCATTTCATTGACATTTTTTTCCAGTCGTGTTTGGTTCTATCTTAGATCTCTGGACCATCCAGGCTCTGGTTTTGAGTACTCCATGCACTGCCAGGGGTAACATTAAATAAAGTAAAAATTCAGTACTTCACTCAAACTTTACCTTAAAGGCAATTAACTATAATAATTCATTATCAAATTAATTGTAAGCAAAACAATCATAAAGTATTGGAGGTGTTAGAAAAAGTCTGAAACAAAATTGCTTCAAAACTACCTTTAAGCTGTTGATCCATTTAAAGAAAATGGAACTAGAAACAGATGATTCATTACAGACATGGGTGTTGCTCTGTTTGTTTTTACAAGAAAGATAGAACCAATACATAAGTAAATGTGACCTTAAGTCAACAGATGAGTGAGTGACCACATATAGATATGCACTTAAAATTCTAAAAAAAAACCTGTATGTGCATTTCCTGTTAAATGGATAGATTTTATTTTGATTGGTCTACCAATTACTTGTTATGTTCATTTTAAAGACAGAGTTTCTCATTTCGAACATTTTCTTTTTCAATTGAGTGACTCGAGCAATTGAGTGAATAAACGAGTGAATGTTGATTCATAAATAAATGAGAAAATGAATAGCTAACTAAACTAGGAAATTCTCCTAATATATATCCAATTTTATATCCCACAGCACTAATCATGGAAAGCAGTGTTTGCTCTTTTGTTATTGGTCCTGTGACTTGTTAAACCATATAACAAATTCAGAGATGGATTCTTTTGTTTTTCTTTTTTCCTTCCTTCCTTCCTTCCTTCCTTCCTTCCTTTCTTCTAAAGCTCTTTCGCCATCTCCACATTTGTTTCACCTGTGTGCATGGATGAAAGACCCTGAGTGAAAAAGCACAATGAGGTGAGAATACATCCCATGGAACTCCCATTGAGGAGTTTGCTGAATGGGCTTACACTCTACACACTCGGATGGCCATATTTGTTCCTCCTCCCAAGGAAACTGGACACCCTTAATCCAAAAAGAATGCAACCCTGATCAAAACGGGAGAGGCAGGCTAAGGCTGCAATCCCTTATTTTTCAAAGAGCATTCAGAAGAGAGGAGAGGAAATCTGTAAGTAGCTCTCCTAGACCTCCTGAATGCAGAAGTGAAATCACTCTAACACCTGCCTTACCTACTCACCGTCATCCTGATGAACACAACATGAGTCTTTTGGGAAGAGAAACCTGTGTGAAACTACAAGCAAAAGAGATAGGGTAGAAACAATGAAGTTTTAATATTACCTTACAAAAAAGAAATGAATATGCTTCTTAACAGGCCTTGAAGCAGTGTGGCAAAGGAGGACTTGTGACTAGACAGAACAAGGCTTAAATCATGGTTGAGATGTCCTGTGTTCTGGGTCCCTGGGCATCTTTGAAACTCTGTTTCATTCTGTATTAAATGTAGATAGTAAGACCTTTGTAGTAAGCATTACTACAAAGCATTACTATAGAATGTAACAGCAGAGTGCAATTTCAGCCTTAAAACAAGTCTTCCCCACTCCCTACTGAAGTTAACAGTTCTTGATTTACAGCTAAGATTTTTATTTCAGTATGGATTCCAAGCACCACCAATTGTTATCCTGGGGTTATGATAACAAAGTAGATACATCTTCTAAAACTTTAAAAAATACTATTCAAAAACATAGAAGAAACTCCTCAAGATAGTGGCACAGGCAAAGATTCTCTGAATAGAACAGGAAATACTATCAAGAACTGACCAATGGGGATGGCACTAACCCAAAGGGCACAATGAAGGAAACAAATGAAAGGATGAAGAGAGAACCTGCACAACAGGAGGAATCTTTGCCAGTTATTCATCCAGCAGAAGACGACTATCCGGGATAGATGAAGAATTCAAAACCTGTAAAATGTAATGAATAAACAAGTCAATCAATTAGTGGGTACGTTGATTGAACTATACTTGCCCAAAGAAGTACAAATGGCCAATAAGTTCACAAGCAAATGTTCAGCAGCTTTAATCATTCAAGGAAGTGAAAACTACATTACACAGAGATTCCACCTCACTCCAGTCAGAATGGTGTCCAAGAAAACAAAGCCCAGAAATTCTGATGAGGATATGGAGAAGGGGGACCTCTATTCACTGTTGGTGAGAATGGAAGGACAGCCATTACAGAAATCAGTATGGAGACTCTTCAACTAAAAATAGACACTGCCATATAATCCAGCTATACCACTCCCAGGAATACAAGAGCTCAAAGGAATATGTAAACTGAAATGCCCAGGGACAACTTCATGACCATCAATTTTTATTGATGGTTAGAGTTTCAATGAACATTGTAGACCATGTGGCAGATCATCTTAGGCCATCTTTTACACACACCCCCCTTCAGAGTTTCAGTCATCTTTTAAGACTAAAGTTGTGTCCTTCACAGAAAAATGGATGGAACTGGCAAGCATCATGTTAAGCAAACTGAGACAGACTTGGGCAGATACGCATTACATGAATTATCTCATCTGTGGAATCTACAGAAAGAAAATAAAGTTGCCACGGAAGCAGAATAGTGACGGTTACTGAAAATGAGGAGACGGGGAGGAGATCACAGAATTCCATGGATACTGAGTAGGACTGGGGAGGCATCAAAGTGCATATAAGCATTTTTTAATCTGAAACCCATAATTTGATTCAAGTTAATGGTGCTAATTTTTTTAAAGACATAGATATAGGTCTTTTCCCTTGAAAGATACATTTCATCTATGTTAATAGATACATGTGCCTGGTGCTGCATGATGCTTGTCTATGCAGTCAGCTGCCAACTAGATCACAATCAACAGGAGAAGAGATTCGCATCTCAGATGATATGCTGTTGGTTCTCATCTGGGGTACCTCTTATTTACCAGTGCTACCCTTTGTTGCTTTAACCTCAATGCAAACCGGGAACTGAGCTCCACCTGAGAAGGGTCTAGAAAGCAGGCCAGACAGCAGAAAAGAGCACTGAAGACAGAAGCCACAGTCTTTATATAGCTCAATTTCAGAAAAGCGATCCCATCATTTTATAGAGTTGAATTTGTTGCAAGTCAATCCATTCTACAGAGAACAGAGATGCATAAGTTGACCGTTAGAACATAGGATCAACAGGCCCCTTCTCGAAAAGCGTGCCAGCCACAGACACATGGTTCAAAACCAATTTTTTTTTCAGCTTTTGATATCCTCTTTTATTCTGGGGGGAATAAATTTTTTATCAATTCTTTAAGAATTTCATGTGTTGTATTATGATCATATTTGTGTCATTTTTTATACTTAAGTCCATTGAGTCCTATCAGTACTGCTTCTATACTCTCAGGTATGTGACCATCCACTACAGCATGTTAGACTTAGCAGGAGCCACACTCTTTCTTTCACTTCTGAAGAAAAAAAAATAAAAAAGCCTGACTCAAATGGATCAATGACCTCAACATAAGACCTATTACCCAAACTCAAAAGAGGAGAAAGTAGGAAATGCACTTAAACTTATGAACACAGGAAGACTTTCTTAGCAGGGTCCCACTGGGGCAGGCATTAAGATCAACAATTGACAAGTGGGATATCATGAAACTTAAAAGCTTTTGCACAACAAAAGAAAACCTTCATTAGCATGAAGAATTAGGAAATTTCTTCCTACAGAATCAGGAAAATCTTCCCTGCTAAACATCTTCATATACAAAGAACTATAAAATCTCAACATCAAGAAAACAACTCAGTTTAAAGATGGCACAGGGAAGTTAACATAGAGTTCCCAAAAGAAATATAAGTGGCTGAGAAATAGTCAAACAAATGTTCAACATCCTTAGCCACCATGAAAATGCCAATTAAAGCTACTTTGAGATTTCTTCTTATCCCAGTCAGAATGGCTATGGTTTAAAAGTAAGACAATGACAAATTCCAATGTAGCTGTGGGGAAAGAGGAACATTTGCTCACTACTGGTGGGACTGTAGCCACTGTGGAAATAAATATGAGAGGGCCTCAAAAGGCTAGAAATAGTTCTACCACAAGATCCAGCTATACCACTCTCAGGTATCTACACAAAAGTATCTACATCCTACTTCTAAGAAACTCTACCATGCCCATTGCGGTTCTGTTCACAATAGCCAGAAATTGTCCAATTTGACTTGTATCAAGTATAGCATAAGGAAGAGGGGAGAAGAAGGGATTCTGATTTATAGGTTCTCTGGGCATCCCTCACTCCCTCTCCTAGGCTCCTCCCACATGGAACCACATGCTGCCGTGCATACAAAGCTGCCTTCCTCGCCCTTGCCTTTCCTACCCACTGAAGTCAAAGGATATTCAGTCAATGTATAGGCTGAGATTGCAATGTTGATTTCATTATTATTGATAGAGAAAAATGTTTTAAAATAATAAGGGAGGAAAAGGGCATTGTGAGTTTCAAACCAGCCTGGGAAACCTGTTCCATCACCTCTGCTCCAAAAGCATGCTCAGAAAACTATGGATTCTCCATGGGCAGGAAGCAAGAATCATCCAATATGATGGTGGTGGTGGTGGTGGTGGTGGTGGTGGTGGTGGTGGTGGTGGTGGCCAGCTGTTATACCTCATTCTCCCCTACCCTGAGGCATCACCTATGGCTTCAGGCTGCCCAGGCCAAGACCTTCCTTTCCAGTCCACAGACGTTGCCTAGGTTTCCAGTGATAGGCATATCACATGATTCAGTTAATTACCATTCTGGGTGAAATGTCTCATGCCTCTCAGTCCAGCTACTTGGGAAGCTAAAACAGGAGATCACTTGAGAGCAGAGGTGGAGGCCAGCCTAGGTAACACTGGAGAAGAGTGGAGAGGGAGAAAGGGCGGAAGAAATAAAGAAGGCAGAAAATGCTTGTAATTAAAACAGTGGGCCTCAGCTGGTTTAGTTCCCATCACCTCCATCTGAATCCCTCTCAGCATCCTCTCAGGAACATAGAAAGAGCCAAGATAGAGACAGCATCATCACCTCCACTGACTTTACTGAAAACCAGACACTCCTTTCTCCATTTGCAATTGTCATCTGCCACCCTGTCCCCAATCCTGTGATATGGACTGTTAGGTATGTGAAAAACCATAGGATAATGTGTACAGAGTCAAGAAGAGTCTTGACCCCTTTCCTGTCTGTGTACTGCCATTGTGATGGTTTGAATAGGAATGGTCATCATAGACTTATGCGTTTGAATGACAGACAATAGAGAGTAGTACTGTTAGCTTTGTTGAAAAAGGTGTGTCACTAGGGGGTGGACTTTGAGGTCTCAGAAGCTCAATCTATGTCCAGTGTGGCATTCTTTTCCTACTGCTTGTGGATCGAGAAGTAGAACTCTCAGCTATTCTCCTGAATGTCTGCCTGCATGCTGCCATGCTTCCTACCATGAGATAATGGACTAAACCTGTCCTATAAGTCAGCCCCAGTTAAATGTTTTCTGCTATAAGAGTTGCCATGGTCATGGTATCTCTACACAGCAATAAAGATCTGACTAAGACATGAATAGCCTCTCTTCATTCTTTACCTAGAAACACTTCTGATTCCAGGTCACAGGGATCACAGTTACCAAGATCCAATTTGGATATGTTGAATCTGAGATGCCCTTAGCTATGCCAGGAGAATGTGTGAAGTGTTCAGCAATACTGAGAATGAGGGATCACCCAGGGTCAAGCCATAACACATGACACAGTGAAAGTTTCCCTGACTTCCATCTTGTACAAATGATCTTGGTGCCAAGGTACCTAGGGGTGCAGCAAGGGAAGGACCCCCACACTGTCTTCTCTGCCAAGGAGACACAGGGCCTATTTGAATCCCTACTTCAGTATTTTCAACACCAAAGATTTTTCATTTGACAGTGCTGTTCATACAACACGTATGCTTTGCCCTGACATAAATCCTTGCTTAAAGAAGCAAAGTAAGAAAGGCTCCCATCATCCAGGTTCTAGGGCTCTAGACAATAGCAGGAGCGTGGCTGCCAGTGTCCAGAGAAGGACCCACTGTGCCTCCATGGCCTCCTTATCTTCTATCTCCTGGCCGTACCACGGTGCTCAACTTTCCTGCCTGTTTTCATGACTTCTCTCCTACAGCTGCTTTGACAGAATTTGCCGGCTGCCGGCTCATGCAAACAACCCTCTTCTTGTGCCGGGTCCCTCTTGTCTTCACTCCAGGCCGCAGGGGAGAGAGTGAGTCTTTGTGGCTTACCTTCAATAGCTCTCTGAGTCCAAAGCCCTCGTGGGCACTGGCAGGCCAGCCAGCCAGCCAGTGAATAGAAGATGTTGTTCTGTTTCTCTTTGCAAAGCCGGCCTCTGGGCATCAGAAATGGATCCGCATCCTCAGCCTAGTAGCTCGGGGAAAGATTCATGCGCAAGCTGGCAGATGGCCAACTATGAAGATTTTTTTTTTTCCCCTTGGCGTGTGGGCACGCTTTCAAGTCCCTCTACAAAATGCTTCTAGAAACCCTGGCCCCACTGGGTTAATATTGGCAGCCCTGCCATCCTTGGCTCCTCCAATAACACCTTTACCTCCCTGTAAGTATTCTTCTGGCTCATTCTGCAATAGAGGAAACAGAGTACAAACAGACAAGTGATTTTTGTGTAGCCATTTAGCTGCAAAATTACAGCACTGCTTTATGTAGGGCCGCAGACAGCTTCAGGGATGCTCAGAGCTCCCTAGAAAAGACACTTAATTCATGTATAAGCCACAGGGAAGATAATGTACTACCTCCAGCCTGCACACTAGAGGCTATACCTCCATCATCTAAGTGTTTCCTTTTCACCCCCAAGTCCCTCCTCCCAGGACTGAGCATCTGATAGGCTTCAAGAAGAAAAAGGAGTTGGTCATGATGCTGATATGTTAAGGTGAACAGATCCTGTCCCTTTAAACCATTCAGTAGCTAAGCATTTCTAAAATGTTCAACTTGGCCTTTACTGTGCAATGTAAACCAGGACATTCCCACAGGCTCATGAGCCACATGATTTCATTAAGCCAATTCTCACTGTCTGCTTTCCCCCTGGCAATATGGGGTTGCCAACATCACCACATAGAGTATCAGAATGATTAGATGAAGAAAAAAGCAAGGGTTATGGGAATCATACCAGCCTTTACATTGGCTCTGTGGCAGCTGCTGCTATCAGAGTCCTGATAGAAGGCTCAATGATATAAGAGAGAGTATCATACCAAGCACCCTGGTGGCCCAAAGCAGTTGCTGTCAACTCCTCTTAGTCATATAGTAAGAACTTTATGCTCCCTAAGAAGAACGTCATGTTCCAGAAACCCACACAGCTTTCTCATGTGCAAAGAGACTGGAGATGACGAGAGACCAAGAGAGACCTAGTTGGCAGTTATTGGTGAATGCTGTCAGCATGATGGACCAATCACATTGATGTGTTTTATTTCATACATAAGTTTAAACCATTAAGGATTTTAAAATTGGAGCCCTGAGTATCCTGAGCCTGTATATAAGGCAATGATCAAGGAGACTGGAGTTCGCCTCCCTATGCAGGCACCACAGAACCCATCGCTGCCTGCTGCCTCCTCAACCTTGCAAGCTCATGGTCAGCTGCATGTGCTGTTACAATTTGACCACTGTGGTCCTTTTAGGAAATAGTGTGTCTGTGTATCTTAGGAGAACACTAACAGCAACAAATAGCAGATCCCAAGCATCTGCAGTGTAGAATTTCATATCAGAGTAAATGATGGTGGCTTTCTCTCCCCCCCCCCCAAGGTGACTCAAGAGCCCATGCTTCTCCTGTCTTGTGGCTTTGCCAATGTTTAGGTCTTTAACATCCATTCTCTCCCTCAACTAGAGACTAAGGAAAGGAGTGACTTTTTGGAAGAAGCTGTTTATTTAAGAGTGTGATCCTATGGCTGAGAGACAGCTCAGTTAGTAAAATGCTTGTCTTGCAAACACAAAGACATCTGTTCAATCCCCAGAATGCAAGTGAAAGAAAGAAAGAAAGAAAGAAAGAAAGAAAGAAAGAAAGAAAGAGAAATAGCAAGTGAGCAAGCCAGGTATGGTAGTGTGTACTATAATCCCAGAGTTGGGGAAGAAGAAACAAGTGGATTCCTAGGGCTAACTAGCTCGTCAGTCTGGCCTACTGGGTGAGTTCTGGGTTACTAAGAGACCTGATCTCAAAAGAAAAGATGAATGTCACCTGAGGAATGATGCCCACAGTTGTCTTCTGACCTACAAACACACACATACACACACACCACCACCACCAGCAGCAGCAGCATACCATTGGCCAAGAGCAGACATTATCCATATCCATTCTTTGCTCCCTTCACTTCAAAGAACAAGCCCCATGAATCCTATAGATACAATTGGCTTGGAAAGATAGAGATTGCAGCAGAGAGCCATCTCTGCACATACGATAAGTGTGGAAGGGGGACATTTATTTCTAAGTTCCATCAATCTCTGCCACAACCCTATTCTATGGAAAGCGTGTAAAACTAAGCAACACACTGAAAGCTGTGAGTTTCTTATACTCACCAGCTGTCCACATTTACAGCCCATTCTTACTTTCCAATATCGGAACTCAATCCCAGGAGCAGTTGGTCTGGGGAATGACACTACCAATGCTACCAAGTGAGCAGGTCTTCACACCTCTATTAATGTAATCAGGAAAAAAACTCACAGGTAGGAAGAGGTCCATCTCCCAGGCAACTCTAGATCTGATCAAGTTGGCAACTGAGATTCACCATCACATAATCTCAAGGAACTTTCAATCTTATCAAGGCCATGAAAGTGGGGATACAACTAAGCAAAATCAAAACCAGGGGAAGAGCTAAATACTCCCTTGCAATCCACCCACTCAAAAGTGTGGAGAAAAGAGAGTGATTGATAATGTACTGCACATTGATTTTTGTTATACAGAATCTTCCAGGCTTCTACTAGCATCCTCCAAGATCTACGTGTGCCCTTCTCCTGTCCCAATACACTTATATGCCTAAGTCCTTTTCCCAGGACTCCAGGATGTGAGTGTATTTACAGAAGAACTTTAACAAGGTAACTAAACTAAATATCAATCCATAGGATGGTCCTCAATCTAGTGTACCTAGTGTCATCATAAACAAAGGACTCAAGACATACCCAGAAGGAAGACATGGGGTTATCTGCAAGCCACAGACAGGCCACTTACAAAAATAATGACACAGGGACTAAAAAAGAAGTTCAGTGGTCAAGAGCAATTGCTGTTCTTGCAGAATACTAGGGTTGGGTTTCCAGGACCTGTATCAGTCAGCTGGTCACCAAGTGTAACTCCAGTTCCAGAGGTTATTGCACCCTCTTCTGGCCACTATGGGCACCTGCAGGCACATGGTACATATACAAACAAGCACACATGCACATACAAATAAATGCATACAAACATTTTAAATATATTTTTAAAAAAAGCAAAAACAGCAATAGCAACCTTGCCAATGCTTTGATCTTGGATTTCTAGCCTGCAGAATTAGCAAAGTCAGTTGTCTAAGCCACGTGGGGTATGATGCTTTATTATACACCAACCTTAACAAACAATTCAATTTATGTGTCCCTCTTAGCCATCCTGGGTGCTTACCTATCCAGGAACTAAAGGCAGAGGAAAGAGGGAACAGATGCTTGTGAAATACCTGGACTGGGATTCTGCTGGCAATATACCTTACTGAATGCTTACCACAGTCACACAGGACAAATTGCTTTATGATTCACACTTTGTGCAGGGGGAGAGGGATGTCCAGAAAGACAAGGGTAGAGACAGGTTTGATAGGCAGACCATTCTCCATTAAACCCCACCTTTCTACGCTACCCTCAAATTTGGTCAATGGGCTTATTGGGGGAAAGAATCAAAATATAGACTGTGTATAGGTGCCATGGAAATAATTTTTTATTTTTTATTTTGATACTTCATTTACATTTCAAATGTTTACCCCTTTCCAGATCTCCCCTTTGGAACCCTCTATCCCCTCCCCCTCACCCTGCCACTATGGGGGTATTCCCCCCCAAACCCACCTACCCACTCTCATCTTCCCCCCTTGGCATTCCCTTATACTGGGGCATCTAACACCTTCAGGCCCAAGGACCTCTCCTTCCCCTGATGGCTAACAAGACCCTCCTCTGCCACATATGTGGCCAGAACCATGGATCCCTCCATGTGTATTTTTTGGTTGGTAATCCAGTCTCCGGGAGCATGGGGAGGTCAGGCCAGTTGACACTGTTGCTCCCTCCCTGGGGCTGCAAACTCCCTCAGCTCCTCAGTCCCTTCTCCAACTCCTCCATCTGGGACCTCATGCTCAGCCCAACAGTTGCTGTGAAGTGAATCTTGGGTATTTCGAACTTTTGGGCTAATAACCACTTATAAATGAGTACATACCATGTTCATTATTTTGTGACTGAGTTACCTCGGTCAGGGAAACAGAGCTAAACAGAGAATTCTCAACTAAGGAAACTCGAATGGCTGAGAAGCACCTAAAGAAATATTCAACATCCTTAGTCATCAGGGAAATGCAAATCAAAACAACCCTGAGATTCCACCTCACACCAGTCAGAATGGCTAAGATCAAAAACTCAGGTGACAGCAGATGTTGGCTAGGATGTGGAGAAAGAGGAACACTCCTCCATTGCTGGTGGGAATGCAAGTTGATACAACCTCTCTGGAAATCAGTTTGGTGAACCCTCAGAAAAATGAACATAATACTACCTGTGGACCCAACTATTCCACTCCTGGGCATATACCCAGAAGGTGCTTCAACATGTAATAAAGACACAGGTTCCACTATGTTCTTAGCAGCCATATTTATAATAGCCAGAAGCTGGAAACAACCCAGATGTCCCTCAACAGAGGGATGGATACCGAAAATGTGGTACTTTTACACAATGGAATACTACTAAGCTATTATGAACAATAACTTCATGAAATTCGCAGACAAATGGATGAAACTCGAAAATATCATGGAAAATATTTTTAAACATCCTACTTCTCAGTGGCATCAAAATTACTGTAACAAACACGATACTATTCCTGAACAAAGAGAATGTAAGAAAAACTGGTGGAAATGAAACTGCAGACTAAATAACCACGTTCTTAACCTTTTTAAAGCCTACAACAATATCAAATTCTACTCATGTTTCTACTTTTTCCACCCAAGTTGGCTTCGTAAGTTGTTGGTTTTATCAAAATTAAGTCAGGGTGTGTTCAATACAATGTTGAATTCATTGGGGAGGGGGAGAAAGGCAAAAGAAAGCCCTTGCTTTTTCAATACCGGGAGCTTACAAAGACACATAAACCATGAGGAATTCCAAGGACTTAACTCAGAAGCCGCTCTGCAAATGCATGGCTTGAACAAAGGGCCAATGTTCCTTTCAGAAAAGAGTGTGGGACTGGTTTCCGGCATTTTCTTTAAGTCATTAGGACCGTGCCAACAAACAAACATATACTGGTCCCCAGAGAAAGACACTCATTCAGCGCAGCTTACAAGAGTTTGATTATTGGGACGGGGGTGCTCCATGGCACGTGCCTCTCCAGCCTGCCCCCGAATGTACAGATTTGCTTAAAGGGCTTTATTGATGGTGGCTACAGACAGATAGAGCCTGTGGGGGAGCTGACAGCCCCTGGACACTAACGGATTAGTGTCACCCAAACCAACACACTGTCCTATCAGAGACAGCTGAAGACTCAGCCTTGTTCCTCAGGAATCTGTTTCTTTAAGCATGCAAAATATAGAACAGCACACTTGTGTTTAGTAGGCTTGAGATTCCCTTCACAAGGACAGTCAAAGGGTTTTAAAGACTTGGAATGAAATGTCACTGAGTGATTTCAGATGATGTAATGTTTGGATCTTTACCCGGATACATGTTTTCAGCTTTTAACAAACATGAAAATGAACAGTGTCCCCAAAACACTAGGGCATTGGATGAAGGATGAAGCCCTTTCCAATCCCCAGCTATCCACACATCATCTAGGTAGCTTTGATAACCTCTTGGCTATAGACCCTCCATCTTTATATCAACAGTAAAAATATCATAAATGTACAACAGCATAAAGTAGCATTGTGTATGGTTCATTCAGAGTGTACCAGGCATGAGTGGTGTTAGCTCAGTGGTTCTCAACCTTCCTAATGCTTGGAACCTTTAATACAGTTCTTCATGTCCTCATATTGTGGTGACCCCCCCCCCAACCATAAAATCATTTTTGTTGCGACTTCACAATGGTAATTCTGCTACTGTTATGAATTGTAGTGTAAATGTCTAATATGCAAGCTATCCTAGATGCGACCCCTGTAGGGATTGTAGCCCACAGGCTGAAAACAGCTGTGCTAGAACTTGAGTGTGAGATGTCTCCCCAGACATTTCTGCATACTTGGGCCTTCACTGACTGTCTAGAGAGGTCATGAAACCTTTAGAACATAGGCCCTAGCTGACAGATGTATACTATAAAGGCAGGCCTTTACAGTTATAACCCAACCCTGATTTCAGCCTGAGGTCTTGGCATCCCAGCAGTGCCATGGGGCAAGCTGTTACTGTAAGCTCTTCCACCATGAACAAACCCACACAAAACTATGCTTTCACCACCGCAATCAGTAGGCAAAGGGATGCTACGCTGTGGTTGAGAAACCAGCATTTTGCAAATAGAAACCTGCACAGGTGAATGGTTTTACCTGAAGGCAGTGGGGTAGGCTTCAAGGAAGTAGTATTTGAATTAAAACGTGAGGACATAAGAGATGATGAAATTCACATGGAGAAAAGGGTGGCAGGAGTCCCCGGAGCATGAACAAGAGTTCGTCAGAGGCTGGAGTTTAAGGGGATATGGGAGAAAGTGATTGATCTGACTCCTCTGGGAAGCATGCCAATCACCACTCACACTTCTTCCAAGTACCTCAACTCCACCTCTCTCATAACACCAATTCCACAGTATTAAAGCATTCTCTGCAATGCCTGATGCCTAACACACACACACACACACACACACACACACACACACACACACATCATGGGCTGGGAGGCAGCTGAGGGTTAGAACCTCATTTTTCTGCTTTTAACCCAGCACATAGAATGTTAGGTACTCGGGCACTCAGAAACAAAAGAGACCATGAGATAAGACAATCAACTGCTTTGATGAGTTGAGTTAAGCTGGAAGGAGATGCCATGTTTGGAGTGTCACTGCTGTCTGAAGTTAGGAGTATGGGAGTAGAGGGCTTCCCTGGAGAGATTCAGATAGTGGTAATGGGCACCTTCGTGAATGAGACAGATGGTGTTCCAGGGGCAGACATAGGCTGGAGGTCTAGCTCTGGGATCACTTATAATGAGATGGTCTTCACACTCAAATGCAGTGTGTATCCAGAAATGGCTATAGATAAAGAGAACGAGCATCAGAACCAACAGAGAACAGTTTCCCAGAGAGTCTGCAAAGAGCTCTCAAAAGATGACAAGACTCTGCCATTGCTGAGACGGGGCTGAGAGAAGAGAGAAAGGCTGGCCCACAACCATTCCAGAAATGTCAGTAGAAAAGGCAGCCTTTGGGAGGCCTGTGTTTCCCAGGCTCCCAGCCCTGGTCCAAAACCTTATCTTCAAACCACCATTTACTCCCAAGACCCTTCTCCGACCTTAGTCCTTCCTCTGCTATTTATGTTGTTGCTGTGGTTTTCCTTTCTGACTTTTCTCATTGAAACTTTGAAAGAAAAGGGGAAGAAAGCCAGGATGCCTCTCACTGAGTCAGGGTTAGCAGTAGGTGACAGCTTTGACTCTGTGTGTTCTCTGGAGAGACAGCATGAGACCATAGGAAGACCAGAGGCCTCACTTCCTACCCGTGACGTAAACAAGTCCATAACTTCTCAATGCCTTCATTTCTCATTTATTTGTATCAAATGTATACACACACACACACACACACACACACACATTTCTGTTCAGTGTTGTGCCCAGTGCAGAAAGATTGTGAACATAAAAATCTCTCAAGTCACACCTAGTACGTACTACATAGCCCATAGATGTGAGTCTCTGTTCCTTTGAGCAAATTGTACAGCTGTCCAAAGCTACAAATGTTCCCGACCTCTGTGCTTTCACAAGAAAAAGAGGACAAAATCAAATGGCACTTATCCTACGTGTTCATTGGGAATATGAACATAAAATCTCCTGGGCATTGTCAACGTAGGAATCTCTCAGCTTCTGGGGCTTTTTCTCTCTCCTTGCTTGGTTCTCTTACTAGAGAAGTCAGAAGCAAAAGAACCAAAATTCCAGTGTTGTCATGTGCCCAGGAGATGTTGTTGTTGTTGTTGTTGTTGTTGTTGTTGTTGTTGTTGCATCCCAACCAGTTTCCTAGCCCTTCCCCCACCTTCCATCTGCCTCCTTCACATCCACTCCTCCTCAATTTCTTTTTATAAAAGGGCAGGCCTCCCATGAATAGCAACCAAACATGTGGTATCACGTTTCAGTAAGACTAGGTACCTCCCCTCCTATCAAGTCTGAACAAAGCAGCCAGTAGGAGGAAAAGGATTTCAAAAGCAGGCAAAAGAGTCAGAGACAGTCCCTGTTCCCACTGTTGGCTGTCCCACAAGAAGACCGAGCTACACCACCTTAACATATATGCAGAAGAACTAGGTCAGTCCCATGCTGGCCAGGAGAGGTCTTTTAATGAATGCATGAATGGATGGATGATGGGGAAGACAGGAGGATGAATGGATATTGTCTTAGTTATGGTTTCTATTTTTATGATAAAACACACTGAACAAAAGCAACATACGTAGGAAAGGGTTTACTTATTTCATTTACAGATTCACATTCGAGTTTATCACTGAAGAAAGTCAGGGCAGGAGCCTGGAGGCTGAAGCAGAAGCTTGAAGGAATACTGGCTTGCTTCCCATGGCAAACTCAGCCTGCTTCCTTGTATAGTAATTGGGGGTGGGCAGGACACTGGGCCCTCTCATGTCAATCACCAATCAAGAAAATGCACCACAAGGCAATCTACTAGGGGCATTATTTTTTCCAATGAAGGATCCCAAATGACTCTAGCTTGTATCAAGCTGACATAAAATTAACCAGCACAGATGTGTCCAGGGACATGAATAGATTCCTGCACATACAGAATCACCATACTCAAGCTGCTTCAGTTGCACTGTGAGCTCCTGAGAAACTAGAGGCACAAAAATAGAATCTCAGGGGTCTAAAGACTATGAAAAAACTTTGCTCCTTGTTTTGTGCACTCACAACCTAGACATTCTTGGCCAAGTCCTGTTTAGAAATGGTTGTATAGCCTGAGAAAATTGGATTTGACTTGCCATGTAGAATTCTGTTAACACGGTTATATAAACATAGCTCTTTATTAATCTAAATTACTGGCCTTCAGGCTGAGTTTATTTTATTTGCACACAAGTTCTTCCATCCCTGGGAACCCTGGAGGACAAGTGTGTCCCAGTGAGAACAAGACTTTTGTGAACCACTTAGAAACAGCCCCCCCCAGGAGGTGGTACATAAACAAAATGTAATGAATTGCCCCCACCCCCATCAAAAATGAACAATTCGTAATGTGCACATGAATGGAACCAACAGGCGCTCGTGTCAAACACTGGACTTTGATGTCCTTTTCATTGGTAAGAAAAAAAGAAAATAACATTCTTCTTAATAACTTTTTTTTTTTCGTAAAGAAAAGAGAATAAATGTATCCACTACCAAGCCAAGAGCACCCTCCCTGATAACTTTTGATCAGGCACACTGGACATCTAAATAAAACTTTCTTGACTGCAGAAAAACTCAAATGATACAATTACAGTATTCTCTGACTGTGTTGGAAATCATACGCAATTTAAAGCAATACTCTTAAATACCCAGTAGGTGTTGTAGACATAATAACAGAATATAATAAAAAGAAGGGGTTACTAGCATCTATTTTCTCTCTAGCAAAACACTATATTGCAATGCCCAATAGACCCACCTCAACAACCCACAGTGTAAGTGCTGGTATTGCCCTCATTTTACGAGTGAGATAACTAAATCTGAAAGAGACAAATTCCCCATCCCAAAATTACACAGGAAAACAAATGGTGACAGCAAGAATTCACAGGAGAGGCTTCCTAGTGAGTTGCTATATAAGGCACTAGACAAGAAATGATGGAGGATCCTTTGGGTGCATATTCTGCCTCTAACTAGCTGTATGATCCGGGACAAGTGACCGAGAGACCAGTTTTCCCATCTTTCAAGCAGTCTTTCATTTTGATCCATCTGCTTCTGCTGAGGTTCCGTGGTTGCAGAAACAGAAATCTGTACTGACAATCATAAGCAAAAGAACATAAGGGGGAAGAGAAGGTTGGAAGAGAGGAAAAGCCATGAAGGGAAGAGAAGGAAGAAGGATGTATTGGTGTGATACTGAAGTGTTTCATACATTAGACAGAAGGCTGGGGACTGGAGATCCAGGCTTAGAAGCAGAATATATGTCAGAACAGGAGTCACAGAAGATCTACATACAAAGTCTACTAACCCGTGTATTTAGGTACCACCATGATGGGCCTGTCTTAGTAACTTTAACTACTAAGTAACAGCTGGGACCATGATCAAATGCCTTGGGAAGAGCAAGTTAAAGAAGAAATGTCTTGGTTTGACTCACAGTTATAGTCTGTCGTGGCAGGAAGGTCACAGAGCAGGAGATCAAAGCAGCAGGTACCACTGCATTCTCAGTGAAGAAGCAGAGGGTAAAGTATACTGGGGCTCATCATGCTTCCTTTTATTGGAGTTCAGGACCTCAGCCATGAAGCTACCTGGGTCTTTCTACTGAGCTTAAAGCTAATCAAGATAACTGCTCACAGACTTGCCAAGGAGCTAGCCTAATCTAGAAACCCCCCCCCCCACAGGTGTACCTGGGGACTTGCCTCCTACGTGACTACAGAATCAATTGATAATTAACACTAACCAGTGCAGTTTTCCTCCCTTTTTATGCTTCATTTACTTAGTGTCTGTGCGTGTCTGTGGGCATGTGTGTTCATGTGCTAGGTGTATGTGTGCATGTGTCTGTCTGTGTGTAAGCACACACACGTGTGTACATGCATGCACCCCAAACGTGGGTTCCAAGGATGGAGCCCCAGTTATCAAGCTTAGCAGTAATCACCTTTACCCTCCAGCCAGCCCCTTCTTCCTTTTTTTTCAAGATAGGGTTTCTCTGTGTACCCTTGGCTGTTCTAGAGCTCACTCTGTAAAGCAGGCTGGCCTCAAACTCGAGAAATTCACCTGCCTGTGCCTCTCAAGTGCTGGGATTAAAGGCATATGCTACCACTTTCTGGTCCCTAAGATTTAAAGTCCCAGCTGGGCACAGTGGTGCAGGTCTTTAATCCCAGCACTCAAGAGGCAGAGGCAGTCAGACTTCTGTGAGCTTGAGGCCATCCTGGTCTACAACCAGAGCTTACATACTGAGACCCTGTCTTAATTAACTAATTAACTTCCAGTAAAAATTTCATTTGACCCTGCATGAGTTTGCTGGGCAGAGCAAGGCACATGAGTTAAAATCCAACCAACACATAAGGCGTGTGCTCCCAAAGAGAAGGTGGGTCCTGTTAGGAAGTTGTGGAATTTTGTTTACAGATCCACTATGACCCCAAAGATCAATTTCAAATGAATGGGTTGGTTTTCAAAATTTGTGAGAAAGTTTGAATTACACCTAATTTATAGTGCCCTTCATTCTGGATGTGGCTGTAAGAAAGGGCAGTGGAAGTTACAGACACTGCTGGTTTTCCTTCCATTGTATCTCACAGGACATCTGTACTGGGCCTCATTACAGCAGCTCAGCCTAGGTCAAGAGAATTTACACCCACAAGACCCCAAGAGCATGTCAACCTCAGTTCCACTGCAGTGGAGTGCCAAACTCTTAGATACATTAATCACACTCCATGGACTCCTTGACTTGGTTCCTCCTGTTGAAGGGAATATGAAGACAGAGACAGAAGGTAAATCATTCAAATGGCTTCAGAAGTATTTCATGTGACTGATGATAAGAGTATGAATCAGGTCAAAAAATAATAGGAATAGAGGAAACAGAGCTTAAAAGAAAGACATGGTAAAGGCTGATATGACAGGACCCAATGAACTGGTGAGTAAAGCAGAAAGTCTGGAGATGACCTTGAGGTTTGTGGTACAGGTGCCTCAGTGCATGAAATGTCTATTAACTGTGAAAGCACACAGACAGTTGTTAGCCTACAAATAGTGGGCACCATTTTAAACACACTGAATTCAAGTCCTTGGACACATTTTCAGAAGAGACATCAATAAGTCAAATGGATATAAGAATGTGAAAGTAGTCCTGGAGAGATAAATCAGTAGGTAAGAATGCTTGATAGCACAGCACAGAGATCTGAGTTCTAATCCCCAGTACCCATGTAAAAAGCCAAGCATGGCCACACACACCTTATTCCCAATGCTAAGACATGAGAGTCACTGGGGCTAACTGACCACCAGCCTAGCTCCAGGTTCATGGAGATATCCTGTCTCAAGGGATTAAGGCAGGGGAAACTAAGGAGGTCATGTGACACCTTTCTCCTACCTCCCTACATGTCCACACTGCATGCGTCCCTGCATATACACACCTACAATAATATGAAGACTGGCATAGAGTTTAAGGGTGAGATTTGGCAGGAATCCTTAGCAGCATTGCTTTACGCCATAGTTTTCCTTAACTGTGGAAGAGTTTATGAATTGGAAGTTGGTAGTGGATCCCAAAAGTCTATAGGGAAAGGAATCCACAATGCATATGAAAAGGAAGTTCTGAATGAATGAAAGAAAAAGGACCATTGACACTCAAGGTTAAGGGAGAGCCATGTTATCTGAAACCCAGGGAAATGAGGATAGTCATCTGAACAATCCAGGTGGCATATTCATGCTATAGTCAGATATCAGGGATGCCACCAGCACATAGGGCAAGAATGACCACAGAAAAATGAGGTAAGAAGTTGGATATGACCTAGTTTGACAATAAGGAATGAGGAGTTCATAGTCATGGGTAAGGAACTGGGATGGTATGATATAATCAGAACATTTTATTGCACGTATTTAGGGCACACAGAATGCTCTTTGATATGCATGAACAAGGTGAAATTATTACAATGATCAAGCAAAGTTATCTTACCTATCACCTTTTGTAGCCACCTTTTTGCTGTTACTTAAAAACACTTAAAAATCTACTCTTTGAGCATAGGAAAGAGGAGGAGATAAGAAGAAAGAGGTCAGAGAAGATGAGCTCGAATTTATATGTGATGAGGAAGTCCAGAGATCTAAAAGTACAGTCTAAGAAAGTGCTTACGAGGGAACTTAGTGGAAGATTGCTTGCCCAGCCTACCCAATTACACCTTGGCTGTAATCCCCAGTGCTGCAAACCAGCGTTGTACAGGATCGGGTGTGTGTTGCATACAGAATAACTGGGAGCAGACTGCAAGATGGAAGGCTTCTTAGAAAGTCAAGAACAAATTCAGGGATGCAGCTAGGAGGATCCTACGCTCATCCTGAAGCAACAACTGTGGCCATCTCAGCCAAGGGCTATGCAAGTCAGGCAGCCAGGGTTAAGTCTGACCTCTGAAACCACTTGTGTGTAAAATAAAACTTCAAATTCTTGGTGCCTCCGAGTCTATCTGAAAATGAATGTGCAAATGCTTTCTACCTCCAAAGGCGTTATTAGGATCAAATGCAAATTGTATGCATAAAGAAACCAAACCATGTCTGGCTTAGTAATACCTCCCCTTGATGCAACAGTGCGGGGGGTGGGGGGTGGGGGATAAAAGTTGGAATGATTAGAACTGTGAAGAGGAAACAGGATTGAATTAATTGAGAAGATAGTTGTTGGCAGCAAAAAACCTTAGAATTCTGCACTCAGCTAAATTCATGGAGTTTGTCCTGTTTGTGAGAAAGTAGAAAATTGTGTTGTGATGGGAATTTATGAAAGATGGGATCGTGGGAACAGAGATTTTTCAGTATTGTTACAAATTTAGATTTTGTATAATGAACATGGATACAAACCGAGGAAGAATTAAAAAGCAACACAAATCTCTGCTTTTCTCGGGATGGATGTGAGATACAAACTGAATCTTCACCTGCAAATAGGCCCACTATGTGTGGAGCATTAGCCATATCTATGCCTGGCTCTGTGTGGAGATGTCCCACAGCTACTGAAGCACCCACCACAAAACTGAAGAGCCTCTGAGAGCAAAGGGATATCTCATATCTCACTCTTTTCTCCACAAAAAGGTCCAAGAATCCTTGGTATTTTGTTAGGGAGGATCAAAATGTGGTGTTTGTGTGCATGTGCATGTATGTGTGTCTGTATAAACAGAATGCACGTGGCATACTCCCTAACTCACTGGGGCTGCTGAATAAATGTTTTCTTCTGATACATTAGATGACAATAGCAATTTCTTCATGTGTCTGTCATTACAAACTGGAGGTCATGAACTAGGATGCTGAGAACCTCATTAGCAGGAAGTGCTCAAAATATGTCACTTTGTTTGAAAAGATAATAGCTCATCATTTGCTATATTCATTTTCAGGGCAATGTACTTGATTAATGATAAAAAATTATATAGGGTGCATATGTATTTAAAAACTACAGAGTAATTTATATCACAAGTTAAATAACTGCATCTAAAATGTGCTAGAAGATAGTGCCTCAAGTGTGATCACACCCCAGGGTGATGTTCCATTCTTATCAAGAAAGAAGATTCTTTTATAATAAGAATTTTTTATAATAATAAGAAATAAGTAGAAAAGAAAACATAAAAAGGGAAGAGACACAAATTCTTCTCAATCTATGCTAGTGCTGAACGTCTACAACTCCATTGCAAGATGAAAATACTGTTAAGAATTCAAAATGAGTTTAATAGGATCAGAGGTACAGCTCAATGGTAAAGCAATTGGCTGGCATGTACAAGGCTCTGGGTCCAATGCCCAGCACTGTGTAAAAGAAAGAATGAAAAGCAGAAAGACAGGAAGGAGGGAGGGAGGGATGGAGTAGATAGTATACATTAGGTTACTAGCCCAAGAAAAGACCAAAATTGTTTCCTACTGAATGCACTGTAAATTCTACATAATTAACAGGTTGAAAAGACATGTCAAACTGCAATAAGTCAGGAAGTGTCTGTTGGAAGCAAAAAGTGAACCTTATTGTGAAGTCAGGAAGAAATAAAGGATGGGGGAGCAGCTGTATGTGGTGTTAACCTTGAGACTGAAGCTTGCTCTCTGAACTCTTTGTTTTCTTCCTGTTTATAATAGTATGCATCCTAATGGTTACTTTCAAGTATTCTAAAGGATGCTTACTAAAAAAGTAAGATCCTGTCTGGAGTCATGGTGGGAGCCAGCCCTAAGTGATCCTCAACTCTAAATGGTGGCCACACTTGCCTTAGCAAGCTAGTGGATGTCTAAGGCATGGTGGGTGGTGTACAACATCTTAAATGATTTGGAAAATCAAATGGAAATAAAAGTCCAAATATGAGAATATTTTCAAGATGTTCTACTCTCTTTGGGATGTTTCTACCAGTATGCAGAGTCTGGCTGACTCAAACACGAGACTTGTAGGTTCACTGGAGAAGACAATTTGTTTTTCATCATAAGGTAAATCCAGATGAAAACCCTTTCCATGGCTCTTCCCTAAAGATGTCTCCCTTGCTAAAATAGACCTTGCAAGTAGGTGTTTCTCTTTCTGCTCTTAATGGCAGCTGCACCAAAGGCAATTATGGGCTAAAAATGGAGGATTTAGGAATTGGGGAAATGAGAAAATCTCTTAAGTAGCTATCATTAATTTTTTTTTTAATTTAAAAATCTAAGAGCGTAATAGAGGCTGGGGGTGGAAGGAGGCTCAGCAACAGCTGTCAGCTGGGAATCTGATATTAGGTAATGTAATCAGGTCAGATTTACATAGCCCATTCTGTTTACAGCAGGGGATAGGACTTTCTGAGCCCCCATATCCAAGTTCAGAAATATATAATCTTCTGGACAGGAACCCGAGATCTCAGTCACAGCCTCTTCATTCTGCAGGCTTTGGCATGGATCCGACTGTTTAGGGAGTTCTCTTTGGTGGGCCAGAGCAAGGAAGCTCATTGTTCAAAGTACATGCTGAGCCTGCTGCCAGCCCATACCATGTAATCATGCTACCAAAGCAGGGAGATGAGGCAATGGAATTCCAACAGGATGGAGTAGCAACAAGAAAGGAAAACACTCCAACACCCAAATCTTTCTAAGTCAGTACAGCAACTGGAGGATTTAACATAAAATCCTTACCCATGGGATGATGGCCAAGCCAGGAGATAGTGTAATTACAGGAGATAAGATGTGGAAAAGAACGAATGAAAGGAAAGACCCCAAAGCTACAGATGGCAAGAAACAAAGAAAGCACACAGTGATGTTTCTGTGGTAGGGAGAATGTCAGGATTTAAGTTGAGATATGTGGAAAGACCTTTTACTCCTGTGTGTTTCTATTCACATGGATATACATATGGATGCACATTTGGTAGTTTTACTTAAATCAGCAAACATGTAGATTGAGCCTGTTCTGTGCCAAGCTCTGAGCCACACCATGACAGAGAACAAAGGTTTTCAGGTCAGCGCTATTGACATTTTGAACCAGGTAATTTTTTTCTTCTTGAAATGAACAAAGTAGACACTGTCCCGTGTACTGTAAGATATTAATTAAGCAGTATTCCTGACTCTGCCTACCAAATACCAGTAGCAACATCCATGTCCTACCAAAGCTATCTATGGGACTTGTCTAATCTCCCTGGTTGGGGAACACAACATCACATGGATTGAGAATCACAACAGACTAGTAACTAAGCCACAAGCATAACAGCTCCACAGCTTTAGGGTTGAACTTGTGTGTTATATCTGATCCTGACTGACACTTACTGCTTTGTAACCGTGGGAAAATGATTTAATCAATTCTGTCTTCAGTACCCTCCTCCATAAAAATGAAAATAGCCAAGGGAATACTTGTTAGAACTTTCACAAGGCCTGATGAGGAGCTATATGTAAAATAGTTATCAAAGGTCCTGGGCCAGATTAGGAATATAATAAATAGTGGTTTTCTAAGGAGCACATAACAAATACACAGTTTTCACGGGTTTCTCTTATAGATACATTCAATACTCATTCTCTATTGCTAAATTCTCTTCTACCTCTGGTTCATAGTCAAATCATTTAACCCTCTGTTATGGTTTGAATGAGAATGTCCCCATGAGCCTCTTATTTTAAGACTTGGTCCCCAGTCTATGTTTGAGAAGGTTATGGAAACTAGTAGGTGAAGACTTACTGGAGGAAATAAATCCCAGGATAGGCTTTGGGGGGTTAGGCTTCCCTCTTCTTCCTGTGTACTGTTGGAATGTGATCTCTTAGCTTCCTGCTCCTGCTGCCGCACCAGAAATCTAACCCTCTGGATCTGTGAGCCAAAATAAACTCTTCTGCAAATGGCTTCAGGTCATGTTATTTTATTACAGCAAAGTAAACGTAATTAACACACCTTCAAAATCTCATACCTACAGACTAACATCAAGCCTCTCATCATTTTATATATATGAATATGTGTAGCCATCTTCAGTAGAGGGCATCTGATCCCATTACAGATGGTTGTGAGCCAACCGTGTAGTTGCCGGGAATTGAACTCAGGACCTCTGGAAGAGCAGTCAGTGCTCTTAACCTCTGAACCATCTCTCCAGCCCCTAAGCCTTTCATCTTGATGATCATCTTTCTTCAATACATCTTCTTTCCCCTTACCAATGTTTATTTCCCTGAATAAAAACTGAGCCTTTCCCTTACTGCACGGGCTCTCCAACACTTTGCCATTTAGTCTTCCACGATTGGAGATCATCACAGTTGCTTGAGATTTGCTCAGCTCAAACTGTCAACCACCAGTTGCTTAAAGCTTAGTTCAATTCCGACATCATTCACAAAGATTTTCCAGATCTTCACAAACAGAGTTGATTCCTTCCTCTGGTGCGATGGATGCTCCCTTTTGTACTTTTATAAGTCCACAAAATAATTCATAACAATCTATCTCTTTTAAGAGTTCGTCATGACTCTTCTTCCTTGTGTGAGAGCTACTAGGCTTGAGTTCAATCTACTTACTATTTCTGTGTCCTCAGTGCCTCACTCTGCCTTGGTAAAGTAATTACATATCACATGTAAGAAAAACACAGACAGGACTTGCATGGCACAAGGAAGATGACAATTGAATAAGAACTGATTAAAGTAGACAGACAGACAAAGTAGACAGATAACCCATGGTTGTTACAGTATCAGAATCATAGTTAACCAGAGTCTCTGGCAAAGGGCACCAACAACCACTTTTGTTTTAGTTCCTCAGATGATTTTAATTTCAGGAAACTGTAACCCTACATAATATGTCAGAAAGTTTCCTCACTTGGGATATCCAAGTTTCATTTGTTAGGCCAAGTCAATGCCTGGAGCACTGCCTTGAGAAGGCTTTTGAGGCTCCCTTGGGTCTCACAGTGATTGATTAGCAAGGTTTGCCAGGAATAAGTAAGCAGGGAGCTGCAAGAAATCATGCTGCTAATTGACATGCTGTGATTGATGCATTCATCAAAAGGAACTTACTGGATATAATGTCTATGCTATACATAATATATGCACTATATATAAATATGCAGCTATCATTTCTAAATGCATGCATATTTATTTATCATGACTAGGAAGTATCATTTTAAAGTCTGCACTGCACTCAAAGCACTTGTGCAGGCAACTAATGAACATCATTGACATGGGATCTGGCCTCAGAGTGTGGACAACTGAGAGAACACAGACATTAATAATAATAATCACACAAATAGACCATCATCTAAAAGTAAAAAAGAAAATTAAAGGATGTTCCATAAATCGTGACAGAGGGACATTAAGCCTGTTTGGAGAATCAGAGATAGTCCCCCCAAGGAAGCAACATTTGGGTTAAGATCTGACTGATGAGTGGGATTTACCAAGAGGAAGAGTGAGGGACAAATGTTCTTTTTAGGCTAGTGGCCAACAGGAGGGGGAAGGGTGGGAACTGAGGCTCCCACACAAACTGCTGTGTACGCTGGGAAAGTTACTTTAACTCTGTGAGACATGAATGCAGGGTAAATGAGCTATGGCTGAAACTAGATCCCTCATGCCACATGCTGCCTATAGGACCGTAGCAGGTAGGAGTCCTTGTACAAGGAAAAGAATAGATATATTGGAATAAAAAAGACCGTGGATCCAATCTTGACTCTGCCATTCACTAGCTATGTGACTTGGTCAAATAATTTCATTGTTCTGCACTTCTATGTTCATATCTGAAACTGAAGGTCATTATTCGCTGTAGTGGGAAGACCGTAGTGGATAAGAGCTGGCCCTCTAGAGTCAGACTGCCCACATCCAAATTTTGACTCCACCATTTTACAAGTGTAGCTTCAGGAAATCAACCTCTGTCTGCCTCTGTTTCTTCATTTGTCCAATGGAGGTGATAAATGAGTCACTGGTGAAGACTCTCTGAGGCAGTCTAAGTAAGAGGTTTATCATAAAGCCTCTCATTAAAAACAGACATGGAAAATACAGATTCTCCTGGGGATTGTCAGCTTGAAGTTTGTTCCGCAATATGGTTCACATGGAGCAGAAAACCAAAGAGGAAGTAGACATGGACTCCCACCCCTAACCAAGAAGCCATCTGCAATTGACACTTGCTTACAAAGGAAGACTTCATCTTCTCTGACAGAGTTTCACTAGTTATATTAACCACACTTCAGGGAAAGCCATGCCCAGGAGTAGATGGCCAACACAAAACAAACTCATTTTTGTCTGCCTTTTGCTTTGTACTGATTTGTTTGGGTATTTTTGTTCTTATTCCTCTTTTATGTATCTATTTTGGTGTTTTGATTTTTGCCTTTTTCTGGGGGTTGTGTGTCCGGGGGCTATTTTGCAAGTCTCAGGTCATCGAGAGACTCTTCTTTCAAAACAGGTAGACAGTGCTTGAGAAACAACACTCGAAGTCAACCTCTGACCTCCTCGTGTATACACACACACACACACAGACACACACACACACACACACGCACACACATGACTTTGGTGGGCTGAAGCTTAAGAACAGACAGCTCCTTCCTCCATCACTTGAGCTTTCTTTCCACCCACATTATCTTTTCCAGAAACAAAGCCAGTTCCCAGACCACCCCTATGCTAGCACAACGATGCAGCATGTCAACTCTTTGGTTTTAAAATTATGTTTTTTCACTTCTACTTTAACGAAAACACCATCTAGAATTATGGTTGTAGTATTCCTAAGTGAAGATATGATCTGTTTTCAAAGTATGCATGAGTCCTCCAGTCTACACACCCAGCAGACACAGCATATGAAAGAAAGGAGGACTTTAGTTACAATCATTTTCTGAGGGGGCTTGATTTGAATAGCAAGAGTGTAGTGTTTTCAACTGAGCTCTGATATTGGCCTTACTATACAACTGCTCCCAAATCACTCCCCTTTTCTGGAATTCACAGCCTTCACCTAACAAAGACTTGAGTTGGGCGATTACTCAAAAATCATTTGTATATCTACCATCTATATTGGGCTTGAAACATTTGCTCCGAATTCTCACTACAAACTGAAGGAACTCCGTCTTTGTACAGGTTAAATATGAGTTCCAGTCCCCTTCTGTGTGGCAATGAACCAACCCCTAAAATAACTGCCTGTCCTGAAATGGCCACCCTTTTTCAATTTTATCATTTTTAAACCTATCCACACATTGCCCGTTTCTGATTCTGTCTCCAGATCATATAAGTGCTTCAATATCTCTGTTAGTACAAGTGACTCCTACAAAGGATGAGGTTGGGGGGCAAGTGGTACCCCAAAGAGGTACCACTTGGGGAGCTGGGGCTAACCTGAAACTCCTTGATCTGCCCCCACAGCTACCACCACTATTGAATTTTCCTCCTCCTCCTCCTCCTTCTCCTCCTCCTCCTCCTCCTCCTTCTCTTCAATCTGATTCTCTGACAGGCAGTTGCTCTGAAGCTAAAATTTGCCCCCTCCTTACTTAGTCATTACAAGGCAACTCAGGCTCCCCAGAACAGTGGGCAGGATGGAGATGGCCCCTCAAAGCCCAACCTGTTTTCATCTCTTCACAAGGACTCTTAACACAGGTCATTACAGGGGATTAGGCCTCAGGGTTCAGGGGTTCCCCAGGCTGGGTCACCTCCAGCTAGGCACTTCTCTTTATCATTTCCCAAGATTGGTGGGCGGCTGCCTTCTCCCCTTCTGGTCTGATCTCCTACAACAAAGAGTCTGATTAAAAGGAAAGGAGGGGAGATGATATTTAAAGGGAAAAATGCCCTTTCTCAGCTCAGACAAAAGATGAGATTAAATGATTCAGGCGGAGGCCCCTCTAGGTTGCTGAGAGTGCTTCTGTGAAATTAATATACTTCCCTATGCCTGCTGAGAGAACGGCTCCCCCCTGGCTTCACATGCATGAGAATGTCAGCCCAGGATGCTGGGTTGACATGTGCTGGGTGTCAGTGAGAGAAAAGGCTACAGAAAAGAAAGGATCTAAGCCCTTTGTCCTGCTCAAGTCACCCATGGGGCTTGCTTGGGGCACAGGTACTCACCAAGCAAGCTGATTTGACCATTCTTGACAACTTCGGAATAGAGGCAGTCACCTAGGAATCTGGATACTAGTTTTGTGATCCGCCACTGAAGCAGAAACTCCACCACATGCCATCTGTGTGGCCCTCAGCAAGTCATTTAGCCTCTCTAAGCCTCAGTGTTCTTCGTCAGTATCTCTCTTACCCTGTTACTGAAGTAAATAAGTCTGACAAGGGATGGGAAGTGATCAGTTTTTAACTAGGGCATTGGCTTTTCTTACCTGTTTCCTCTGTTCATTTCCATTTGGCATCAGCTTTTCTTTGTCTGCAGAACACCTAACAGTACCTGCTCTGACAGGAGGTGTATTTTGCCAAGAGCAAAAGTTATCAAGGTGCGTGTTGTCCAAGGGAAGGAAGTTTCAACTGTGTGGCAAGCACAATGGGAATTGGGGACTTGTAAGGGAGAAGGAGGGGGACCAACAAGAGAGGAAAATGGCTAAGTGGGGGTGAATGCGTTCAAAATGTGTTGTGTGCATATATGAAATTATCAAAAAATACAATTAAATGTCTAAAGACTGGAGAGCCTGAAATGGTGAAGCTGTGAACACAGACGGTGTGCCCTCCCCCTGAGTGTGTAGACCATGCCTCTGGGGCTGTCCTAGAGTGAAAGAGTCCACTGAGTTTTTACTCAGACAAGCTTTGCCTGCTATGATGGCAAAGCTGGGGTCAAGATACATGCCAGACGACTGCTACTCCAAGTTCTATCAACACTAGTCTAATGGCAAAGAACCAGATGGTCAGAAACGGTTACATTAAAATATACTGCTTAGTTCATGCTGAAACAGGTACAGGTATTATCCTCGGGGGGGGGGGGGAGTGTGTGTGTGCGTGTGTGTGAGTGAATGTGCATATGAGTAAGTGTGCGTGTGTGTGCATGTCTGTGTGCATGTGTGTGTGTGCATGTGTATGCGTGTGTGTGCATATGTGTTTGCATGTGTGTGTGTGTGTTGAGGATGTTTATGTGGGGGTTGTGCATATGTGTATGTATCTGTGTGAATGGGTATGCATGTATGTGGGTGTGTATGTATAGAAGTGTGTGTGTGTGTGTGCATATATGAGTGTGCACATGTGCATGTATAAGGTATGTGTGTAATGTGTGTGTGCTTTACTTGTTTTCAGCCTTAATAAAAGTGAGATTTTTAAAATGTATTTTTAAAGTGAAATCACCATGATAGTATTTCAAGTCTACAGAGCTACAAAAGTCAGCTTCTAAAATAGCTGCATGGAAGTGCATACCCAGAAGCAAAATGGTTACAAGAAGGGAAACGCGTAACTCTCACCCAGGCACACACACCCTATTGTTGAAGCCAAAGCACTAAAAATCCTAAAAGAGCTGATCACATTCCACGTGAGACCATAGCCTGAGACAAGTGATTTCTTTGAGGACTACACATAAAAGTGACATTTGTATTTGGTATGCCTAAAAGAGCACTCCATAAAGATATGGTTCTGCATCTCACTAAGAATTACATTTCCTCCTGTGCACCTGACAGGCAGGATTCAGTGCACCAGCTATGAGAATGGTTTCAAATACACAGCTGTGATGCCCAATGCTATAGCCACCACCATACGTACCTACTAACATTTAAATTAAGCAAAATCTAAAATTTAGTTCTGTAGCCTGGTAGCCACATTGCAATTGGTCTAGAGCCACAGTGTCTAGTTCCTTCTGTTCAAACAGTGTGAGATTAGAGTATTCCACCACTTCGAAAAGTCCTAGTGAATGGCACTGGATCTACAGCACCCTGGTGCTGATGGGCGTTGTGAAAGGGGGCAAGTCCTGAGATTATATCTCAGCTTCTGCTGGACAAATTTCTGTACCATTTGCCCATGTTTCCATGGGCAAGTATTTGTGTGTGTGTGTGTTATGCTGGAACACATGGGTACAGGGGACAGAGAAGAACATATAGTCTCCTGTCAATCTCTGTTTATTCCTTTGAGACCAGGGTCTCTCCATGAACCTGGATCTAGGCTGGAAGCCAGCAAGACTCAGTGATCCTCCTGACTCCACCTCCACCCCTTTCTTGCTGGGAGTTACAAGCACACACTAGAGCACATGAAGCTTGTTTAATTGTCTTCATGCTTGAGCAGTAAATGCTCTTATCCACTGAGCCATCTCTCTAGCCCCTGTATCACATATTTAACTAATAAATAAAGAGTATCTGGAAGTGATTGCCATTCAAAGCAAGATAACAGCTATTCAAAGAGATTTCTGGAACACTGGAATGGAATATTAGAATACAGATATTCTTCAAAATAAATATATTCCCCCCCCTTTTTTTTTAATGTCTCCATGTAAACCAGGCTGTCACAAAACAGATGCCTCTGCCTCTGCCTCTGCCTCTGCCTCTGCCTCTGCCTCTGCCTCTGCCTCTGCCTCTGCCTCTGCCACTCCCTCTAGATTACTGGGATTTAGGCTTGTACCACCATGCCCAGCTTTGCCATATGTATTATTAAGACTTTTTAAAATACAAACCTAAGGTGGCTATATTTCTCAATAAGAGGCTCAGTGATGCTTTTGGCAAGAATAAATAATCTCAGGTTGGTTTGTTAGCAGGGTTTATCCGTCTCTTTAAACTCCCCTCCCCATGCTTCTCTTAGTAAGGTGGCCCCATCCAGATGTGCACACACCTTCCATGCCTGACTTCCAACAGGGATGATCACAAGGAAATAGCCTAAGGTAAAAGATCATAGTTATCTCTAGTGGACAACTAGACAGTATATACTTGAGTAGTCAAATATATAAGTGTTTCAATATATGTTTTCATTAGATTTTGACTTTAGTAAAATAGCTGTTCAAAGATTGGCTAGAAAGAAAACAACAGTGATTTTAAAACTCATAAATGAGTTGTGTTCTGATGTACCTAGATAGCCAATGCTGAATCATCATTAAAAGTCCTGCTGTTGGGCTGGAGGGATGGCTCAGCGGTTAAGAGCACTGACTGCTCTTCCAGAGGTCCTGAGTTCAATTCCCAGCAACCACATGGTGAAACACAACCATCTGTAATGGGATCCGATGCCCTCTTCTGGTGTGTCTTAAGACAGCTGTAGTATACTCACATACATAAAATAAATAAAATTAAAAGAAAAAAAGTCCTGCTGTTGAAGAATACTTGAGATGGAAACACACTTTGGTGATATTGTTCAGAGAAAAACATCAGGGCCAGAAGAAAAATACCCAAGCACCTGCCCAGCCTGCAGCCCACAGGAAGGCACCCAAGTGGCACATACTACCACAATGAACAAATATGTGAGGAAGATATGGAATACACAATGCCAAGAAATTCATGCACTGTGGAGATAAGTGGTAGAACTGGAGATGTGATGGCAGCAAGGAACAAGCAGATATGAGGAGCCTATGCAACCACCTGAGGCCATGGTGACATCCATGTCCATGATGCACAGGGTAATGAGGGGCATATCTGGGCTCATGGTCTTACCAAAATCAGGGTCTGTGTTGATGCCTGAGACCCATGTTACCACCAAAGGCCATGAGATGTTCTTGGCCTGGGCTGTTGCCTGGGATCATCAGGTTGATGTCTGAGCACTACACTGAGCTAGCCCCAGCCCTCACCTGGGCAGAATGGGAGAGTGGTCTCTGATGGCATGAGTGAGGGAGAGCTGACTTCACACCTTATCAACTGTGACACTCAGGAGAGCTGGGCCCACACCACACCTAGGAAGCACAGTAGAGCTGGCCCTGGTGGCATAGTCATGGGAAAGCTTGCCCAGTGGATGAGAGAGAGAGAGAGAGAGAGAGAGAGAGAGAGAGAGAGAGAGATCAGAAGAGCTGGCTCCATCTCTCACCTGGGCCAATCACCTGGACAAAGTAGGGGAGCTGGCCCTGGTGGTTCAGGCACAGGAGAGCTGGTGGGCTGACCAACTCAGCTTCTACCCAGGCCAAGATCGAGAGCTTTCAGTTGACCTATCCCTGCTTCTACCCCACCTATGAACTGCTGGAGCACACAAAGGGCCAGTCCTACAGAACCAAGGCTGCAGGATCTCCATGACACAGAGAAACAAATAGGATGTCCAAGAGAAGTCCTGGTGAGGATCCAAGAACAGATAGCCAGAGGTCTGGAACTAGACCAATGACTCACTGCAATGAACTTTTACAAGTAAACCTATTTAGGTAAAAGGATATACTATGTGACACACTGTGAAATACCACAGCTTCCATAGTGAGACGTTTGTTTGTTTGTTTGTTTGTTTGTTTTATGTTTGTTGTTTTATTGTATTTTTGTTTTCTTTTTCAGAGGAGGTTCCAAGAGGACAAGGTGGATATGAAGAGATGGGGATATGTGTGGTATTGGGGTGCATAATAGGACATTTACAAGGAATCAATAAAAAAAAATTAAAAATTTAAGAGAAAAGTTTTAAGAGCAGATTACAGAGCAACACATATTCTATTGGCCAAGAAACGTTTATACTTTGCTAATGTAACAGAACTTCCACTCTAGGGTCTGGAGCTTACCTCCCTCACACCCGAATGCAAACTGAGCTTAGCTGTTTATTTCCAAGGGTTAAGGTTTGGAAAAAGAAGTGTGATTGTAGGGCTTTTGTAATTCAGTTAGGGTGGAAAACTACCAACCAAGAATAAGTCATTGTAACCCAATGTGCCCTGCCATGACAGACTCAAAGGGCAGGGCCCACTCTGAGGATTCTGCCCCAATATTCCTAATACCAGTCTAATGATGAGATACCCCTCAGACATTCAAAACTAAGGGACATTCTACAGAACGCCTAACTGGTACTGCTCAAATCTGGCATGACTGTTAAAAAGGAAGGACAAAATGAGAAGCTGCCAGAGAACAAAGAAGACTAAGAAAACTAGCAATCTCAGAAAGGTTGGGATCCTGAAACAGAATATTGGCATCTATTGAAAGCCAAATAATCTCATTAATTAAGGATTCTTAACTGTTTTAACTCCTTCATTTGACAAATGTACCTTGATCATGAGAGATGTGGACAACAGAGGAAGTTGTGTAGAAGGTAACAGAAATGTTCTCTATAACCCTAACATAGTCCTAATAACTTAAAGTATTCCAAAAATAAAAAGATTTTTAGCCACCTTTCCAGTTATTTCTGGCTACTGCACTTGTCTATCCTTTGAATTTTTATTTCTCAATTTTCTGGAGTAGATGTGAAATTTTTGAAGCATGGAAGCAATTCATCAACCAGATCTTAGCTGGGACCCCTTTGCTCCTGCATTGCTCTGCTCCAAAGAATTCTGGGAATGCTGTCAGGAATCTACAAAGTAATTGTACGATCAGAGAAATTCTGTACTTTTATTAATTGGACAGTGGGTGCAGGTGACCTACATTGGGGCTGATCAAAGCTCTCCTAGGTGTTTTATTAATAAAAAGCTAAGCAACTTAGTTGTTTCTCAATGATAGAAAGTAGAGCTCCACATGCCTCTACCAGTCGGAACTCCAAGCTGAAGTAATGAGGCTGGTTTGCAGAAGAAAAACCAGGATTTGGAAGCTAGTTCAGCATTTAGAGAGCTTGTTGCTTTAAGTAGCGTGGGACCTGAGTTCAGATTCCAGCAACTAAGTAACAAGCCAGGAGTGGTCTACATCCTCCAGCAGCCCTGGCAATGGAAGGGTTAGAAAGACAGAAAGATTGCTATGGCTTGATTCCTGGCTGTCAGCCTAGCTGGAAATTGTGAACCAAGTTCAGAAATCAACCCTGTTTCAAAGGAATAAAGAAAAGAGTGATAGAACAGAATATCTCGCACCATCCTCTGGCCTCCAGGTGTACATGCACATGTGCACGCGCGCGCGAGCACACACACACACACACATACACACACACATATACACACACAATTTAAGTCAGTTCCAAGAGTCTAAAGAGACGGCTTAGCTAGAACACTTACTACTCTTGCAGATAACAAGAGTTTGGTTCTGAGCACTCATAGCAGGAGCTCACAACCTCTAGTAACTCGAGTTCTAGAAGACCTGATACCCTCTTGTCCTCTGTGGGCATTTGCATGCACACATTCTCATACAGGCAGGAATAGAGGGGCGGCTTGGCAATTAAGGGTCCTGCCTGTTCTTTCAAGTTACCTAAGTTTGATTCCCAGCACCCACATGGTGGTTCACAACCTTCAATGTCTTCAGTTCCAGGGTATCCAACCTTTTCTTGGCCTCCAAAGATACCAGGCATGCAAAGTGATGCATAGGCAGATATGCAGGCAGAAGATCAGTGCACATAAAAAATAAAAATAAATAAAATAGAATAAAAATAACTCATGCAGGTACACACAGATACATGTAAGTTAAAGAACAAATACTCATCTCAGTGATGTCCCACTCAGCTTTGATCTGAATACACAGTGCCTTTCTGTCATTAACACAAGGCATTTTTAAACTTCCATTTTAGCCTAAATTGTTGAAGTTGAGTTTCTGTCACCTCTGACCCCAAAACTCCAACCTTGGCTCTCACATAGGAAAATTCTTCTTCCAGATTCAAGCTATGGAGAGGCCCCTGAAGGTACATTTGCCTTGTCTTTAACAGGGTCATGTTCAAAGCAGATCAGATTGTACTTTCATTAACTGATGACTTAACTTAATCTAAAAGGGGTTGAGTTGAATTGAATTGAGTCAAGCAGACAAAGAGTTTAACATAGGAGACATTAAATTATCATTAATTGACATATTGCTATACCTATAGATCAGTACATTACTCAACTCTTGTAAGAGATGCTTCTTCTTGCAGTAGATCATAATCAACACAAAGACCTGCAATTGGACAATGTGTAGAGAGTAAGAGACATTGGAGAAGTCAGCTCTAAATGATATATCTTTATCAGCCTCCTCCCCTCAAGGCTCAAGGATCTGTACAGAAGAGAAGGCAGAATGATTTTAAGAGCCATAGTGATGGATGGCGTTAAGGAAATAATGCTTTACAATCACAACAGGATTGATGCATTTATAAACTCAAAGAGACTGTAACAGCATGCAAAAGACCTGCACAGATTCAAACCAGATAAAATCCCAGCACTAAGAAGGGGAAGTGAACCCAAAAGTCCCACCTCTAACCAAGAAGCTATTTGCAATTGATATCTAATGGGAAATGGAAAATCAGTTTTCTCTAATGGAATATCACTGGGTATATCAATCTGACTTAGTTAGGGTTTTACTGCTGGGAACAGACACCATGACCAAGGCGACTCATATAAGGACAACATTTAATTGGAGCTGGCTTACAGTTTCAAAGGTTCACTCCATTATCATCAAGGAGGGAGCATGGCAGCATCCAGGCAAGCATGGAGCTAGAGGAGCTGAGAGTTTTACATCTTCATCTGAGGGCAGTTAGAAGACTGTCTTCCAGGCAGCTAGGATGAAGGTCTGAAAACCCATACCCACAATGACACACCTACTCCAACAAGGCCACACTTCCAAATAGTGCCATGCCCTGAGCCAAGCATATTCAAACCACCACACAACCATACTTCAGGGTAGACTTCTTAACACAAAACAGCCAGATTAAGTAACATGGACTCCATGGTGTGTATGTGTATATGTGTGTGTGTATGTATGTATGTGTGCTTTGTTGTAATATTTTTGCCTAATTGAGTTTTTTTAATTTGGGGGGGAGGGGTTGTGGTGGTTGTTATTGTTATTGTTGTTGCTGTTGTTGTTGTTGTTGTTGTAGAAAGAGAACACAGAATTGTGTGGGTAGAAAAGAAAAGAGGATCTCGAAAAAAATGGGGTTGAAAGATTATGATCAAAATATGATGTATGAAAAAGATCAAATAATTAACATCAGTTGAAGGATTTTTCTGCCCCCTGTCAAAAATAGGGACTACACATCTCTTCTTATTACCATGAGGTAGGAGTGTCAATAGCTTCATTATTCTTGGTGCTTGCCATTTGGTTGGCATATAGATGCAACCAGCAACCCAGTGATCAGAGAATGAATGAATACCTATAACTTGCAACAAATAGATTATAGGTAGTTTGGTGTTTGACAGTCATTTGCATCCCAATTGTGACTAAAGCCAAGAAAGTATCCCAGTGTTCTCCTTCAGCTTCTCTTAGTTGATCAGTAGAACAACTCATTAGCTTCCTGTACCATCCCTCATCTAAGACAGTATTAGACTCACCTGACCTCATTAATGGTATGTGAGTGACTGTGGTGGTTTGAACATGCTTGACCCACAGAATGTTGCACTATTAGGAGGTATGGCCCTGTTTGAATAGGTATGGCCTTGTTGGAGGATGTATGTCACTCTGTAGGCAGACTTTGAGGGCTCCTGGGCTCAAGTTCTTCCCAATGAGGAAGAGATCTGTCCCCCTCCCGGATGCTACTGAATAGACCCTCCTCTTGACTGCCTTTGGATCAAGATGTAGAACTAGTAACTCCTCCAGCACCTAGTCTGCCTGCATGATGTCATGCTTCCCATCATGATGATAATGAATCAAATCTATGAAATTGTAAACCAGTCCCAATTAAATGTTTTTCTTTATAGGACTTACCTTGGTCATGGTGTCTCTGCACAGCAATAAAACCCTAAGACAGTGACATAATGGCATGTGTAAAAGGGACCACTAGTGCTATAGATGCCTGCCATTAGGCAAAAAAACAGAATTATGTTGGACTCACTGAGAAATACATGAGGGGAGGAGAGTGGCCAGAGTGACTAAATAGATGGCACAGAGGATCAATCCAATACACACAATAACAACATTCCTCTGAGGTCATAGGGACATTCTCAGGAAGTCTCCATCTAGAAAGCACAAATCTATATTTAAGGAGCCCACATTGTATTTCCATCCACTACACATGATTCCTTCTACTATCTGGGTAATGTTTATTGATCAAGTGATGTTAGCTACATATTATGTTCCCATGCAAGCCTCTCAACCACACTATGAATCAGACACTGTCATTCCCATATTCTAAAGAAGAAACTGAGGTACTGAATAGTTTGCCTGAGGCCAAAAAGATGTTGAGTGGGTAGACCTAAGATCAGAATCCAGAAATTACAGTAAGTATACAGACTCTCTGATATAAAAAGCAAATCATAAGCCTTAAAAATTTCTGCAGTAGTTGACAATTCTCCAATCAATACTCTTTCCTCACAAAGCTACAGGCTCTTAGGCTTAAATGAGCAACACCTAGTGTCTCGTAAACCTCAATGAACAGTTGGGAGATGTAAGCTACTTAGCTTATATGTTTTAATTTCTTATTCATGAAAAATCAATACAGCACTAAGTGAACTTAGAGCAATAAAACAAGTCAAGCTTAAGTTGCTTATTTTATGTATGGTTTGTTTATCTCTATGTTGTAGAGTCCTAGAACTCTATCTATACCTTATTTGAGGACGGGGGTATGGTTTAGTTGGTAGACTGTTTGCCTAGCACGCAAGATGCCTTAGTTTAAGCCCCAGCAGTATCAGCAGTACTATATAAACCAGGTGTGGGAGCACATGCCTAGCAATTGGTCGGAGGAGGGGGAAGGAAGGAAGATCAGAAACTTAAGATCATCTTAAATTACAAAGTAAAAGGAAAGCAAGCCTGGACTCCATGAAACCCTGACTCAAAAAAGAAAAATTATATGATATGTTGTCAAGACAAAGAGACAGAATAAAGAGGTTCCTTCCTACTTCAGTTAACACATGATACCTGGAAATGAGCCTGCCTAATTGAATCGTGTGTCACTAATCACTGACCATGCTAATATTCCTACCCAATTTTTCAGTTTTTATTATGTTTCAATTTACAATCTAAAATTTCTTTGTACAATATATTTTGATTGCACTCTTTTTCCTCCATCAACTCCTTCCAGATCCTCCCAACCTCCTAACTCATCCAACTCTGTGTCTTTCTCTATCACTCTCTCAAAAAAAGGAACGAAAATCAGAAGTAAAGAAATAGCCAAAATCCATCATACAAGAAAAAAATAAAAACAAAAAGCACACAAAAATAGAGTCCTCCTTGTATTCATATAATATATTTTGGTCAGATTCTTTCCCCTTCTGCATAAAAAGAAATTGTCAGGCCTGGAGATATGGCATAATGGTTAAGAAAACTGGCTGTTTGTCCAGAGGACCCAGGTTCAATTCCCAGCACCCACAGGTGGCTCACAACCATCTGCAACTTCAGTTCTGGAGAGTCAGACTCTGTCTTCTGACCTTCCTGGATACCAGGCACACTTATAACACAAAAGTAAAGCACCCATTGGGTGCAGGCAAAGCACCCATGCACATAAGAAAGAAAATTACAAAGGAAAAAAGAAAGGATTGCTAATGCTGCAGTAAAATTGGACTTTTGTTTAATTCCTTTAATTTACTCCAATTTATTCACCTACTTAGGAAAAAATGAATATTTGGCATGCCAAAAATAGGTAATATGTAAATGAAATACATATAAAATAAAGTCAACTGTGAAGAGAAATTGTATGAAGAGGCTGACAGTTCTTCAGCTCTGTCCACCCAAACTTCCTAAGACGGATGTCCAATATTGTCTAATATCTGCCTGACTCTCATTCTTCTAATCTTCCAGCTAGGTGTAGTCAGTAAACTGATCTTTTCTGGAAGATCAGAAGACCTACCCGGCAGGCTGGATCTTGTGTGTCTCTGCATTCCGCAGCGCATAGCGCTCTGTCGTGTGCTTACTGACTCCCTGAGAATTTAAAGGCATTTAATCTCTTTCACATGCTTTCTAGATTCCTGAAACATCACATAGTACCTAGAACATGAGAAGTACTTAATAAATGTTCATTTGATTAAATTAAATCACTAGAATAATGATGTCTACTCTGGACTTGAGTCTAGTATTTTCCTTCAAATTTCTTGAAGAAAAAAAAAAAAAAAACCCTAAACATGGCTTGTCTAACATTCCACACCTTAACTGGGTATAAACAAATCAACCAGGGCTATCTCTAAAATGTTCATGAGAACCATAAATAATGAGTATTAGCTTCCCTATTTTCAGAATGAAGAGAAGAGGGAGGAAGTTAAATGCTTTCCAAGGTTATAGAGACACTAAATAACAGAGACAGGTTTGGAATGATGATCTGGGTAGCTGCAAAACCTTCATACTATCCCTTATCTTCTCACTCTCCAATGTGAGTGAAATGCATGTAGGCATAGGATTGCTCACATGGCACTGGATCCCTTTTACCTATTAGAAGTCTAGGCTCAAAGACACCACACCCAGGGTCAAAACCAGTCATTCCCTGTGTTCACTCGTTTATTTAATCAATTTGACTATCATTAGTTAAGCACCCTTGTGAGCCTGAAACTTCTAGGTGTTGAGATACACTTGTGAACAAGACTGGTGATTAGAAGAGGGAGCTAGAACAAGGGCTGACAAGTGTTCCTGTGAAGAACTAGATAGTACCTAGTTTAGGCTTTGCAGTCCAAATGGTCTTTGTCGCAACCACTCAGCATCCCCTTTGGAGAGCCAAAGCAAGCCCTGATACTTTGCAAATATGAACCAGGCCATATGCCAGTAAAACTTTACTTACAAAACTAGTAAGCTTGATTTGACCCACAGAGTTTGTTTGCCAACCCCAGAGATAAGACAATAAACATAGAAATAAGTAGAACTAGACAGAAGTACAGAAATAACTGTAAGTACTGTGAAGGAAATAAGAGTGTAACAGGGTAAAGAAAGACTAAAAGGTAGCTTTAGGTAGGACAAGGGAGGAGGTGCTACTTGAAATGGAAACTGAAAGCTAATGAACTGGCGACTCCAGAATGCCAAGAAAACGTCCATTCAAGTAGTTAGAAGAATTAGACCAAAGTGGCTAAGGTGGGAAGTGTGTGTGAGGAACAAAAACAAGGCCACCCCATCTTGAACAAGGAAAGGTCAGGGCCAGTTCAGATTGCATCTGGCTTGAAGGGCACCAAGAAGAGGCTGGTTCTTCTCTGTGCAGTAGAAAACACTAGGAGGGCCTAACAGCACAGGGTAAGTTTCAGTTTGAACACATTAATCCTAGTAACTGCATGGTGGGGGGAGGGACATCAGAGACAAAAAGCAAATGAAGGGACAACAGACAGGTGCTTTGCATGGGGGTGTAGCAAAAGGAACCTAAGAAATGGCTGGATTCTGGAGAGATTTGACAGTAACTGAATCACAGGGAGTTGTCGAGGCTTGTACATAGAACATCGTTCTATGTACGATGGTGACATCGTTCATGTGTGGATCCAGAGCAACTGCTGAACATTGACAAGCATCTGCCATCAAAGAGAGTGACACCAACAGCAAGAACTAGTGACAGGGACGATGTGAAGTTAGACCCTAAACATACTACAAGGTGGTTCAGGAGAACACTGAGGTGCCTGACAGGTCGCCCTTGCTTTGACACCCAAAACCAGACAAGCAAGAACTATTCAAAGTCTGCCCTAGCTTCAAATCATCATGACACCAAACAGCAGGGAAAGCTAAAGCTAACACGGCCTAGCAAACAGAGTTCCAATAATCCAGAAATCACTCCACAACGACCACAAATGTAGATCTTAAAAAAATGTTTGTAATGAAAGTGAATATAAGACACTTCCTTTTCGAGAAATGTGGAGACATGGGACAGGGAGGCAGCCCGAGGCTGTCTGAGGAAATCAGTCAGCACTCTAACGTTCCAAACGGCTGATGCCCAGGCCTTGCCTGCAAGGGGCTTGAAAATTTTCACCCAAGAGAGAGGCATACTTTCTGTTCTCACTATCAGAAATGCTGTCAGGCACATAGTAAGAGTTATGTAATAGGAAGCAATAGTTTCCGGCCATTTCTCCATCCTTCTGTTATATAAGAATCATGCCAAGATGAAGTGGCCAACGTCTAAGCCACAGAGATGCAACCCTGTCAAGTAAATTTATAGTTCAAACTTCCTTCTCTTCTTGTTGTTCTTCTTTTTTTAGCAAGTACTGCCCAGCCCCTGAGTCCTCTTCCCTCAGGCTTTCCCAATATGCCAGTTTCCAAGCTGGGATTTTTTTTTTTCACATAAGATGGACCTGTTCCATTCATGAAAAAAAGAAACCTACCCTCATTCATTCACAGATGTGTTCATCCATGCATTTATTCACCCGACCAACCAGTCATCAAAAAATTATTTCATACACCATGCAACAATCATTTCTTACCATATACAAGATTCTGCAACGAAGTGGTTGGAAGAGAATAAGCTTCAGATAATGAATCTGGGTATTCTAGCTATAAAACCTGAGACAACGGGCTTAAATCTTCTGAGTTTCATTGGTGATGGGATCTAGGAAAGTCACCCTAGTGGCAATTGTGGGAGGGTTAGGGACAGTGAAGGCAACTCATCTCCCAGAGCTTCTATTGCTTTTTTTAAAAAAAAAAAAAAATATGAGCATACATTTGACATCAAGATAACTGAAATAAAAAAAAAACAAAAAACAAAAACAAAGGAGGCTGGAGTGATGACTCAAGGGTTAAGAGCACTGACTGCTCTTCCCGAGGGCCCAGGTTCGGTCCTCGATACTCACCTGACAGCTAACAACCATTTCTAACTTCAGACTCAGGGGATCTGATGTCTTTTTCTGGCCTCCCTGGGCATTAGACATATGGTGCACAGTCATACATGAATCAAAACACCCATGTACATGCACACACCAAAAAAATACATTTAAAACACTTTTAAATCTATCAACAAACTAAGTACCAATAAGCATCTAAGGAAAAAAAAACTGATATAAAATATGATAATATAAAACCACCTCTACATTGGAGAAGAAGACAAATAGATCTCCCTCACCATTTTTATTCTGTACTTCACTAGAGGCCATAGAATGTGCTGCCATAGGTAAGAAGAGAACTAATGAGCAAATATATTGAAAATGAAAAAAATTAAAATTTTTTTACACATGACCTGATCATACATGAAGGCTGCTTACACAAACTGCTAAGCTGAGAAACTTTTGGAATTAAGGAATGAGTTTGCTGAGGGCAGAAGAGAGTAGTGTTTTCAATATTGTAACAAATTGCATCTCTCTATGCCAGCAACAAACAGCTGCAGGTGGCATTTTTAAAATGATAGCTACAATGACATAAAACATGAGGTATCTAGAGATAAAGCTAAATACTGTGCACAAACTATACATCAAAAGTGCCATTAAAAAATATCTAAATGAGGTCACAACTACCGTTTATGGACTGAAAGGTTCAATAATCTTAAGATAACCACTCCTTTGAAATTGATTAGCAGACTAACACAATTCCAACATTAGCTTGGTAGAATATTTTTTCTTTTTTCTTTCTTTTTTTTTTTTATTAATCACTCCATTCATTTACATCTCAAATAATATCCTCCTTCCCAGTTAACCCTCCACAAACCCCCATCCACATCTGTCCTCACCCCCCTCCCCTTTGCCTTTATGAAGGTGCTCCCCTACCCACCCACCCAGTCCTGCCTCACTGCTCCAGCATCCCCCTACGTTAGGCACCAAACCTCCACAGCACCAAAGGCCTCCCCTCCCATTGATGTCAGACAAGGCTACATATGTATCTGGAGCCATGGATCCCTCCCTGTACATTCCTTGGTTGGTGGTCTAGTCCCTGGGAGTACTGGGTGGCCTAGGCAGTTGATGCTGTTCTTCCTATGAGGTTGCAATCCCCCTCTGCTCCTCCAGTCCTTCCCCCAGCTCCCCCACCAGGGTCCCTGAGCTCAGTCTGATGGCTGGCTCCAAGCATCCACATCTGTATAGGTCAGGTGCTGGCAGAACCTCCCAAGGAACATTCACACCAGGTTCCTGTTAGCAAGTGTCTCTTGGCAACAGCAACAGTGCTGGGTTTGGTGTCTGCAGATAGGATGGATCCCCATTTGGGGCAGTCCCCGGATGGCCCTTCCTTCTGTCTCTGCTCCATTTTTTGTTCCTGTCTTTCCTTTAGACAGAAACATTTCTGGGTTAAAAACTTTCAGAGGGGTGGGTTGCCCTATACCTCAACTGGGGACTGTGCCTATTTACTGTAGGTGATCTCCACAGGTTCTATCTTCCCTTTTCTGCACATTTCAGCTAAAGTCATCCCTGTAATTTAACTAGAAGTGCTTTGTTAAAACAAGGAAGGCATGCCTGAGAATGGGAGTGGATTAGCAACTTGGAGAAAGGGCTGTGCTCAAAATGTTCATGGGAGGAGGCTAGACAGATGGCTCCAAAGTTAAGAGCATTTGCTGCTCTTGCAATGGAGCAGAGTTCAGTTCCCAGCATCCACATGCTACCTCACAATGGTCTATAGCTCCAGTTCTGGGAAACACAACACTATCCTCTGACCTCCATGGGACATGCATATACATGGTGTACTTACATACATGCAGGAAAAAAATTCATACACAAAAACTAAAAATAAGCAAACATTTTTAGTCCTCCTAATGGGATTATTTGTCATGCAAATTGACAAATCTATTCTAAAATGTATATAGAAAGTCAAAGCACCTAGAATAGCAAAAGCAATATTGTCAAACAGAAAGAACATAGTTGAAAATGAGTAGAAGCAATACCTGAATTAAAGGATGATGACAAAAACACAGTGTTAGATGAACATAAAGATAAACATAAAAACCAATTAAATAAGACAGGTTATCCTGAGGTAAATATTTGATATTTGACCAACATGCATTGTAAAACCCAACGGCAAAAGAATAGTCTCTTTGAACATTGGTGCTAGAACAACTAGATGTTCATAAGAAAAATAAAATAACATGCTAAATTTATAAAAGTCTTAGAAAAGCATGCATGAGAAAATTTTTATAGCATTAGGCTACAAAAAAATTTTCATGAACAAGAAAAATGTAACATCCAGAAAAGTTGGCAATGATGTTAGATCTCATCTGAATTAAAGTTCTTACTTTTCAAAGGCATCAGCAAGAAAATGAAATGGCAAGTCTGTTTAAAAAAAGAAAAACTCACACATCTGACAATGAACTTACTTGAATGCAAAACATTCAAACAACTTTGCAGGTCAAGAGTGCACCAAACCCCACAAAAGAATGAGCAAAGCATTTGAGTTGACACTTCACAAAATAAAATCTACAAATGGCCAATATGCACCTGTAAATGTACTCAGAAATAAGATATTAAAATAACAATGAGACACTACTACAGATTTATTAGAGCATCTGAAATTAACAAGGGAACAATACTAACTGGTGTCAAGGAAGTAAATTGCAAACTCACACATTTCTGGTCAATGCGTAAAATGACATCAACACTTTGGAGAACTGTTTGACACCATAAAGCTTTGCACATGAGCAGTCCTATAAGCTCCATTAATAATAGACAGGAACACAAGTGTCCTTCCTCAAGTGAGGAAGTTTATCCAGAGCAATAAGGAGGAATGAACTATAAGCCATGCAGTGGGAAGGAACAGTCTGCATAGCAGGAGAAGTCAAGCATGAAAGAGTAAGCACCTCACAATTTTATTAGGATGAGTCACTGATGAGGTTATTCTGTAGAAACAGATCAGTGGTCATACAAGTGAATGACTAAGAAGAGAACAAGGGATCTTCTGAAGTGATGGAAATACTCTTAGCCATCACGGTGGGTATATGGACACACTTAATTTTCAAAACTAATCAGGTGGCACCTTAAAAAAATAAATAATAAAAAAAAAAAACATATGAAATCTCACATAAAAATTTTCCTCAAGGAAAAAAAGTACTTTTTAACAGGAGAGAAAAGATGTTTGGTATGTTAGGGCATTAAGCCCAGGATCTATTAACTGCTAATTCCACAGATTCAGGAAGAGCTGAAAGATCTATCCAGAAACTTTAAGATGGTTGAAAGTTCAACCACAAAAGTCCTCTAAATAAACCCCAAGAACATGAACTGTGATAAAGCACTGAGCTTCACAACATCTGGCACAAAACAGACAGCTCACTCAGAAGGAAGCTTTGAGAAAAAAAACTTCCCAAAGTTATAGGCAGAGGTAGGACAAGAAAAGGATGGTGCAAAGTCAAGGACCAGTCATAGCAAGCAGCCACCATCACACTGAGTAGATGCTCAACAGAATCTACAGGTGGAGGTGGTGGGAAAAGAGTCACTGTTGAATCATGGCCTGGCAGGCCAGCAGCAAGTGGACCAAATGCCCTGACTTCTCTCCCCATCTGTCCTCCTTTGACCTCTAAAGCAACTAGAAGCCAGAGAGCTTGAAACTCAGATGACACAGCAGCTAACCTCAGCATCCTGAGGCAGAGCAGGTGACAGAGGGCAGAAAATAGATATGGAGGCAAACTGAGATTCTCTGACACAGATCCAAGATGTTTTTCAGAATTCAGTGAGCTGAGCACTGGCTCACATTTTATTAGTGCATATACCTGCAAGACGTATGTAGGCTGGGGAGAGTAATACAATATTTTTATAAAGCAACTGTCCACCATTTCTTTTGTTTATTGAATCTGTCACAAAAGCCCCATGAGCAAGGAAGGTTGAGGATTGTGGCCTCAAAATATGGGTCAAGAAAGAAAAGCTTACAGAACATAGTGGTGATCCCAGTACTTGGGAAGTAGAGGCGAGTAGACCCTTTCTCTCAAAACTTAAAGGAGAAAGAGGAATGGGGAAAGAGGGGGAAGAGGGGAGAGAAAGAAAGAAGGGAAAAAAAGAGGGAGGGAAGAAAAAGAAATCTCAGAGAAAGAAATGGCCAAGAACAAACACCAACAGCCAACAATGGAAGGAACCATACATCCTAATACCCACATGGCTATCCAACCTGATCAATTTCCTGATCAGACTAAAATAGAGCTGGGTATCCCACAATCACCCTGCCGCTCTGTTTGCTCAGAGACACCAATGACTCTCTGAGAATGCACAGAACAGTCAAATGGCTAATCTGCTCATACCAATCAATATCTTGACCTACATGATGATCAGCATGCTGACTGTAAAACATACATCTGACTAGTTCACACCTCTAACCCTCCTCTGTGCCCCCATTGACATAGGGGTGCCTTAACCCCTATTAACACCTCAAAATATGTGACCCCCAACATTCCCTATAAACTATGAGGAAGCCAGAACTCATGACCCAGAACCGTCCTACCTACTGACCACTCCGTAACTCTTATCTCTTAGTTGCTCATTTCTTTCTCAGTCTCTATGGACCTCAAAATAGAGAGTTCTGCTCCATCCCTTGAGAGCAGCTACTTTTTGAGACAGTAGTGTTAGCTTAGTTTACTAACATAGTTCTATCAAGAAAAGCATATTTCAACCCTGGCTTAGTGCTGCATATGTGTTATCATGATACTTGTGAAGCTAAGGCAAGAGGATTGTCATGAGCTTGGATCTAATATGGGTTGTCAAATGAGACCACATCTCAAAAACAAAAGGAAGGAAGGAAGAAAAGGGGAGCGAGATGCAGGGAGGGAAAGAGGAAAGGAGGAAGGGAAGGGAAGAAGGAAGGAAAGAAAGAAGGAAGGAAGGAAGAAAAAAGGAAAGAGGAATGATTTCACCAATTTCTTATTTCTTTTAAAAAGTGTAATTAAATAGCTTGCCTATTTTGGCAGAAAAGGTAGTGTGTCTCTCTTGGCTTTATAGACTGAGACTGTTAGACATATTTTAGAGTTAGTCATTATAAGGGCCATCATTCATTTCTCTCTTATAGCCACACTGGTTTTCTTGGGTTATAATACACCAGGACCCTTGCTCAAAATCCCAGAGGCTGCTCCTGACTTGGGCTCACAAGTAGCTACTTTCTGTCAGTATCTGGGTTCCATGTAGCTTGCCCAGGCTAACCTTACAGACCCCTTGTCCTCACTTTTGACTTTCAACATCTACTCTTCCTGTGTCTTTGGAAACCAGGTTGGCAATTCAGAATTGTCTTAACTAAAAATGAAATTCTGTGCCACAGCCAGAAAGCAGTTTTACTCCATAGGTTTTGGGTTTTGTTTTTTTGTTTTTGTTTTTGTTTTTGTTTTTGTTTTTGTTTTTTACATAGATGACTTTGGCAGGGGGTTATTTTTTTATTTTTTATTTTTGTCCATTTCCTCATTCTTAGTTGTTTATCACACAGCTGATAAATAACTTCTGTATAAGGAAGAGCTTATCAATGCTCCAGTAAATTACTGGGTGGGATCCTTAGTGCTGGATCATTAAACTGTTGGGACTAATGTTCACATCTGCTCCCACACCTTAGGGGCACGTTCAAGAAGGTCTTAGCCTCCGGGCCTCTCTTTCTCTTTTCTCTTTCTCTCTCCCTTCCTTTGTTCCTCCCTCCCGTGCTCTCCCTCTCCCTCTTTGCCTTCTTAGCAAAATTGAATTACTTCAGGACAGGAACAACCTTGGCCTCCTTCAAGGAGCCATTCTTAATCAGAATCTGCCCTACCTCTAAGATTTGTCTGGGTTTGTTCTCTCTGATAGCCCAAAAGTGATGGCCACTGGCCCATAATCCAGAGACCACAAAGGTGTCTTCCCGGGAAATAGTAGGCATGAGCCTTCAGTAAACCGTGTTAGTAGTGATTATTCTAAGGGGGATGAAGAAGCCCTGAGACTCAGCTCAGTGGGAGACCACTTGTCTATTATAGGCAAGGCCCTGGGTTCAGTCCTCAGCATTTCATCTACTGATATTGGTTGCTTTGAGTCTTAAAAGAGCAAGTAGGCAAATGTTTTCCAGTTAAGGGCATTTATTCCAAGTGAAAGCATCTACAAGAACAGCACAGACCATTTTAAAGATAAACACAGTAGAGCTTCTTCACACAGCACCATGCAGACACACATGAAGAGGTGAACTGTTTTCAGGATTTGAATTATTTTTTTACATGAGCTACAAATGTATTTTTGGATATTTTCTTTATTTACATTTCAAATGTTATCCCCTTTCCTGGTTTGCCCCCCTCCCGGAAACACCCTATCCGATCCCCCATCCTCCTGCTTCTCCAAGGGTGTGCCTCCACCCACCCAGTCATTCCTGCCTCCCCACCCTCAATTCCCCTACACTGGGGCATCTATGAGCCTTCATAGGTCCAAGGACCTCTCCTCCCATTGATGCCTGACAAGGCCATCCTCTGCTATGGATGCCATGCATACATATATGCAGCTGGAGCCATGCATACATCTTGATTGGTGGCTTAGTCCCTGGGAGCTCTGGGGTTTCTGGTTGGTTTATATTGTTGTTCTTACTATGGGGTTGCAAACCCCTTCAGCTCCTTCAGTCCTTTCTCTAACTCCTCCATTGGGAACCCTGCGCTTAGTCCAATGGTTGGCTATGAGCATCTGCCTCTGTATTTGTAAGGCTCTGGCAGGGCCTCTCAGGAGACAGCTATATCAGGCTCCTGTCAGCAAGTGTTTCTTGGCATCCACAATAGTGTCAGGGTTTTTTGACTATCTATGGGATGGATCCCCAGGTGGAGCAGTCTATGGATGGCCTTTCCTTCAGTCTCTGTTCTACACTTTGTCTCCACATTTGCTCTCGTGAGTATTTTGTTCCCCTTTCTAAGAAGCACTGAAGTATCCACACTTTGGTCTTCCTTCTTCTTGAGCTTCATATGGTCTATGAATTGTATCTTGGGTATTTGGAGCTTTTGGACTAATATCCACTTATCAGTGAGTACATACCATGTGCATTTTTTTGTGACTGAGTTACCTCACTCAGGATGATATTTTCAAGTTCCATCCATTTGCCTAAGAATTTCATGAAGTCATTGTTTTTAATAGCTGAGTAGTATCCATTGTGTAAATGTACCACATTTTCTGTATCCATTCCTCCGTTGAAAGACATCTGGGTTTTTTCCAGTTTCTGGCTATTATAAATAAGGTTGCTATGAACATAGTAAAGCATGTGTCCTTGTTATTGTTGGACAATCTTCTGGGTATATGCCCAGGAGTGGTATAGCTGGGTCTTCAGGAAGTATTATGTCCAATTTTCTGAGGAACTGACAGACTGGTTTCCAGAGCGGTTGTACCAGCTTGCAATCAAACCAACAATGGAGGAGTATTCCTCTTTCTCCTCATCCTCATCAGCATCTGCTGTCACCTGAGTTTTTGATCTTAGCCATTCTGACTGGTGTGAGGTGGAATCTCAGGGTTGTTTTGATTTGCATTTCCCTAATGACTAAGGATGCTGAACATTTCTTTAGGTGATTCTGTTTCCTCAGTTGAGAATTCTCTGTTTAGCTCTCTTCCCCATTTTTTGATAGGGTTATTTGTATCTTTGGAGTCTAACTTCTTGAGTTTTTTGTATATGTTGCATATTAGTCTACAAATATATTTCAAAAGCCAGGTACAAAGTGTTGCAAACTTCAAATACAAATTATGGGTCATGCCAACTACAAAGATGCTCAACACACATATGAACAACACACATATTGACATCACATATATATTGATATATATATATATACACACACACACATTAGTAGAGTCTAAAACTTTTAAGGGATTAAAAAACAGAAAAGCCAAATAACCTTAGAGGAAAATTTGATTTGTCTGAATTCTCAAAATTTTAGGCGTATCATTACCCAGAAAATAGAAATAAAAATATACTCCCTAATCTTAAAGAATTGAGAGGATCTAAGCTGACAGCTCTCCCTCCAAGAGCCGAAAGCATCTAACAAAAAACCTAACACCAGGCACGAGAAGCTGTTTTTTGAATTGTTGGTCAGTGTTATCCAAGAGACTCCCAAAACATTACAGACTATTACAATTGCCTTTGGTTACACCCAGACATAGAAGGTAAATCCCTATTGCTAAAGAAACCATGCACTTCAGACACAGAGCCCAGAGGCTCCTGTACTACAACTAACCTGAATGCCACCAGAAGGTGCTGTGTATACAAGCTTCCAAAGAAGGGAAATAACTAACCATCCTACTGATCTATGATGCCTATGAACCACTACAAATACCAGCATGGCACAAAACCTAAGGAAGCAGTAGTGGTTTTGGATCAAACTGCTCGGTGGAGAGTGAGGTCCCACGGTCCGTAGGGGTGGGGGGGAGGGGGATCGTTGCCCCTGGGAGAGGTGGAGACATGTGGGCAGTTGACCATGCGTGCACTCCCACAGGCCTCCAGGCTTGTCAGGTTGTGAGAAGCCTCTGCAGAGACAGCCTGGGGGTGGGAGGGGGCCACGGTCCCCCCCCCCCCCTTGCTGGATGCTGCGGAAGAGCTGGGAATGAAATGGGAAGGCAGAGCGCAGCTGGAGTCCTGCTAGGAGACTGGGTTGGCGGCTTGAGCACCGACTAGCTGCCTTGGCTTGGGTGGATGGCTGCTGCAGCTAGGAACGCTGAGACAGCGGGAGGCTAGTCTTGGCTCTTTTAGACAAAGGTCTGTTCCCTTGCTTCCCAGGGAGGATCAAGATGAATAGAGACAGTCCATAGTTTCAAGGCATTTATTGTCATGTCATGGCAGTGAGTGGCGTGGGTGAGACCGAACCCCCACCCCGCCCTCAGGGAGGGACGAGGTTGAAATAGTAACTGGAAAGGGGTGTGACTAAGTCTCTAGGTGTCTCATTAACATGGAGATGTCTTGAGACTATGTAGCCACACCTCTACCCGTTTGGGGGCGTGACCATGCCTCTACTTGAGGAGGGGCTTGAGGGACATTTCCTTTTTTATATGACCAAATGTCACAGACTTATGGAGATACAGGCATGTGTCAGGAGCCATTTCTAGGAGCCTAGCAAACGCCTGCTGTCCCTTATAGGCTGCCCTCTGCTGGAGACAAGCTATTGGGCCTATGGGGTTCAAACCTTAGCTCTACCAGAAACCAGACTGCCTTTTACAGCCCTGCAGTAGTGGCATGATTATCTTGGTAGTAACCAACAGCTCTCTAATTGGAAGGCCCAATCAACAAGAGGGAAACCATGCCTGATCTGAAAACTTAGCCAACTCCCCAGAGCTAGTAAAGTCATGGATCGTGAAAACAGACCTACAACCACTACTTTGCTAAACCAGCATAATCCCTAATTACATCTCAAATCTCTATCCTTATACCCTCAGATAAATGTAGCCCTCCCCCTCACTAAGGAAAATTCTTTTTGCAACAAATAAAGACAGAAAACTACAACACACGGAATATATAGACTTACGAAGCCCAGTCCCAAAAGCTTTATCTGCAAAATAACTACCATACATAAGGCCCAATAACATTGTAGAAAAGGGGTTGAAAAGATTGTCAGAGCCAAAGATCAGAGAATTTGCTGTGAGGTTGTGTCTTCTAGTAACATCAGAAGTTACTTCCATAAAGTCTCAATGATAAACTACCTTTAAATGAACTGAACAAAGATGACAGCAACAAACATGTCAAAGTGGTCAGGGGAGGTCTCAACACACACAAAGAACTGAGGAAGCTGAAAGTAGGAGAAATAGTCTCACCCCAGGAAAAACACAGCAATGGATTATCCAGTGTCGAACAGTCAGCCTAAAAACATATACACACATATATACATGTAACAACAACTAGTGGGGAGAAGGGGGCATGGATCTGAAAGAAAGCAAGAAATGGGTATATGGAAGGGTTTGGAGGTGGGAAAGAGAAGGGGAAGTGATGTAATTAGAGTCTCAAAAAATGTAAATAACAAAAAAGAATTGAGAGTATCATATCTACCTAATAAGCACTAAAGCTATTCACTATAAAAATCTGATAAAAAGAGACTTTGTAAACCATGAAAACAGCCAAAAAAAAAAAAATCAATGATTGAAAATCAATGATCAAAGTTATGAGAAATATCAGAATGAAACTCTTAAATTGAGTTCTCAGCTCTGTCCACAGAACCATATTCTTACCTGGAGGCCCTTTGGGGTGGGAAAGAATGGAAATGGGAGAAATATAAAAGGAGAATGGATCTGACTCTCACCACACTGCATGATCTTCTAACTGCCTCTAACTCTCCACTGTCCAAGTGGCTTCTCAGAGAACCACAGCCTGCGACACTATCAGTGACCACACTTAAGTATCTTCCCCCAGTAAAACAGCCACTAGGCAAGGCTTAAGAAATCATCACCAATGAAGGTTTGCATGGCTCATCACTCCCTTATTATGATTAACTCCTCTTTTAAGAGCTAGACCCATCTCTGTGATTTTTCTCTCTAAGCCGTGTATCACACCACTGGAGACAGGAGGTGCTGATGAAAGCTATCACTTAGGTTGAGCTTCTGGCTTACCTAAACTGAGCAAAGATGCTGATGTTTCTGTTCTTCATGAGCCACCTGCTCAGCCTTTACCCCATCACTGCTTTCAATAACATCATCAGCTTTGAGAGCTTTATTTTGAAGGAAAGAAAGAAGAAAGGATGGAAGGAAGGGAGAGAGGAAGGAAGGAAGGCAGAGAGGAAGGAAGGAAGGCAGGAAGAAAGGAGAAATATTTGTTATAGTTTCCCAAATCATGCCAATATCTCTAAGAAGGATGTATGCACGCCTTTTTAGTGTCTGATTTCTGTTAGTGTTGTTGACTTTGAAAAGTCATTGATTCATTTAGCTGTGGTTTTAAATAACTACTCTAAGAGCTTGGAATAGATTGGTAAATAAACCTGGCAAAAATCCTTACCCTGAAGTATGCTACAGGATGATAAAGTGCTTAGAAAAGAAAAATAAAATAGGGGATAAGTCTGGGATAAGGAGCCAGTTGTAATTTTAATTAAAGCAAAATAAGTTTCATTGATGAGCCAGTGTTTGAGCAAACCCAAATGAGGTCAAGGTTAACCCAGTGCATATGGAGGCAGAGTATTGTCAGAGTGGGAACAGATGCTGGGAAAGACCCCAGATGGAAACAAATCTGAATTGCTTGAAGGATGAAGCCACATGTGTGTGGTATGAGAGGAAAGCCTGCACGAGAAACAGAGTTGAATGAGGTCAGAGAGAGAGAAACCTGGGTCTCCTAGGATCCAGTAGGCCATGCAGGGTTAGCAGCTTTGCCTCTGTGTGACATGGGAAGGTGTTTCTTTAAAATATTCACCCTAACTGCCACTGAAAACCAGACAACAGATTGCAAGAGGTAACACAGAGACCATGCTGTCATGCTGGTGAAAAATGGTGATGACCAGTGTCAATAGTGGGACGGGGAGTGGCAAAGTGTTTGGTATCTTACTCCTCCTTGGCTGCCTGTGACACACATTCCTAATTTAGAGATATTAAAAGGTGATGTAACCCATATTTTAGTTTCAAGGAAGTAGAGTATTTTAAAGTTGATATCAAAGTTTTCTGGAGATTAGATGTGAGGATGAGAGACAGAATCCAACACACATCCAACGCTTGAGGTCTAATCAATAAGAAGCTAAGAAAAGGAGGACTAAAGAGGGACCAGCAAGGGGCTGGAGAGATGGTTCAGTGGGTAAGACCACTGACTGCTCTCCCAGAGGTCCTGAGTTCAATTCCCAGCAACCAAATGGTGGCTCACAACCATCAGTAATGGAATCTGATGCTCTCTTCTGGTGTGTCTGAAGAGAGCGACAGTGTATTCACATACATAAAATAAGTAAATAAATCTTTTTAAAAAAAGAAAAAGTGGGGGGGAGGGGCAGCAAGACCTGGGTCAGAGTGCAGAGTAAGACATTTCAAGTGAAGATACTATGCCAGCAGTTGTTTAAATCAGAAGTACAAAGTAGAGAGTCATGGGACACAAATAATCAAAGCCCAAAGACTAAGTGAGAATCACTAACTGGAATGCAGATAAAATAAATGGGGAATCTTCAGTCTATCTGCAGAAGAGCCCTGGGGAGGAAAAAATAACAGCACAACAGACTAAGAGCTTAGCAGTAGAATAGGACGAAACAATGTAAAGAAGGAGAAAAGGCCAAACTGGATGTGTTTGGACATGGAAAATGCCCGACTTCTATACTTGTAAAATAGGTGTGTCAAAAAGGGTTCATGTTGGGCCTATTTAGCAAGTGGTAAGACTAGGGTTAATTTGGAAATAACCAAGCAAAGAGATGCTCAGGAGTGAAAAGAATTAGAGACAGAATGATATTAGGAGCACATAAAATACTACACTCTATCATTTAAAGTGTTCCTTCATGAGCTGCGCTGTGTAGGAAAGGTTGATGGTGGCCCTTTAGAAGTCAGCTTAATTGCATTAAGAGGTGTTACAAAGCAATTCTGCTTTGAATTCTAAGTCCCTGTCATTTAATTGGCATGCACTACGCCCCATTCATTGATTCATTCAGTGCTGCAAAATCTTCCTAACAATAGTGTGTCCCAGTTTTCCAGCTGCTCAATATAGGTGCCAACTTGAAGACTCAGGATGCCACACCCCTCATCAAGTGTGAAGCCAGGCCAAACATAAGACATGTCAGCTACTACCAAACTCAATTTTTTAAAACGATGTATTTGTATTTGTTTGCGTGTGTGTGTGTTTGCGTGTGTGTGTGTGTGAGTGTGTGTGTGTGTGTGTGTGTGTATACAGGTACCTACAAAGGTCAAAAGAGGTTATTGGACCTCTTGGAAATGGAGTTAGTGGCAGGAGTGAGCTATCCCATGTGGGTGCTGGAAACTGAACTTGGGTCTTATGGAAGAGCAAAAAGCACTCTTAACCATTGAGCCCCCAAAAACTCAATTTTGAAATCTACAAAAATATAAATAAAAAAGCCAACATAAACAATCAACAGATAGCCAGGCCAGCAGGCTCGAAACCTCCCAAACTAAAGCCAGGATCCTCCCAGTCCTGGAACTCATTCATCTTTCCTGAAGGAAGCAGGGAACATGGGGAACCACCCAATAGTGACAGTAGCTACAACATGTCATCCCTTTCAGGGTTAGAATCTTTGTTCGCACCTTGCACATAAATTAAGCTAAATGTTGGGTAGCCAAACATGGTTGACATTCTGTTCTCAGACGAGGAAGCAGAGGCTCTAGGGAAGTAAAAGAACTTCACTGGGGCATAGTCAGGAGTGGCTCAGCTAGACACAAAGTCCAAAGTCTGGGCCTCCAGAACTATGTGTAGTCATCTGTGGTTTCTGTGCCTGGGGGAAGCATCAAACAAATAAATGTTAAGAAGCTTGCTTCAAAACACAAACCAGCTATCTAAGGAGAAACAGGCAATTGAGGAGGCCAGGAAACAACTGGGTGGACAAAGCTCTGAGCTGTAAAAAGGGAGTACACATTGGGGACAAGAGAGAATCATGTCACGTCCAACTGGAGCTCAGAGGAAGCCCAAACCACATGCTGCCACCTCAGGAAAGACCAAAGAACACTAACCAACTCTGCATATTAGCTTAGGGTGGTTACTGGGATGTGGAACTTCAGTCTTAAACCCAAGAAAGTTCCCGACAAAACAGGCTAAGGCAGTCCCTCTGGTTAGCCGTCCATCTGTATCAGCCTCTAAGCTATGTGAGCCTGAGGCAAATGTCCTTCCCTCTTCAGGTGTCACTAATTACTAAGGAGGTAAGAGTGTGAGCTAGGCAGGCTTTAAGAAGAAATTTAAATGAAAACTCCCCACCACACCGCCTGGCTCTGAGAAGATGTTCAGGTGTAGTCGCTATTATTACTAAGACGCCATGGAGAAAAATGTGGTTTTCTCACCAAACCCTTCAATATGGTCTTCGGAATTCTCCCAGAAATGATTCTCTTAGGACACTGGTTTGCAGCCAGCTGTTAGGGATCTCCATAAACAGCATAACTTTAAGAAGCTAAAGCAGTCCTGCGCAACACAGTGAGGCCCCAGCTGTGGGCCCTTTGGTCATTCTACTGTTGCTTAGAAGTTTCCGTAACTCAAATCTCTCATACTCTAGATAAACTTCATCCATAATACGGTGTTTGTCTCACAGAGACTTGGCCCTGGAAACGAAAGTGAAGCTAACTGAGTTTCTTTACCACTGCCTTGAAACCTTTGACTTGTCCCTCTTTGTCCCAGACTGGACATACAGCAGTCACCCAAACATTCCTTTCCCATTCCCCAGGAAGTGAAAGTGGTCCTAGATCAATAATCTCCCCTCCCGCACTAGCTCTAAGGGCCCCCTCCGTGAGCACTGGGAGCACTGATTTAATTTTCAGAAGGAACTGATCCAAAAACTCACAGCTTAATTATAAACAGGAAAAAATGGAGGTCCTACACAACCTCCCCACCCCCGTTCTTCTCTCCCTCTCCTTCCCTCGTTTCCTCCCTCTCTCTTCCTTCAAAGCTCTGCATTTCTCTGTACACACTCCTCCCTGGGCTCCTGCTCGGGCAGGACCCATTATCCATTCTTTGTAATAATCTAGGTACCATTATCCTGAATTCAGAAGATGAACTCTGGCAAAGCAGAAATAATGCATCAACCATTAACATGGAAAATACTCAACTATTTAAGAATCCCTCTTCCTATCAAGAAAATGAATAACCCAGTTTTGAAATAGGGTACAGATCTAAACAAAGAGTTCTCAAAAGAGGGAACTCAAATGGTGAGGAATACTTAAAGACGTGGTCCACGTGCTTAGTCATCATAAAAATGCAAATCAAAACTACTTAAAGATTTTATCTTACACCCATCAGAATGTGTAAGATCAATAAAACAAATGTCGGATCATGCTGGCAAGGATGTGGAGTAAGGGAAACACTGATCCATGACTGGTGGGACTGAAAACTTGCAGAGCCACCATGGAAATCAGTGTAGCTGCTCTTCAAGAAGATGCGAATCAAAGTACATCAAGACCTAGCTATACCATTCTTGGGGATTTACCCAAAGGATGCTTCATCTTATCACAGAGACACTGATCAACTATCTTCGCAGCTACTCAATTCATGATAACCAGAAATTGGAAACAACCTATATATCTCTCAGAACATGAATAGAAAAAGGAAATGAAGTGTGTTTACACAATAGACTATTACTCAGCCATTAACAAATGAAATTATGAAATTCACAGGTAAATTGGTAGAACTAGAAAAAAAATTCTGAGTGAATTAATCCAGACCCAGAAAGAGTTTGTATTCACTTATATATGGATATTATCTGTTAAGTCAATAATAACCAAGCTATGATCCATAGAACCACAGAGGTCAGATGTAGATTGGGGGACTGGGGGTGGAGTGGGGCAGATAAATATCCCTAGGAAAGGGAAATAGAGCAGATAATTGTGGTTAGATAGGAGAAGGGGAACTGGAATGGGAAGACCAAGTTGGAAGGGGGACAGAAGAGGGGGACAAGGGAAAGAATACAGAGAGAGACAGCTAAAATTAAGGGCCATTTGTGAGACAGTGTGGAAACTTAATACAGTAGACGCTTCCTAAAATATAATCAACATGAAGGTGATCTAACTGAAATCGCCAAATAGTAGGGGAGACAGAACCCCAACTAGACATCTCTTGTCACCAAATGAAGCTTCCAGTACAAGGAGTGGATTACATATAATTGAGTTATTGGCCAAAGGGAATCCATTGGAACCCCCAAATAACTCAGACTGTTGCCAAGATTCTAGGTTGTTCTCCACAAACTGACAGCAAGGCCCCACTGCTGAAGACAACACCTATACAGCCCATCAAACATGGAGAAGTTACGCTGGTGCCTACGTAACGACTTCACCCCTTGTGCCCTGTACCTTCTTTGGTACAGGAAGGTACTCTCCATGCTACCAAAGGAGAAATATAAACATCAAGCCAGCCACAATCCCTTTCATCTACAATGGTGTCCTGCTTGCAAGATAAACTAGTGAAGTGGTGGCACAAAGCTTGTGGGAAAGTCAATCAACATCTGACTTGACTTATGGTCCACTGCATGAGAGGGAAGCCATACTGGACAGCGCTTAGGTGACCAAGAACCTGAGACTAGATAGCCCAGGGACCTAAGGTAAAACCAAACACCACTGTTCTAGAAAGAAAGAAAGAAAGAAAGAAAGAAAGAAAGAAAGAAAGAAAGAAAGAAAAGATAGATGGGAAGAAGGAAGGAAAAATGGATGGAAAGAAGGAAGGAAGGAAGGAAGGAAGGAAGGAAGGAAGGAAAGGTAGTAATAAAATGACTCCACTGACATCCTGCTCCACTCATAGATCAGTGCCTTATTCAGCCATCGTTAGAGACACTTCCTCGTACACTAGATGGGAACAAATATACAGACCCACAGCCAGATATTATACAGAGAATGAGAGATCCTGGGACACTTAGCTCTAAAGAAGATGTCTCTATCAAATCCCTCCCCTCAGTGCTCAGGGAATTCTGCAGAAGAGAGGCAGAAAGAGCATAAGAGCCAGAGGGGATGACAAACACCAATGATGACAAGACCTTCAGCAGGATCGCACATATGAACTCAGAGACTGAGGCAGCATGCACAGGGCCTGCAGAGATCCTAGATGGAGTCCTAGAGCGAAAGCACAAATGGATACACAGCCCATCCTAACCTAGAAGCAATCTCTAATTGATAGGCACTTACAAATGAAAAATAAGTTTTCCCCTAAGGGAAGCAAACTACTAAGTGTAAGTCTCATGACCAGTAGTAGATGAACAAAAAATGAACTCAACAATATCTTTGAAGGTTTTTTGTCTCATAATGCCATGTCAGGGCATTGTTTTTATTTTTATTTTATTTTATAATTTTATTTAATTTATATTTTTTGTCACTTTTTACCCTACATATATATGTGTGTATGTATATATCTATATACATATACACACATGAATGAAAACATTAAGCCAGTTTAGTGTTTTTATGGATTTCTGAGTGTGCCACCAAGTGGGTCTTTGCGTATATGTTTCTTGTGCCTTTATTTGGGCTATTTCATTTGTTTGGTCCTACTCTGATGTGTTGGATTTTGTTTTATTATTAGTCCTTAGAAGCCTGTTCATTTTGTAATGAGAGACTGAAAGGGGGTAAACCCAAATGGAAGGGGAGGTGGGGAGGAACTGGGAGGAGTAGGAGAAGGGGAAACCATAATCAGGATATTTTACATGAGAAAAATATCTATTTTCAACAAAAGGGAAAGTTTATGATATAATATATATTGTTCTTTGAGATAACTCATTTAGTTTTATAAACCTATAAAATACATTGTTACTAAAATTATTTAAACAAATTTACTAAGAACATTTAAAAGGGGCAGAGCTCTTGGTCACATGGTAATAAAGGACTCTCTCTTCCTAACCTGTAAAAAAACAATCCTTCTGCCTAACTGCTAATGAGTTTAGTCTTATTTTTGGAGGGATGAAAATTATTCTCAAATTAATTATGATGTTTGAACATCTCTATCAAGTACACTAAAAACCGTTAAATTGTATGCTATAAATAAGTGGGTTACAGAAAATACAAAGCACATCACAACAAAATTTCATTTTTGTTATTTCATTATCTGTTTTCCAGTCAAGGTCTCGCTGTGTAGTTCTAGAAGGCCTGAAACTCTCTCTGTGTAAATTAGGATGACTTTGAACTCACAGAGAGTCACTTGTCTCTGCCTCCCGAGCACTAGAATTTCAATAAATTTTTTAAAAAAAGAAAGAACACTGAAGCCTGCCCTGGAATCCAGGTTTGACTCCTGGCTGTGCAATCTGGCATATGTTAATGTACGTTTTCCATGACCCCTCCTCCTTCTCTGTGATTCCATCTCCTCGTCTGCGAATTGGGTTAAAGCAACATCTCTTACAGAACAGGCAGTTAGGAAGAATTATCTTTAAAATAATTTAGCAGTTCCCAGTCTGTACAAAGCAATGTGTAAGGATGGCGTTCTTTTTTCAGCTCTGCGTTCCAGTTCTTCGGTGTTATGGTTTAAGTGCCTGATTCACAAGAAGTAAAGATGATTTCCCACATTTGTAATTCTCGTACTAGCAAGGCCCGGAATGTAGGACGTTTCTGCTGGCAGGTTTTAGTCAGTCAGAAGACATGAAGGTTTCCAGTGACTTGGTTTGAGTTCTAATCACCACCTTGTAACATGGTGACCCTAAACACAATTCCTTCACATTACCCCAAGATTTGGTTGTCTTAATCCATCGCATGAAACTGACAATTTCACATCTAGCAAACTCAGATGGTTTGTTTCAAACATGAAATAATCAATGCTGTGGATGTCTTTTTTAACCTGCCATCTCCCGCGCTCAGAAATGGGTTTTGCCCTAAAGGTGGTCCCGGTGTCTCTTTTGCCCTTAAATCCCTCTTCTACATCCCCCTCCACTCCTTGCTCATTCATATGTAAAAAATACCAAAACCAGGTGAGAACTGAGTCTGGCTCTCAAGGAAAGGAGTAGCTGAACTCGGAGGCCAGTTGGTCTCCTTCTAGGTGCACAGCCTGGGGTATGAAGTCCTAGCTCGTGCTGTTCCACTTTGGCTCCTTGCTGGAACACGGAGGATAAATTCAGGCAGCAGCTGCCTGCCTGCACATCAGGCCTTCCAGACCCAGGGTGGGAAGATGGGGGTAGGTGAGCCCAGCTAGCCAACCACCAACTCTGAAAGCCTCTACTGCCATCTACCGACCAGTGGGGAAATTCGTTGGCAAAATGCCAAAAAGCTGCATTCCTCACAATTGAAGGTCTTAATAATTAATTCCTGCAGCCCGCTTTCCTCCCAATGAGGCAATCCAAAGCCCACAGAAGGGGCTTCTGTGACGTCATACCATCAGCCATAGCACCCTATCTCCCCCGGACCCAGATTGGCTCTGATAAGTTCCACCTCCTTGCGTCCTGCAGCCCAAGACTGGGCCTGCATTCATATTTACCTTTCGGCCCAGAACTCAGTGCCACAAGGCCAGCAATGTCCTTCAAGGACAAGGTGTTGAACCATTCACTTGAAAGTATTTGCTGGGTTTTGTTTTGATTTTTGGAATATGTTCACACACACACCTATAATCCCAAAGCTTTAAGAAGCTGAGCCACCAGGCAGGAAAATCTTGTGTTTGAGGCTAGATTGAGCTACAGCAAAAATTTGTGTGTGTGTGTCTGTCTGTCTGTCTCTCTCTCTCTCTCTCTTTCTGTGTATCTCTCTGTCTCTGTGTCTATCTCTCTCTGTGTGTGTCTGTCTCTGTCTCTGTGTCTGTCTGTCTGTCTCTGTGTGTGACTATCTGTCTCTGTCTCTCTGTCTCTCTGTCTCTCTGTCTCTCTGTCTCTGTGTGCGTCTCTCTCTCTGTCTCTCTCTGTGTCTGTCTGTCTGTCTCTGTGTGTGTGTCTGTCTGTCTGTCTCTGTCTCTGTGTGTATGTCTCTCTGTGTCTTGTCTGTCTGTCTCTGTCTCTGTGTGTCTGTCTGTCTGTCTCTGTGTTTGTGTGTGACTGTCTATCTGTCTCTGTCTCTGTCTCTGTGTGTGTGTGTTTGTGTGTGACTGTCTGTCTCTGTCTCTGTCTATGTGTGTGTGTGTGACTGTCTGTCTCTGTCTCTCTCTGTCTCTATGTGTGTGTGTGACTATCTCTCTCTCTGTCTCTCCGTCTCTGTGTGTGTGTGTGTGACTGTCTGTCTCTGTCTCTGTCTCTGTGTGTGTGTGTGTGACTGTCTGTCTCTCTGTCTCTGTCTGTGTGTGTGTGTGTGTGTGTGTGTGTGTGTGGGTATTGGCGAAACACAGAGGTTGGCGAAGAGGGAGGGAGAGAGGAAAGAAAGGCATAAGGAAAGGGAGAGAGGGAAGGAGACAGGATGGGCCGTGTCTATTATATACTTCACAACACACTTCAAAGTTTTTGCCATTTACATGCTAAGTATATTATTAATTGCATTTTAAGTGACCCCATTTCTCCTAAAATTGATACATTTTTAAAAGAACCCAGACCTTCAAAAACATATGAACAGTATTACTTGTCTAAAACAAAAATCTACCATACAAATAAATACCCTGAAATACAAAAATTAGCATATTAAAATAAAATTGAAATAAAGCTGTGTATAATACCTCTTTTTCCTATTTGAAGGAACCATTGTTTACCAAAAAAGGTCTCCCTCTCAGCTAAGAGTGAGACAGATGTAACAAAAATACACCTTTAGGTAGCTTTCACGTTCAGGCCAGCCTCTGCGGCTTGTGCAGGCCATTTCAACTCGAATCCATTTTCTCTGACTCAGTACTGAGCTTGGGGAAAGGAGAAAAAAAAAACTCCCACCAGGATCTTCTGTGTTGTAAGTCCTAAACCCAGGGACTGTGGGTTCTCTGCCAAATTGTGACAGCATCCTGCCCAGGGATGTGTCCAGCGGGCACATTCACAAATGACTAAGAGCAGCAGGCATTTTGTGCATTGCTCCAGCTTCACGGGTTAGCTGGTGTATCTGCTGGAATGGAAGTGTGCAAATATCCACCCCCCACCCCTCCTACAGACCAGCCCCTGCTCTCTTTTTCTGCTTCCTGCAGGTGAGTGTCACCAGGCTTCTTGCTCAGAACAGACTTTGGGGAAATCCTAGAGCACAGCAGCGGCAGTGGGGTCCATGCCCCGAATTCACCTGGCAACATCCTCTTGGATCCCACTGACAACGGCATGGTTGAGTGGGGCTATCTTAATAAAACAAAGACAGTTAATGATCAATTACTCCTGAATGTTTAACTTGAGAGTCTGGCTTGAAAATATGCAGGGGTCTCGTGGTGCTGGCCACATATGTGGCAGAGGAGGGTTCTGTTAGCCATCAGGGGGAGGAGAGGCCCTTGGGCCTGAGGGTATTAGATCCCCCAGTATAGGAGAATGCCAAGGAGGGAAGACGAGAGTGGGTGGGTAGGTGGGTGGGGGGAATACCCCCATAGAGACAGGGGAGGGGGGAGGGATTAGGGAGGTTCCAAAGGGGAGATCTGGAAAGGGGGACACATTTGAAATGTAGAAGCCAGTTAGCCAGCCACTATCCAAAACAGACCATCACCTTCATACCCTTAAGAGAAAGACTGTTTTAAAACCAATCACCACATCTTATAGTCAAATAAAATATTTTAATAAAAATAGGAGCAAAAAAGAAGAACTGAAAAATAGATACCAGGGCTATTTTTGTTGTTTTGTCTTTTGTTTCAATTCTGAATTTCATTTCTTTTCCCTGTCTATGTTTAATAGTTATTTATTTTAAGTTTATGTGCATTGGTGTTTTGCCTGCATGTGTTTCTGTGTGAGGGTGTCAGATCCCCTGGAACTGGAGTTACATAGTTGTAACCGCCATGTGGGTGCTGGGAATTGAACCCAGGTCCTCTAGAAGATCAACCAGTGCTCCAAACCGCTGTTAACCCCTGTGTGAATCTCTTTCCCCATCCGTTGTTCTGAATTTTCAGTTTCATACAAAAATGGTTCCTTACAAAACATCCCACTGTGCAATATTTGTTTAAGGTAGCAATAAATCACAAATACCTTTCTATCCTGAGTTCCTATGTGACAATATTTGTGCTAAATATAGAACATGTCATTGACAAAAAGCTAAAGCCATTTGAAGAAGCTGGCCATGGAGGCACATGCCTGTAATCACAGCACAGGAGACACAGACAAATGAGAATCAAGAGTTCAAGGTTATCTTGAGTATGAAATAAGTTCAAGGAAGTCTGGAGGCGCCAACAGGATCATGTGCTTAGTGTTAGGTATTTCTGATGTCCATTTTCTTTTTTATTGATGTACTTTTAAAGTACATTTGTGTGTTCCTGTGAGTATGTGCATATGCATGTGTGCATGAGTGCATGTGTAGGCCAGAGGTCTTCCACAGGTATTGGTCCTCCAGGGCCATCCACTGTATTTTTTGACCTTTCTCACTGAGACCGGGATCTTGCAAATTTAGCTAGATAGGCTGGTCAACTAGTCCCAGGAATCCTCTTATCCTTGCTGACCTGGTGCTAGGAAAACAATATGCACCACCATACCCAGGTTTTTCTGTGGATGTAGGGATCAAATGCAGACCTTTGGGCTTGAGTGGCAAATGCTTTACCACCTGAGCTGTTTCCCCAGCATCAACTTATTAGCATATGTTAATTGCACCCAGTCCTAGGAGTCAATGTGATCTTCCCATGCATCACCTGGAGTACATTGATCAAACTGCAGCCACTCTTTCCAATCCTGCCCCCACCCATTCAGGTCTGGGCCAATTGATAGTCTGCCTTCAGATTGACTTTTGTGGTATCCACACATAAGAGAGGACATACTCTACTGGCTTGCCCAATGTCCTTCAGTTCCATACAGTTGCTGAAATAACAGCATGTCACTCTTTCCTTATGCTAAATAATACTGTGCTGTATGCATACTGCATACATTCTTAATCTATCCATCTGTCATTCTGCCCTGTGGCCAGTTCCATATCTTGGCTATTTTGAGAAGTGCTGTGATAAACCTGAACACGCAGTTCAGCACCACATCTGTTGAATATTTACCTGTAGCTGGGGTGGCTGGATCATATGGTAGATCTGTTTTTAGTTTCTTGAGGAAGGTTCATACTGTACTTTATAATAGCTGTATTCATTTACATCCTTACCAACAATGTCAAACTTGGTCAGATATGGCTTCATGCCCTGTCAACAATCTTTTCTGTTGTTGTTTTTATCTTATTATTAATTGGTTATTTATTCATTTACATTTTCAAATGTTGTCCCCTTTCCCAGTCTCCCCTCTGTAAACCCCTATCCCACCCCCCTTCCCCTTGTCTCTAAGAGGGTACTCCCCCACCCACCTACCCACTCCTGCCTCACCCCTCTAGTATCTCCCGAAACTGAGGCAACAAGTCTCTACAGGACCAAGGGTCTGCCCTTCCATTGACACCAGAGAAGTCACTCCTCTACTACATATGTAGCTAGAGCCATGGACCCATCCATGTGTACTCTTTGGTTGGTAATTTAGTTCCTGGGAGCTCTGGGGGGTCCGGTTAGTTGATACTGTTGTTCTTCCTATGGGGGTACAAACCCCCTCAGCTCCTTCAGTTCTTCCCCTAACTCTTCCACTGGGGTCCCCGGACACAGTCCAATGGTTGGCTGTGAGTATCTGCATCTGTCTTAGTCAGAAGCCAGCAGAGCCTCACGGAGGACAGCCATACTAGGGTCCTGTCTGCGAGCACTTCTTGGCATCAAGCAATAGTGTCAGAGTTTGGTATCTGAACTCTGACAGATTCAGATGGATCTGATGGGATGGGATGGATCCCAAGGTAGGGCAGTCTCTGGATGGCCTTTCCTTCACTCTCTGCTTCATTTTTTGTCCCTGTGTTTCCTTTAGACAGGAACAATTTTGGGTTAAAAATTTTGAGATGGGTGGGTGGCCCTATCCCTCAACTGGCAGCCATGCCTATCTACTGGAGGTGGTCTCTTCAGGTTCTATCTCCTCTCTGTTGGGTATTTCAGCTAAGGTCGTCTCTGTTGGATCCTCGGAACCTCTTGCTTCCCTGGCATCTGGGACTTTCTAGTGGTTCCTACCCCCTCATTCCCCACCCCACCCCCCAACTGCTACATATTTCTATTCATTCTCCTGACCCTCTGGACTTCTCTCTAGTCTCTCCTGTCAACAATCTTAAGTGTCAAGCTAGGAAAATAAAAACGCTGAGCTAGATGTCAGGAGATCTGGGTTGTATTCAGACCTACTCAATTCATCGGCCAAAGAGTCATGGCTCCACAACACGTTTTATCTGAGCCTCAGTTTCCTAATGTGTACACTGTGATATCGCAACCTGCTTTGCCAAGTCAGAATTGAAACAACAAAAGAAATAATTATGCTTTGCACAACCTTGGGAGATCATCGTGAATGCTATTGAAGATCCATTAATGGGGAGGCTTAACCCTTTGAAATACCTCAAATAATTATAAATAAGGAAGGAAATGCTGAACCCAGCTAATTTTAGAAACAGAGAAACTGGCTTCCTGAGAAGTTAGACAGCTTACTAAAAGTTTTCACTGTGAATTGGGAATCCAGTGGATGCTAGAAGTCAGTGTTCAGATTCACACGCCATCCCTGATATAATACCATCCTAGTGCATTAGCTCAAACATGTCCTCGTACATAGGTTAAAGATGGTCCAGCTCCTTCTCATTTATTTCCATTCAAAAGAGATAACCTAGACATTTACCACTTACTACTCCAGCTCTAACATTTGTCTTAAACTTCTTTCAACTTTGAATGTTTCTCTTTGTCTCTTACAAGAGCAAGGGCTTCCTGAAAGAGTAAGGAAAACGTAGATTTGAGCTCAGCTTTTGCCTATGCTGGGTGAGTTGCATACAGCTTTCTCTCCCCCACTTCCCCGCCCCTGACCTAAAGTGGTCTGGAGAATTGATCACATTCCAGGAATTTGGAGAGCTGCCTAGGCTGGGAAAATTAGTTACAGAGTCACAGAGTGACATGTGCTGCCTGTCACATGAAAGTCACTTCCAGCTTGGAACTGATCTCAAATTCCTGCCTTCTGAATGGTGTTTCAGATGCCTGTGGGCAGCCACCAAAACAAAAGGAAATCAGGAGGAAGGGACCTTCCAACACCCTGCCCAAGACCCACAATCACAAAAAAGAGGGGGGAGGAGGTTCTAACCTAACACTCGACCAGCCCTTGCTTGACAGCGAAGTTTGAGCAAAACTATCAAGTTCAATATGTCCTCAGTGGAAGTATTGATTTAACAGCACAATGAGCCTTGAGCTCCATCCTAGCACTTTTTAAAACTATGCACATGGTATACACAAGGATGGGTAGGTTTCTTATATATAAGCCTGTTGAATGCAGAGGACCCCAGAAAGTTTGTGGGCCTCCACTTGACTTATCTGGTCCTTGTACACAGCTTCAAAGGAGAAGTACTGTCTCTGTGACAGCCACAGAATCTGTGCTCAGAAAGTTGAAGAAGGTGTCCAAGGTCAAAAACTAGTAAATGAGTAGACAAACTTAACCCAGCACTGAATGACTTTAAATCCCAGGCTCTAAACAAGTTGAGTAAGTGGAAGCAAAGTGACTACAAAATAATGAGTTAGGCTTAGTGGTCTGGCCTGTTCTATTGAGTCCAAGACCCTGTCATACAAGAATACTTCCTTTTCCATAGATGACATGCCCCAAGACTTCCAGGATATCTGAGACTGAAGACAGCACTGAGCCTCATATACAAACAGTGTGAGATCTCAAAAACCAACCCGAAGACTTAGATAACAAATGAGCAAATAATCGGCAGGTTGCATATTACACAAACGAGAGGGCAGTATGGCTATGCCCAAAGTGATCATTCAAATTCCAGGATTCGGAGTAGTTATTACCATACTCTGGGCTAAGAGATCATTCTGTTTGTAAAGTATTTGCCTCCCAAGTATAAGGACCTGAGTTTAACCCCAAGGAACTCATGTGATGGTTCATGCCTACAATCGAGGAACAGAGAAATGCGGGCCAATTCTCCTTGCCTATATGGTGAAGATCCAGACCAATGAGAAGCCTTGTCTGCAACAAAACTCAGAAAACATCTGAGGACCAGTGCTCAGAAATGTTCTATGAGCTCTACACACACACACACATACCCCAAAATGAATATACAGCTCAAAACAACTGTACTTTAAAAATTATAAATTATTTCTAGAATCTTACATTTAAACTTTTCAAGATGCTACTGACCATAAGTAAATAAAGCCACAATTGTGAAATTGTTCATTGCTAAGTTGACTGTTGCACAGTTTTATGGTTTTGATGACTGGAAAAGTCTTCCTTAGCTCAGAATATCCCATCACCCTAATTCCTGTCCTTTGGCTTCCCACACCCTCCTCTGAGAAGCCTGTCTCAGACCTCGTTCCCGTGAGAGACATCCCCTGTCCTCACAAAGGGATTCTTGTCTGACTTCACTTCTTCTAATTGGAGTTTAAGCAAACTGTTTCTTGCTCTAACCCAACTTTTAAAAAAGCATGATTGTTCTCTATTTCACGTTACCCTAGCAGTTACAATACATGCTTAGATATTGTGGACGTAAGATGTGATTCCATTTTTTTCCTAAAACCCTAGGGCTTCAAGGGACTCAGAGAATTTTATTTCATCCTTCCTTCAGACAGGACCACTCTAAATCAGCAAAACACAGAAGCATCCTGTGAGATCTACGGAGAGATTATTATTAGCCATTCTTTGTGGAGGAGGAAATCAAGGAAAGGCAAACTGGATGAACAGCCTCAAATAGTTTGTAACTAGGGCTAAATGGGTAGCAGGAGCCTGAGTCTCCCCCTAATAGTCTTTGCTGGGGAATCTAAGAAGTACTAACTAGAGGCTGGAGAGCTGGCACAGTGGTTAAGGGCACTGACTGCTCTTCCCAAGGTCCTGAGTTCAATTCCCAGCAACCACATGATAGCTGGTGTGACAGAAGGGAGCGATAGAGTAATCACATACATAAAATAAATAAGTCTTAAAAAACAAAAACAAACAAGAAGTACTAACTATAATCTATTAACATTATAGCTTAGCCATCTACCAACCATATGCCATTGGCAGATTCCCTCCATGTTTTCCTGACCTCTGTACTGGGTTTAATGATGCTTGCCCAAAAGATAGGTTTATAGCCTAACTCTCTGAACCAGTGAATGTGACCTTCCCTTCTTGGAAACAGGGTCTTTGCAGATATAGTTGTGTTTGCAAATATAATCATGTTAAAGATCTTGACATTCATTTACTCTGGGTGTTTTAAATGACCCTAAATCCATTAGGAAATGCCATTGTACAAGAGATTCTTGGAACAGACACACAGAGAGGAGGAAAATTCCCCATATGAACTGGGGTAGAGATGTGATCCTGCTACAAGTCCAGGAATATCTAAGGAGGAATATCTAACCTAGGGAAGTGAAGATGAATTCTTTCCTTTGGGGCCTTCAGAATTGTTGTGGCCCTGCCCACAGCTTGATACAGATTCTGACCCCCTGTACTGTGAAAGAATACATTTCTCCTGGGTTTTCGAGGATTTTGTTTTGCTTTTTTATCAGTGTTGTTTGTTTGTTTGTTTGTTTGTTTAAAGCCTCTAAGCTCCTGCTCATTGGTTACACATCCTTAGTAACCAATAATACCTTTCCAATGTCATGTGGTGTCAAGCATGGAACCCACCCCATCATAGGCTGTTTTTGCCTTTACAGTGCTAAAAGCAAGCATAAGCCCCTCTTCATTGTCCCTCTTCCTCTGAAGGCTGTTCTTTCACTCATGTTTGGATGTTTGAGTTTGCAACATCTGTTGAAGAATATGCTTATACAAATGACTGGTGAGCATTTTTCAAGATGATAGACCCAAGTGTTGCTCCAAATAAAGCTATATAGAACCCCAAAGTTTAAAGCACTTTACAACTGATGCTAGTGCAAAACAAGGCTGACATTCAAGCAAGACATACTGACAAATGTCCATTCTGACATGTTCAGCGATGACATAATATGATTCAATATCATCACTGTCACCCCTGAACAGGGGCATGCAGAGACATGTTAAATGTTGAGGGTAAGCAGGGCAGAGTGCTCACACTGTGTTGGGGAAGGGTCCTGTGCACCTGCTGAGACTCAAGAAACATGGATGAAAGTAGAGATGGTAGGAAAGAGTCACAGCACAGCGCCCTGCTGGTCTAGATCCCTTCACCCAGAACTGCTCCATTCATCTGCTTGGATATGTGCTTCTTTGGAGAGAAGGGAAAATGAAAGCATTATAATTACACTTTTAAAACAATCATAACAAACTTGTAAAGGATGAAAACTGAGGCCCACAGTAATTTAGTGGCATAAATATTGCACTGACAGTCATGATCAGAATCTCAAACTCTGTAGTATGTTTATCTGTTGCTTCTGAGGCCACAGCCTCAGTAGTCCATCCCACTGCCTTGGCTTTACAGTGTTCCCCAGAACTCCCCTTCAGGTACAACAGGATCTTCAAAGAAGATCCACATCCAGGACAGTGGAGGATGTCTGAAGGGCAGTCAGATCCCCTGCAAGAGGTGTGGTCTTCACCAGGTCCAGGCAGCCTAGCTTCCAGGCTGTTGCTATAGGAGGAGGTGTCCTTGCTAGGGAATCTTGTGCTAATCAGATCTTCCTCCCCACTGTACCTTTTTCTTCTCAAGCTCTAACAGCCAAGCTTTATCTGACTGAGAAAATGTTCAGAGCATAGGGCCGTTGAAATAGTTCTCAGAACACAATGGCTTGCAAGGCACATGTTTTCACAGAGAAGATAGGAAGACGACGAAAGAACATGGTGACTACCAAGATGCTTCTAAGAATGAGCCTTTATCTACTCTGACCCAGCTCTAGATACTTGGGCTGGTGTCATAACTGGTTGATCGGGTATTTGTATAAAGTCCAAAGTGATCCAGAGGTAAGGATACACAAATAGAAACACCAATAAGATTCGTCTGTCAACCTCCACAATGAAATACCAGTGAAGAATAGGCTTTGTGACACACATCTGGAATACCAGGACTTAAGATAGAAATTCAGGAGGATCAATAGTTTGAATCTGGCTTAAGCTATATGGCCAGACCCTGTCTCAAGCTGGAAGAATAGCTTAGCAGTTAAGAGTAATTGGTTCTCTTGCAGAATGCCACATACCAATTCAGTTCCCAGCACACACACGAGGCAACCCACAACAGCCTGAAACTCCAGCTCCAGTGGAATTATTGCCCTCTTCTGGCCTCTAGGTACACAAGCACTCATGGACATAGACACACATAATTAAAAACAAATAAATAGTTTTTAAATAAATATACAATAAATTCTGGAAACCAGAAGTGTCTTACCAAATCCCTATTATGGAATTATGAACTTGGTCAAAATGGAAGGTCTGTATGTGGTCTTCCCTCAGGGAAATCTAATTCTATAAGCAGAGTGTTATGCATCTCTTACAAATACGATCCCAATAATCATCCTAAGGTGGGAAAGGAAAGAGGGAAGAATTGCAAATGAAGGGAGCGGGGAAGACGGAAGGAATAGAAAGGGGAAAGTTGAGAGGACAGAGAAGAGAAGCAAGAAAGGAAAGAGAGAAAATACTAAGTAAGTACTATAGGGTCAGAGGACGACCAGATAAATAGTATATAAATAATTACCAGAAGTGGGGGGATCAGCAAGACAATTAGTGACATTAAGCTTAACTGTGCCTACCATCTATTGAGTACCCACAACCTAATAAAATTTAGGAATTCCTTTTTCTAAAATGCCTCAAGATCTGAATAAATAATAGCTCCATTTCATGAGAAAACAAAAACAAAAAAAAAACAAACTTGAGCTGAAACACAGGAATACTAAGTGTCCTTTCCCAGAGGAATTCAGCTCTGGGACATCATGGGCAAGTGAAGCTCTGTTTGACTCTAAGTCCTGGCGTTTTCTGACCATCTCCTGCCATGCAGGACAAGGAAGGAGGTCATGAGTAAGCACAGGGGAAAACAAGAATTGTTACAGGTGACGGCATCTGAAATCACAGACAAAAAGGAAAGGCAAACTCAGGACCATTAACAGAGATGGAAGGTTCTGGAATGTGCAGTATATACTGAATGCTTAGTATCCAAGTGAAGTTCTAAGAGCTTCACACAGATTATCTCCTTGTGCCTTAAGGATAATGCTGTGAAGTGCCAAGTAGCTTCCTTCCAGAGAACAGATTTTTTTTAAAAATGAGGCAAAAATAAGTTAATTAAGTTGCCCAAGATACATAATTGGACAGTCATGGAAGGAGACTGAAAGTCTATGTTCTTAGTCACCTTGTATTTGAGGAAGTTTATCATAAACAAAATGAAAGGGCTGGTCACCCAGAGAATACCTTCAAATGGCCAGGTATCTGCATTTAATCCTTCTGCAGAAAAGCAAATGGAATTATGGTCAAATACCTGTTCCTGAAGAAATAAACACCTGGCTTGGAGTGTTTTAAGCATTCTCAACACAAACAGGCAACAAATGTCTAAAGTGATAGATATACCTTGTTCTTGACATTACATATCATGTACATGCCATGAAACTTCACTCTTTTAGCCCATGAATGTGCAATTGGTATCTATCAGTTAAAGATTCAAACTAAGCCAGTGACTAAGGAAAAATCAAAACAGTGAGCAGAAAAACCCAGCTATGTCAGCCCTAACGTTCTGCTCATCCTCTAACTTTTCTGTATGTTTCATGGTCATGGCCAACATGTGATCATAGTACAGGGTCTCAGGGCTGAGGGGTTGGCTTAGTGAATGCAGTACTTGTTGCACAAACATGAAAACCAGAGTTTATATTCTCAGCACTCGAATAAAAGTTTGTCAGGCTTGTCTGTCTGTAATCCCAGTCTTCAGGGGCATAGGATGGGGGAGGGGACTCGCAGGCAAGCTGCTAGCAAGACTCCAGGTCCCTAAATCATAAGCTCTGTGTTCAGAGAGACTCTGCCTCAAATAATCAAGTAGAAAGTGATTGAGGAAGACAACTGCCATCAAAATCTAGATCATGCATGAATGTACATGCATGCATCTACAAAACAGGCAAACACATATACACACATGCATGAACACCACTCACACATATACTCAGAAGGAAGGAAGGAAGGAAGGAAGGAAGGAAGGAAGGAAGGAAAAAAAGGTTCTTTGTGGAACTGTAGAGGCAGGGGACAGCTGACAAGAGAGCAGTGGCATTTGGAAACCAGGCATGAAGTCCACAGGTAGACTTACAGCTGGCCAGTAGGAGAGAAATCACAGTAAGGCTGGATGGTGGAGGAGCTGACTGTACCCTAGGAAGTCAAGGCCAGCCTGTCTCCTATTCGTTCATCACCATCTGCACACTCACAGCAGAGGAGTCCTTAGCCCTAAGAGTTCCTTAGGAGAAGATAGGACACAGGGAGCCCCTTCTCACAGGAATCCAACTTAGGACTCTCCTATTTGGCAATCTTCAAGGAGTCCTCTGGATTGATGGAGGGTACTACCTATCAAAAGGAGACTTTGTGTGTTAACTCTCTTAACTCCATCCACCCCTTCCAAAAACAAAAAGCAGAGCTGTGGGGATATGTGGCAAAGAGCATGAATTTATCAGCCCCTAAGCAGCTCTCTTGGGAAATAAGATGCAATGCTTCTTGGGAGTTCAAAGCCAAAATAAGACTAAGACATAAGAGTGGAGACGAGCAATAGGCAAAGAAAACATAGATGTTATTTCCAAATTGAAGTACGTGATTTCCTCCTCCCAAAAAGGACATTTAGGAATTTTATTTGGGAACTTTATAGAAATCCATATTAAAAAGCACTTTAGAGGCATACTCATTCCTAAGCATGCTCAATTTAAACTTAGAGTTCAGGAAGGAAAGATGGCAGATACATTTTTGAACATGCTTAGTTCAAGGTCACAGAGCACATGTTTAAAAGGTTAAAATGACAGGATCATTTTGGAACATTCTCAGTATATGTTATAATGATCGTGGACAGAAGCATGCTCAGCACCCCTCATAAAAACAGTGGACAGGGACATCTCTGAGCATGCTGAGCCTGAATCATAAAGATGGTGGACAGAGACAAGATGCCCTTGGGCTTGATCAAGATGAACTATACAGTTTTAGCTGAAAACAAAAAGAAAAGGACAGTTTGATGGTATATGGCATATGAGTTTGTCCCTAAAGGTGCCTGGCACCCTTATTAAATAACACGCATGCTCCCGGTGGCAGATGAAAGAAATTGTATTCATGTCACACAGCTAAGAAAGACTCAAGGCCTTTTTCTTTTTCTGAGACAAAAAGGTGGGTCTTTCACTAATTCCTGGATGAAAAACAGTCAAGGTCCTAGACTTCAGGCAAGAAAATGCTAGAGCAAGACAATAACGCAGATCTCAGACCTCCCCACCTCAGCATGTTGCCTCCTACTGGGCCATTTGAGTACATCATGTTTTCCCCTTAGTACATGGCAAGTCCCTTGAAGAAATGAGTCCAGCATCCCTCTGACATCTCTACGGAGCCCACTCCAAGGATGGCCTCTGGAGACATTCAGTGTGGCTGGCTTCTTTATTGCAAGAGCCACTTGTAAGAATACATGTCTTTCTTTGAAGGCAGTGTTGCGGGAAGTATTAAAAATGAAGGGAAATATCACACGTTCCCACGCTATGCCCTGGTTCTTTCATCCCCGGCCGGCTGGCCAGCCATGCACTGGCAGGCAATGGCCGACCTGCTTTCATCTCCTGGAGTTCTGACTCAGAGCTCCATGATCTCTCCACCCAGCTCACTAGGTTCCCACTGGCAGGTCACTACCACGCCAGCCCCATGCTACAATACCCCCATGGCCTCTGTGGTGCACATCAGGCAAACCCACACTTTGCTGCTGTACCTTTCTCTCTGGAACCCAGACAAGCTGCCACGTGAAGGAAAACGCAACACAAACTTAGTTCAGAAACAATAATAACTCAATCTCTGGGCGCATCAACTAAAACCTAATCTTGTAAACCTTGGATCAAAGTCTGATTCCAGTGGCAGTAAATCCCTGCAGATCTTCCATAATACCAGGAGACTCTACTAGCTACATCTTACCTATGTGCTATCCCATTCCAAAAGGACTCTCCCTCTCTCCAGCTCCAATCTTCTTGTCCTCAGACCTGGAAGTCCCTTCTTACTTGCCCAGTGATTGGCTTTTATCCATTAAGGGATTGGTTCACCAGAAGTCACAGGTGTAACTTACTCCTTCTCTGAAACCCCTCCCATGAGGGCAGAAATAGAATTCAAAAAGCCCCAGGGCTCTCCACAACAGACAGCACTTCATTTCTGTCCTTTCTTGACCCTGCTACAGAAGTATAGTGCTTAAGCCTACACAACAAATTATCACGAGTTCCATTAACAAATTCAATCCTTTTCCTCTTTTAAAGCTTGTCTCAAATGCCATCTTTCCAGGTAAGCATTCTGTATTCATCCCGTGACGCTCCGCTGTGCCCCCTTCCCCATGCCACTCAGCCCCTCCCACTTACGATGTCATCTCCATGGCATTATCTTTTCCTTGAGGACTTGTCAGCACCTTTGTATCTCTAATAAACACTGGTGAGCAAACATTTAAATAATTCATGAGTGAAGAATGGCCAATTTAGTCAATGGATAAATAAATACAGAGATCAAATGCCGGGGAGGTGACATGTGGGAACCCAGGGGTTAAAAGGCAGTAAGAGGCTCCAAACTCTAACCATAGCTTCAGCTCTGAGTTTTGTGTGATCTCAGTGAAGTTGCTTCTCTTCTCATGGCTTTCTTTCTACTCACTCCTGGGCACACAAAGATGCCTAAGGATCCCTACATCCTACCACAGAGATATATACCGCACCATTCACAATAGCTAAGAAATGGAACCAACCATTTGATAGATACCTACCGACAGATGAGGAGATAAAGAAAATGTGGGATATACGTGCAACGAAATTCCACCATGAAGATAAATGAGATCATAGCATTTCCAGGTAAAGGGATGTCACTGGCAATCATCATTACATAAAACAAACCAGGCTCAGAAAGCCATACTGTACCTTTCATCATATATGCAGATGATAGACCTCAATGCATTTCTATATGATATAATATATGCATTTATAATGTGTGAGCATAGGTTATGAAACTAAAACAGAGACCATGAGAGAGGAAAAGAATCTCAAGGGGGGTGGAAGGTAGCAATAGAATGTGTGTGACATGAACGAAGCAGGAGGCAACTGGTGGGAGCAAGGCAAGCAGTGGGAGGGTCTTGAGGCGATGGGAGGGGAGGGAGAGAGAAGGACCAACAAAGGAAATGGAAACGTACAAAAATGCCATAATAAAGCCCATTATTTGTGTGCTAATTACTTTTAAAAAGAAACTGTCCTGTGTTTTTCTTAAAAGAAGAACTCAGACTTGGATTGTCACAACTCCCAGTGAATGAACAGTGTCCTTGGACAAACCTGTTAACAGATGTTTTGTGCCTCTGCCCTTGAAAACAACAATTAGCCTCACCCAGCTCTTATCATCAGCAACAGACTCTTCTCTACCTCATCTGCCCCAGAAACACCACTGTCTCAAGAAAGACCTCCTTGGGGTGTTGGCAAACAAAAGTGACTGTCACATCTGGTCACTCTCCCCTGACATGGCCTGCCCTTGGGAAACATGAATGGACTGTGAACACTTGGGCCTCTTGAAGGCTAGAAACACAGCCTCTGCTCTCTTGAAATGATTGTGCAATTCCGTGCTGCTATCAGGGCTGACAAGGAGGCCACTCCTAGCCCTGGACCCTTCAGCTAGGTTCAGCTCCAGGTCAAGTCAGGGGCCCCCAGCAGTTTAGGGGCACAGAATCCACGGGAAGACATTCCAGGACTTTGCCAGAAGTTAACAACAGTTCCCAGCTGTTCCCAGCTGCCTCCTGCCATTCACGCAGCTTAGAGTGGGGGTCTTTGCACAAATTTCATCAGAAGGAGGGTCAGATGGATGCCTTTGCCTCTGGGTCAGGGTATAGGACAGGCTATGGAGAAACAGCAGTCTCTTTGTTGCTGTCAAGTCCTGCATAGACCCTTGACAGAGACCTCCCTCTTCCTGGATCTCTTGGGGACCATGACATCAGTTGTACTGATCTGGCTAGCCTTATGTAATGAATTTAAGTCTTTCCTGCAAGCTCAAGGAGGGCCTCTAGCCTTACTCTGCAGTTCCTCTGGAGCACATGCTACAGAACTCTCTTATCAAAGGCAGTTCTTGATCAGGGCACTGTTGAGCGGTAGCAAAGCAATGTTCACCTTAGAACAAAAGTCCCTTTGCCATGCCTGCTGTCTGCTTTCTTCCTCACACAGCCCACCGCAAGCCACCTCACTTCCGCCCTGTCAGACTGTTGGACCTCTTTCTATTCATCATCCGAGGCTCAGCTTTTGAGTCCCCAGCTCAGAAATGCTTTCCAGGTTCATCTTTAGCAACCAGCCTATGCCTTTCTTTCTAATATATCCATTCATCGTCTCTGCTCTTCCTTTGTGGACCCTGTCACACACAGTTGACATTTGTATGCGTGTGCATTTGCACAGAGGTCATGCCCCCACTGGGACTTCAGCCTCATGTTGGTTCACATAGTGCCTCATATACAGTAAGGAATCGTGAAATACTTGTGGGAAAGAATGCATAGATTCAAAAACGACTTCATCTTCAGAACTCTAGAGGAGAAAATGTTTATATTTATAAACGCTATAAAGCCCTTAGTGTATGGTCTCAATTGTTTTATTTTTTGTTCTTTGCTCTGGGTGTGTGTGTGTGTGTGTGTGTGTGTGTGTGTGTGTGTGTGTGCACGCATTCAGGTGTGTACATGTTCAGGAGTATGTGGAAATCAGAGGAAAACCCAGGGCATCAGGGTATCTTCAGATACCTACCAACTTTTGTTTGAGACAGGGCACTTGCTGGCCAGGAACTTTTCCTCTTTCCCTGACAGCATTAGGCTAGCATTAAGCTAGCTGGCTGAGGATCTCGGGGGTTCATCTGTCTCTGCCACTGCTAAGATCATAACCCCACAGCCCATTCCCAACTTTCTCTGTGGTTTTGAAGCTCAGGTTCTTGCCTTTGCCAGGTGAACATGTAACCCAGTGAACCTCAGCTCCATTTCTTGGCTCTTATGTAAAATAAATGCAGAGTGGAGAAGAGAGATATTTACTCTCAAGGAGATCACTGGCCACTGGGGAAAACAGTTAAGTCATTTGGAATTTCCAACACAGCATTCTCAAGGAAAGCTCAAATGTGGTGAGAACATGAAGGTGTGTACGAAGTGGCAGGGACCCTGATGTACAGACGCACTAAGGTCTTTGTTCAAACCACAAAGCTGGCAAGCAGCAGAACTAGGATCCAGGTCTGTTGATTTTCTCACCAAAGGTTTTCTAGTAGCCTTCCTCCTGCCCTTCCTGATGTAAATGGCTTGGAATCTTTTCGTCTGGCAGCAGGTGGATGCAGAGTTCTGAAACTCCGAACCTCGCAGGAGAGCCTCTGCCAGGGACGTGAAGTACTTCAGAAACCTGTTCTCTAGTCCACATGAAGGATCCTGAGAAGAAAGTCAGGCGATGGCTGCAGGGGACATGACAGCCAGGCTGAACCAACTGTCTTCACTTCTTTCCCGCTTCAGGACTTTAGGGTTTGTGCTGCAGATGACTTCCTCTAAACCATGCCAGGGGAGAGTATATTCCATTAGCGCTATCCCAGCAGGGTCTGCCCTACTGGGCAGCATCCATTCCCCAGTGGAAAGAGAGGCTCTGACTTAGTGGACAAGACCCTGCTGAACAGAAGCTCCCTGAGCTACGAAGCACAAACTTTGCATTCACAAAACTGCATCATCTGGGGTGAGTTACTCAAATTGACACTTACTTTCTTAATCTGAAAAGTGGATTCTTATAGTCGATGTAAAGGCTAAATATGACAAGTCATCAAACACCATCATCATTGTTTGCTCCATGGCAGCCATTACAATTACCTTTTGGTTCTCTGGCTTTGAACTCTCATTTTCTTCCCCATTTCTTGTTCTCTCTCCTCCCTACTTCCTTTTCTCTTCCCTCTTTCTCCTTCTCCTCCATCTCTCTCTTCCCCTCCCCCCAGCCACCCCCCCACACACACCCCTCTCAGTAGTTCCAAGAATTGCACCTAGAGCCTTGAAGCTGGCTTTGAATGTGCAATCCTCCTGTCTCAGCTTTCTAAGTCTCGGAATTTTAACTCCTATACCCAGACATACCATCTTTCCTGATCTTTATCTCCTTCTACCATTTCTGGCCATTTTCTCTCTATCAAGGTCTTCTAAACTCTGACTACCTCTAGAGAGCAGCTCTCAATTAACTCTTTGTGCTCGGCATGTAGCAGGGCCCAAAAGGGAGTGTAACCCATGCCCTGCAGGAGTTATTGGAGAAAAATCTGAGACTAGACAGTGGCCAGGAAGTCTCTAAAGTGATTCTATGGAAGAGAGGGGATGGGCTCTGATCAGGACAACAGACAGGGAAGTCAATGATAGAAGAATCAGTTGAGAGACATACCTGAAACATGACACACAACATTAAGTAACGAATTTAAATAGGAGGCCACAGAAAGAGCCCAAAACTATCTCTGAGGCTTCCAACTCTCAAGACTGAGCTTGAGAGTCACATGTAAAAGAGATTCAAGATAGAGGAGCAGCACACCCATGGCTGGAAGAGACAGTGACTTAAGCTGCTTTCTCTTCTATCCATGTTTCCCGTGTCAGCATGGGATTGAAATGCCCCAGGAGTATGCTTGCACGCAGGCACACACACACACACACACACACACACACACACACACACACACAACCACAGGAAGGCAGTCAAGGTTGTTGCTTGGAGCTTGCACAGTGACCCTGGGAAATGAAGCAGCCTCCACTTCCTATCACATCAGCTTCATGATACAGACAGTGTGAAGTGGCCTATGTGACACCCAGGAAAGGCCCAAAAGGAGCACAGCAAATAGACCTGAGGAGGAATCAAGATGTATGCACCAGCAATGAGAGTTTGCAGCTGTTTGACATGAAGATATTTGACAGAAGCTAGACAGTAATGGTTTTTTAAAAGAAATGCCAGGGTTATCCCTGTACCCCAACACCCCAAGGAAGTCAACGAGAGGTAACCTCAAGTTCTAGGCCGGCCTGGGCTACAGCATGAGATGCTGCTTACACACACACACACATCATTTTTTTAAAAAACACGAATTACTGGGGTCAGAAAGAGAGACATGGGACTCATACACATTTAAGCCTAAGTTAAAAATCACAAAAGGTTGCTGTAGGATAATTTTTAAATAAAGCAAACAAAAATAAAAAGTTATTTGCTATCCTATCCACCAAAGTGGCTAACAGTGCTAGTGTGGACACACTTCTTTCTGGTCTTTTACGTTTCCCTTGGATTTTTTTTTTTTTTTTAAATAGGATTGTACAATTAACAAGCCCAAGTGTGGTCTCACTATTTTAAAAATCCATATGTTAACCAAAATAAGTGAGGTTCACACAGGAAAGGAGGGCAGGAGGGAGGGACAGAACAAAGGGAATGGGAAAAGCCTGGGAGTGGGCAACAGACATCAATGAACCTAGCAGAGGCCTGAGAATAGGGCAAGTTTGAAAAGGCTCTGGTTTCTTTCAAATTTGTTTTAAATATTACCTAAAGCTTGGAAGTACACAAAGCCTTTTTGCCATTTTTTTTTTTTTTTTTTTTTTAAGAGTAGGAAGAAAAAAAAGAGAGAGCCTGTTTTTTCCAGTTCAAGGCACGTTCCAAAACTGTCCTTCATGCAGCAACAGCTCCACCTGCTGGACATGAGTGGTGTCATTACAGACTACAAGGCAAGGCAGGTTGGAAAACCCACTACCCCAAAGTCTGTGGGCCCTCAGCTCAGACCCACATGAAGACCTCATCTAGATGTACCTTCACCCCAACTCTTTCTTCAGTAGCTATTTCATCGCCTCATGCACACCAAATACTGAGTATTGAACATTCCCAAGAAATAGAGGCCTCAGCCCCCACTGAATGCCAGGTGGTGCATATGTGATTCAAACTATTTTGTAGCAAAAACGCAAATTGATATGAGACAAATTCATCTCTTCACAATGTGGTAGGTTCAGACAATCCACAACATACTCACAGGTGTATGTGTGTCCAGTGTGTACATCTGACTATGTAGTTTTTAACATAATAATTTATTCATTCCTTAGGAATTTCAAACATGTTTACAATGCATTTTGAACATATTCACCCCCACTTCTCCCAGATCCTACCTCCTCCTTTAGAATTTCATGTCTTCTTTTTGTTTTTTTGTTTGTTTGTTTATAATACACTAAGTCCAATCTGTGCTATCTGTATGCTCATAAGTGTGAGGCCATTCCCAGGAGCACAGTCAACCTAAGGGCGACCACTCTTGACTCTCTCTGGGAAGCTATTACCTGATAATAGCTATACACTTATGGGTCTAATGAACCCCTCCCCAGTCTGTGCTAAAATGTTGACTGGCTTGAACCAAACTGCTGTGAGTTCCTGAGGGTGGTGGTCCTGTCACATCCAAAGACAGTTTCACTCCAATCTCCCAATCTCTGACTCTTACAATCTTCAACCTCATCTTTAGTGATGATCTGTCAGTTCCAGAGAGGGGCATGATACAGAGCCAGTTCATGGCTAAGCACTCTTCAGATACTTGTTCTCTGCCCTTTAACCCGTTGTGAGTTACCACATTAACTGCCATTCACTGCACAAAGAAGCTTTCCTGATGGGGTCTGAGAACCACACCAATCTATGGGCACAGACGTACAAAAGTAGAAGGCTGTTTGATATTATATCCATGTAGCAAAATAATATCTGTAGGTTTACCCTGGGGCCTTTAAGCTCTCCAACCATGGGTTCTTAGCCAAATTTACTAGGTGTGTGTTTCCTCCTGTGGAGTAGGCTTTAAAGCCAATGAGAAGGTGGTCGGTTACTGCCATAATGATCTTGCCATTATTGCACCCATGGGCACATCCTGCTATGCTAGTCATTATTGTAGTTCCCATGTGTGTAAAGCTGTTGATGACCAGCCTGAATTGTACCTTCCCATACTAGGAGAGCTAGCCAGCAGAGAGGAAGGTTCCTGATCAGTACCATCTTGATCTCTACATAGTCTGCATTTGAAGTGTGAGGTATCATCAGAAATGGGGTCTTACCAGGAAGTTCTGATGGACAACCAAGAACAATGACAATAGATCGTATTGTTCCAGGAGCAGGGAGTCTCCAGGACACTTCTGACTAACATCTCAAGGGAAATGTCTCCCACCTGGCACTGAGATCTTCATTTGAAAATCTATGACATTGGAGAGGAGAATTAGTCCCTCTGTACGGTAACATCAATTAGACGCCAATGTCCCCATGCCCTGGCCCCCCATCCCTCTCTCCACTTAAACTCCACTCCCTCTTCATGTCACCTGTGTTCTACTACACTTCCACTAAATTCTGTCTTCTGGCCAATGGTCGCATTCTAATTTCCTGACATTTATAGGTACTCCTCTATGCCTCCACCAAGCTCCACATTTGACTGGAAGCATGTGACATTTATCATTCTGGGTCTGAGTTACCTCACACAACTTAATGTTTTCCAGTTCCATCCATTTCCCTGCAGATTTCATAATTTCATTTTTTCTTTACAGCTAAATAGAATCTCGTCTTCCACGAAGACCACATTTTCATTACCCAGTCATCAGGTTATGGATATCTAGGCTGCTTCAATGTTCTCATAGCTATCAACATGGATGTTCATGTGTTTCTGACACAGGAAGTAAGAGTCCCTTGAATATATACCCAGGAGGGTTTGGGTTGAGTCCCAGGATTGCACCAACAGTGTGTGAGCGTTCCCATCCCCCTCCTACTCCCTCCCATCCCCCTCACCAGCATTTGTTGGCCTATGTTTTCTCAATCTTATTCTGGTTTGGGTAAGATGAAATCTCAAGGTATTTTAAATGTTCATTTCCCTAGTAGCTAAGGATGGTAAATGCTTTTTAAAATATTTATTAGCCTTTGTATTTCTTCTGAAAACTCTGTTGTTTCATAGCCCACAGTTAATTGCTTCATTTTTTCTTTCTTGGTGTTCAGCTCTTTAGTTGTTTTTTTGTGTGTGTGGTCTAGATGCTAATCCTCTGTCAGAGATATAGCTGGCAAAAAAAATTATTAATTCTCTAGGCTCCCTCTTTAGCCAATTAATACTTTTCTTTGCAGTGCCATTTTTAATTTCACGAGTCTCACCTGCTGATTGTTGGTCCTGTTTCCTGGGTGATCAGAGTTCTATTCAGAAAGCTCTTACCTGAGCCTATATCCTGAAGTGTGCTCCCTAACCTTTCTTCTAGAAGTTCAGAATTGCTGGTCTACCATTGAGATCTTTTATCCATTTGGAATTGATTTGTGTGCAGGTTAAAAATTACAGACCCAGCTTCATTCGTCTACCTGTAGTTTCCAATTTGAACAGCACCATCTGTTGAAGATGATGTCTTTTCTCCAATGTGTATTTTTGACCTCTTTGTCCAAATCAAGTAGCTGTATGAGAGTGGGCTTGTGTATGGGTCCTCAGTTCTATCCCATTGATCAATGTGTCTGTTTTTATGCCAGTACAATGATCTTTTAATGATGATAGCTCTGTAGTAGAACTTGAAATCACAGATGGTGATACCTCCTGCAGCATTTTCATTGTTCAGGGTCATTTTGTCTATTCTGCATCTTTTATGTTCCCATATGAAATTTTAAGATTTTTTTTCCAATTTCGGTAAGGAATTGTGTTGGGGTCTTTATAGGTATTGCTAAAATCTGTAGATTTGCTTTTGGAAAGGTGGCCATTTTTACAATATTAACCTTACCAGTTCCTGAGATGGCCTCACTATTTTCGAGTTCCTTCCTCAATTTCTTTGGTGTTTTGCAGTTTTTGCTGCATAGGTCTTTATTCCGAGAGAAAAAATTTAGGCTACTGCAAATGGAACCGTTTTCCTGACTTATTTTTCAATCCTTGCTATATAGAAAGGCTACTGGGTTTTCTATGTTAATTTTGTAACATACCACTTTGCTGAGAGTCTTTATCAACCTAGCATTCAGTCTTAACAGTAACTGAGTTGATTTTCTAGCTACCTGTCTCTTCTCCCAACTTCTTAATAGGTTGTAGACTTTGAGTAATGGAGAAAGTGTAATTAGCTAGCATCTTTAAGCTTTATTCCTTGGAAAAGGGTATCTATCTAACAAAAGCTAGTTAACACTATCATAGGGAGCTAGGGGACTTTTCAGAGCCCCTCTGAGAAGATATTTCACGTGAGAGGCTTATCTTCATCCCTTCCACACGTATGAGACCACCAATGTGCTCGTGAACAACTAAAGCCTTGTAGCATTTCCTTACTTGGACCTTTAACTGTAGTTCTAAGGGGAAGCATGTCTTATTCTCTTTCTTTCTTCACATAGACTGCCAACACATAGCCCCAGAAACAAATGAGACTGCAAGATTACCAAGCAGAAAAGGTGAGAGTCCCTAAACCCCAGAACTGGTTTCATATAAGCACCAAGGCTAATCATTGGGAACAAATGGCATCTAAGCAAACAGATGTTGGCCTAACAGCTGCCTCTAGCTAAAGGAGAGGCCAGGAGAGGAGGCACACCACCAAGCAAGAAGTTGGCAGAAACAAGGATAAGAGAGAAAAGAAGAGGGGGTCCTTACTGCCCTCTGCATTATCGGACCAGAGCCCAGGACTCAGCTTCCAAAACCAGCCACAGCCATGACATCACTCTTCTCCCTAGACATTCCACTAACCAAATGAACAGAAAAAAGGGAGATGTCTGGTCAAAGAGAAAAAGAATAATTTGCTGTTAGTGAAGAGGCACATGAAAATGCCAGCTAGTATACCACTAAGTAATAACACTCATTATCTCTAAAATCATCAGTAGAGTGTCAAGTCAATGATGTTTGGTGTGCTACGCTTTCATTAGCACAGAGGGTCTATTTAGAACCAGTGAAGTCAAGCATGGATAGTCACCAGAGCAGACAGCTGGCTCAGTGCAACAGACTCATGCTTCACATGGTGTTCACAGCCATGGTAGTGACTTCTTGGTGAAAGCTTAGAGACCAGAAAACCAGGGTTCCTACCTGTCACTTCCACCTTAATACTTGGGACCAGGTTACTTCATCTGTGTTGTGGTCCCTCATCCACAACACAGATTCCACTAAGCACTGCCCTCAGAAGAGAAGTGAGTGCTATGTAAGGTCCCAGGAACTAACTTACAGCTGTGCCAGATGCACAGCAGTGCTTAATAAATGTGCATAATAATCATGCTGCAAGTCCAAGGGGCCCTCTTTGTTCTAAAGCAATAACTATGCTGAACAGCACAGACTACAGATCTAACAGGGAGGAGAATGCACTGACTCAAATGCTTAGCTGTGGTAATAAGCTGAATAATACCTTCTTAAAGATGCCTGGGCCTTGATTCCTACAATTTGTGGATGTTGTTTTATACCGGGGGGGAAAAAATACCTCAGGGGAGATTAAGACCTGGGGTGGGGGGTTTTATGCTGGGTTACTTGGGTGAGTCCAATATAATCACAAGGTCCATGTAAGGGGAAAACACTGGATTGTAGTCAAAGACAGAAGAAGGCAATGTCATCATAGAGGTTGAGTGAGAGAAAGACCTGCCTGTGATGTGAGGTTAAAGAGCCACCAAGTGTATGCACATCTAAGGAAATGGGGGTGGGGAACGGGTATCTTTAGATGGATGCAGGCCTACAAACACCTTGACCTCAGCTATTTAGAATTCATTTCTAAATGACTTATAGCCTCCAAAACTATAAGAAAATGTTTAAGATGCTATAATCCACAAGGTTAATGACAGCTTATCAAAGCCACAATTGGGAAACTATCCTAAACTTGCATAAGAACATAAATGCATCTCCTTTGTGTGCATCTCTTTTGAAAGGCAGCCTGACAGAACAGAGAGAACAATGGGCTTGCTGTGAGAAATGTCAATTTATATTGCTTCTTTCTTTGTGTAAGTGGCCAGACTTCTAACCATCTTTAATTGTTCCATCTCTGAAATGGAGAAGGAGACTGGGGATTCTTTTTCATCTCTCCCATTTTTTTTCTGGGAAGATGCTTCCAAAGTCAACACACTGGAATTATGCAGTAAGAGATTCAGCCAATCAATATTCCACCATAGAAGGGGCAAGGTCTCATGAGGCCCCACCTCTTATGAGGCACAATTGGCAGTTAATAGTTTCTTGGGGTGTAACCACTTGCTTCAGAAAATAACCTACCACTCATGCTAACACAGACAACCCTAACTGAACTCACTGGGTCACACACCTACACAAGACAGACATGAGACTAGGAGGGGTTTATTAGGGAGCCGTATTTCAACGGACAGGAGAGGAGACTGGGATAGGGTACAGGGACGATACAATGACTAAAATGTATGCTGTGCTGCTATGAAATTGTAGGAGTATGTGTGAGACTGAGAGATCCTATCTCCAAAAAACCCGAAGTGGGTGACATCTAAATAAGACTGACCAAGGTTGTCCTCTGACTTCCTTATGGATAGAAAGAAATAATAAAGAGAATAAAAGAATAAACGGTAATTCTTAAAAGGTTTGTTCTGGAGAAGTTTCACTCATCAACGATGGCAAGTCTCCTCCCTGCTCTGCCTCGGCCCCAGGTACAAAAGGGACCGGCATGAGCCTAATTCCAACTCTTAGCTTCGAGGAAGGGCAAGACAGAGTTAGTGGGACCAGAATATGCGCTCTCGAGGAGCACAGCAAAGTAAAGGGGATGTGGCATAGAGGAGACTGAAGGAGAAAAGTCAAGGAGGGCAGCCTAAGGGACAGCCATATCCAACCCCAAAGGAAATCTCCCTCTGGCTCTTCTGGACTCTGTTTCTATGCGCGGTCACTGGTTTCATCCTGGTAATGAACTTCACCTGAGCATCTTTCCAAAGGTTCTAAACAGCTGAGATGTTATACGTACACACATCACTTCACTCAAGCTCGCTCAAGAACCTGTGAAGATGAATACATCATTCCTATCATGCACATGGGGATAGATGCCCAGGGATCCATGTGTCCAATCCTAGTCATATCTTGGATCCCAGCCGTGATGGCCTGACCCCAAGGCTTGTGTTCTTCCCAGGCATTGCCCACTGTGGTAGCTGCTGCCAGCTTCCCCTCCCCATAAAGTCACAGCCAGAGCCAAGAACATTTCCAGGGTCTCTTCCAACACAGCTTGAGCTTTGGGTGGTCCAGGAATACTTAGTTTTTCCCTGGAATAAATGGAGAACTGGAAGTGAAGGTTCCCTTTGCAAGCTGGAAACAGCTGGTCCCAGCTGAGGAGCAGAAAAACAAAGAAAAAAATAACAATCCCCCCCTTGAGGAAGTTCTTTCTTTGACAGGATGACCCACTATCCCAGATTCTTGGAAGGAGGCCAGAGGGGTGTGCTGAAAGTGGGCACGGGTGTGAAGAAGGATGGTTGAAGGGCACTGGGCAGCTGCTGGGGGAGTTCCACATAGAATGAGAGGCCTGCGGGATGTTTTGGGGGCTCTGAGCTGGAACTGAAGCTAAGATATAAGCATGCAAAATCCTCGCTGCACATGGAAGTGGGTGGGAGAAACAGACATTCCCAGCTCATCTACTGTGAATTGTAAGCATCAGGCTGGGAGCTTGGACCGATGCGCCTGAAGCACAGGAGGCTCATCAAGGTCAAAGCTTCTCCGCTCCTAGCCAACAGGACACCCGAAACGTTGCTCAGCACAGCCTGGGTGTGAACCAAAGTCCAGTTTCTGTGGTGTGCCTCCTGCTTTGAACTAGGCTACAATACCTCTTTCCAATGAGTCCTTCCTAGCCTGTCCAGCTCCTTCAAGGTTCAAGTTGTAATCCTTTAGTGAACATGATAACCTTGATCCCTTAAATCTAGATTCCTTGGGCTGAGAAGCACTAAAGCCATATCACCTGCGTATGTGCGTGCGTACGTGTGTTCGCGCATGCGTGCGTGTGCGTGTGCCTATGCATAAAGCCAGAGGACAACCTTTGCCAGCTTTATTTAGATGTCGCCCACTTCAGCTTTTTTGGAGATAGGATCTCTCATTGACTTAAGAAACTCCCCAAATAGGCTAGGCTAATTGACCAACAAGCTTCAGAAATCTACCCGTCCCCACCTCCTAGTGCTGGGATTACAAGTTTGTGGCCATCATTCCCAGACTTTTCTACACGAGTTCTGGAGGCTGAACTCTGGTCCTGATGCTTGCAAGGCAAGCACTTTACAAACTGAGCTACCATTCCAGCCCGCTTTTGTGAGATCAGCAATAGCACATCATCCTGGTGGCCCTGCTCCCATCAGGTACCTAGGCCAGCTTCCAGCATATTCATTTCTAAAGTGCATTTGGGATCAGCACCAAGTACAGCTATCCAGGTTCAGCACCTCACAAAACACCTGGTAATGAGGCTTATCCTATAGCCTCCTAGTGGAACTGTGCATACTGGCATGTCAGCTGCATTAAAAAAAAATTGTCTTGTCAAATGATTATTTTTAGATGCTCAGATCCCGGCATCTCTCTCATCCCTCTCTCGGCTCGACTCTTTTCTTTTCCAGTTTTGGCATCTTTTCTCTCCTCTACTCTGCACCATCCTGATCCACCTTGGACCCAAAGAACCTCATTTGTCCCTTGTCTTCTAAAGGTCCACAGCCAGAGAGAGGGTTCTTAAGGTGCTCTCAGGAGGCTTGGCTAAAAGAAGAAATGGAGTCAGGGCTTTTCAAGGTACACAAAAGAAGGAGGCCAAATAAATAACCCAAAGTTGGCTTCTAGAAGGATGGCATGGCTTCAAAATGTCCGACCTTAGCACATCATCCTGAAGGGTTTACATAAGATGCAGATAAGTGTGGTAACTTATACCCGAATCACAGTACTCAGGAAGTGGAGGTAGGATGATCTCCTCAAATTTGAGGCCAGCACAGGATACATAGTGAGCTCTAAGTCAGCCTGGGCTCAGAGACCCTGTATCAATACACAGAAACATTGTTTTAAGTTTGGGAATTGTGCATTTTGCTACGTCTTACCTTTGTTTAAACCTGTGAATGCTTGAAGTTCACTGGGATGAGAGGTGACAAATGAAAGCTTTCCTCCTGCAGCTCAGCTGGGTCCTTGTCCCTTGGATGCCTCAGCTATAGATGTCAGGTTTTGTTATTGATGTTGCTTTGAAGGCTATGAACCATTTCTCAGTCAGACTCAGGAGGAAGGAGGCCAGAGAAGAATGCTATAAGGGGCTCGTCGAGACATGGGCCAGGGGTCGAGTAGCTCCATGAAGGATTCAAGACTCAGCAGAAGATGCTAAGAGAAGCAATCTACAGGATATGTATGCCAAGCCCTGCTGTGGCTATTCCTGCTGAGATGACGCATGTGCTGTACAGCTCACAGGGCATTGGTGGATGCTGATGATCAGGAAGACAGAATGGTATACCCATAGGAAACTAATAACAATCCCCCAAGGAAAATCTTGCTGGGGCATGGATTGAAAACTGAGGCTCAAACAGAAGCAGCCTACCCAGATACAAGGGCCTGGCTGATAGTGTAGAGCCATGAAAACAAGTCCATCTATGTGGCCCACCCGGGGCTCTGCCTCCTGGCCATGCTGTTCCCAGCATTACACATTTCCTTTACAGTACCTGGCTTCTCATTCATCACAAGGCTTCAAGGGCTTCTGTGAGAGGCACGAAATTGCTCTGCTTCGACCTGCAATAAATCACCCATCTAATGATCTCCAAACTCTTCACAACCATCTGCAGGCAGCCCTGTGCTCTCTCACTTGGGCAATAAAACAGCTGAAGCTGCTGCCCTCCTTGAAGGAGGGGGTGGGAATCAGGAAAAAATGAGCTGCAAAGGGGAAGGCTGGCCTTCTCTTGCTGGCCCTTCCACAGTCCCTTTTTTCTTTCTCTCTGCTCCTCCTTCCTCCCCCTAACCCCTTCTAGGTCACACTTGTGACACTAGAAACTGGATGACATCTTTGGCCCTTGTCTTCTGTGCAAGATGCCTGATCCCTGTCACAGGCTCTGTAGCTTGGACAGTTTTTGGCTGCTTCTGGGCCAAATTTCAACCATGGAAGTCTTTTGGCATACTCAGGTCCCGTCTGCCTTGATCCTGGTCTTCTCCCTCCGCACTCTGCTGCCTGGGTCTTCGTCACTGCTCTTGCGTCTCAGGCGTTCCTCTCTCCGTCTGTGGAGGACCCCATTTCCATCATGGCATCTAAGCTGAGTACTTTCAGGAGTTTTCACAATTTTGTTTTGTGTTTCTTTTTCCCTCCCTCCCCTCCCCCAAGTCTCTCCTCCCCCACCTTTCCTCCCCCCCATATCCATCTCACCTCTGCCTTCCATCAGAAGAGGACAGGCCTCCAGGGGACATCAACCAAACATAGCATAACAAGCTACAACAAGACCACTCACACTCTTAAGACTCTTCTCCAATTGCCCCCCCCTGCTCAGTTTTCTCTTCTACAGAATGATAGAGTTTATTTATAAGATTATCAAAAGGATCAAATAAATTAGTATATACATTGAATGCCATACTGAAGACACTGGTATAAGCAATTAGTGGTATTGATGGAATGCTGCAGCTGCCATAAAGAATAGTTCTTTGGGCGGCATTAATTAGACTATAATTACAATGATAGTGGATAGAAGAGTCCTTATGTAACCCATTGCTCAGCCTACAATGCAATCTCAGGGCTAAGAAATCTTTGAGCGCCTGCCAGACAGTGGTGGCGCATGCCTTTAATCCCAGCACTTGGGAGGCAGAGGCAGGCGGATTTCTGAGTTCGAGGCCAGCCTGGTCTACAGAGTGAGTTCCAGGACAGCCAGGGCTACACAGAGGAAAAAAAAAAAAAAGAAATCTTTGAGCAAACTGAAAGTTGTTCAGAAGAGACTGATCTAATAACTGATCCCCTCTCAGATGAAAGCAGACTGATGACAAGACAGCTAGTCCTGAAACCTGGAGGAGTAGCGAAGAGGGGACACCAGAGTTGCCCTCAAATATATAAAAGGTGATGTTTTTTCACTCTCTCTCTCTCTCTCTCTCTCTCTCTCTCTCTCTCTCTCTCTCTGTGTGTGTGTGTGTGTGTGTGTGTATGTGTGTGTCTTCCAGGTCCTGGTTGGATGTTTGGCATTTGGCTTGTGCTTGGAAATGTCAGCTAATGCCCAACAAATAACTGTAATCAGCAAACTAGTACATACATTCATATGGACAGGCAGATAAACAATGGTAGAAATCAGAGTGACACAGAATGGTGACCAGCCAATACATCTATTCCTATGGACAGATGGACAACCTGTTCCATCTGTATAATGTCAGTTGTATGCATATGATTACAGGATGACTACTTAGTATTAGACAACCACTGGGGGCTCTTCCCTGGTGAAGACTATTTCTCCTACTCTCAGAATTCTTTAGCTACCTGTAACTTCCTGTCTAGAATTAAGGCCCATGATAGTTCCCTTCCATGTTAGCATGTCTATTGGTGTCATTCTTGCCACATCAGGGGAAGAAGTCATGTTGATAAGACTTCATAGGTGTTGCTTCCCTGACTCCATGCTAGCATGCCTATTGGTGTCAGCCGTCCTCAAATCATGTTAGGTAGCCATGTTCAAGAGATTTGATGGCTGTAGCTTCTCTGACATTTTTAGGAGCTACATTCTCACTGTAAGCTTCCTGTTCCTCAGTCTCTTACACTCTTTCTGCTCCTTCGGTGATGCACCTCTATGGTCCTTCTTTTGCCTACAGGTCTGTCTAATCTTTTGATATTGTAACAAGACATTGTCATCTAAAGAGTTCACATTCAAGAATCAGGCACAGAGTGGGAAAGAGAAGGAGAAATAGAAAAACAAAAGTCCCAATGTTTTAAGTTTATGATTTTGTGTTGGACCACATTTCTAGCTGTGCTGTTACACAGTGTATATGATCTATGGGCTACAGGTTGCATATGTCTGGTAGATATATATGACTCCCACTCCAAAAAATGAGCTAAGCATACATTTTTGAATGAAATTGAGCTTCAGTAGATGCTCAGCATACATTTTTGTCCCTCATAAACCATCATTTTTGACATAAATGTTTGAATAATATAGGAAATAGCACAAGTAAGTTGCTGTGATGGAATGGGGTACCTTGGTAGTTTGTGCTTCTTGGAATGGCATTACTTCTAAAGTGAGATTTAATTCCAATGCCTACCTTGTGCACAACCCACAGATCCACCCCAATGCTCAAGAGTATCATGAATGCCCAGTGGAAAAGACACACTCTCCACTCTCTTATACATGCTCTGTTGTTCCATAAAATCCACTTAGGAAATAATCTCAAAGATTAAAAGACTAATAATTTCAAGACTGTGGCCATAGTGCTTTGATCCAGACACAAGGCTCTATGTGATACACAGGTCACATGCCCACAGAGTGATGTCCATCTCTGTGCCATTTATGTCAAAAATGGTGGTTGATGAGGGACACAGCCCAGGGAATGGTCCTTGAAGTAGAGCTCACCAATCCATGCAAAGTTAGCCAGCTATGTTCAGGCGAAGAGTGGATATTGGCTGCTTATGGGAGTTTCAGTAGCAAGGAGAAAGCATCTCTCTGTCCCTGCAGGAAGAAAAGCAAGAGACTAAGAGAGAGAAAATAGCCAAGGTTGCATTTTCACAATCACCAGGACTCAGAGGTCCAAGACATTCCAGTCATAGACACAGAAGAACCTCCTCTGACACTGAAGAGGATTGCCATAGAAACAGAAATAGAGAGGAGCCACTGGAGCTGATGAAAGTCAGTCAGTCAGCACTAGCAACACAACCAGGTGACATGACATGGCCTATTCCTGGCCTTAGTCAATGGGAGATGAAAATTTGAAATGCCGTATGCCATGGTTTGGATCCCAAAGTCTCCGGTGTTGAAGGCTTAGTCCCAGTACAATGATGTTCTTGGATCCTGAGGGCTCAGAACTTATCCATGGCTTATGTAATTGCAGATCCACAGCCAAATGGACTGTTGGGGGGTGATAAAGACCAGGAAGTGGGACCTGTTGGAGGGACAAGGTCACTGAGGGCATGCCTATGAGGGACATGTTTTATCTCCAGTGTGTGCACTCGCTCCCACTCTCACTGTCTCACCCTCTCTCCTTCCCCTTTGCTCCCTCTCATTCCCTAGACTGCAAGAAAATCAGCAGCTCTGTACCAGAGCACTTCCCACCAGGACTACTGCCTTCCTACCAGCAGAAAAAGAGTGCAATGCCCATGAACTGAGGCCCCTAAAACTGTGAACAGAGATAACTCTTCCTTTAAGCTGTATTTCTTGTGACCCTTGTCACAGAAATGGAAAGCTAGCTAATATGTACCATCCTCAAATGGCAGCAGAGACAACAGAAAAACCCCTTCAGGAGCATAATTGCACCTTCTTCAGCTGTGATGAACCACTGGTTTTATCTCCACTGCACTCAGTGGATATGGAAAGTTTCCCAACTCCAGATCTACTGGCCAAATGTCCTTGGCTAGTTACCTCCATGGACCTTAGTCTCCACATCTGAAAGTAAAAGTAACAACGTCTTAATGCCTGCTTTGTAGAGATGTTTTCCACATTGAAAGAGGTGCACATAGAAGGAGAAAGTGCTGCCTTTTTCCCTCATTGTACTTCTGCCTTGCTCTGTTTGTTCTGTACTTCATATCCAGAGTGTATCCCCTGTGCTCTGAATCCAGGTTATTACAACTCTTAGCCATCTATAGGGCTTCCAGTTCCAGTTCTTAAAAATGTCTCCTAATGGACAATAATAATGTAGGGTTTGTTTCTGTCCCGCACATTGAAGCAATCGGTCCTATTTGGTCAGCTGAATGCTATAGAAAACAGCCATAAATAACCCAAGACAATTTTCTAAACCTGTAGGTATTTGTGTTCTTAGGAGTGTCCACAACTCCTGTCACAGCCTGCTCTATAACCTTTTCCCAAATCTACAGCCTCATCTCCTCTCCTACCCGTCATTAACCCCAATTCCATACACCTGTTTTCAAAGTTTCTTTTCGAAAAATATGTATCTTGGGCCATCAAGATAGTTAAGTGGGTAAAGGGGCTTGTTGCCAAGCCTGGTGGCCTGAGTTCAATCCCCAGAGCTCACATGGTGGAAGAGCAAAACCAATTCCTGCAATTTTGCTACAACAGAGAGAGAGAGAGAGAGAGAGAGAGAGAGAGAGAGAGAGAGAGAGAG